>JAZHPH010000182.1:91651-131573 GCA_037356405.1 Nasonia oneida
CTGTATAAAACAGTGCTGATTATAGCCGTGTGTCGACTTGCAATGTCGACACCAATTTTTGCCGCACTCGTGCTTACCGCGCTGCCGGTTCACGCTTTTGCAGCAGGTACCGCAAATCTGCAGCACATCGCACAACCGCTTGTTCTTCGGTTTGTACGATCCCTCAGCCGAATGGTTGCGAAAACATACATCGCCGAAAAAATTGCGATTACACGATACACATTTTTGCAAAGCTTCGTTGTCGATACAGGGTGGCGAGACGAAGCAGCGCGAACACAGCTGCCTACAGTTGTGATCCTCGATATTACTGTATCCGCGATTGCAAAAAGTACAGAAAAATGTTGCCTTCGCACTCCAAAAATATTGACGATCACGTCGTAATGAAGCTCGGAGTAGAGCAGAAAAATTATGATTGTGCAGGCATCGCTACGTCCGTCAAAAAATGGTGCTTCACCGCTGCCCAGCGAGTCTTGCTCGTAAGCAACTAAAGCTGTATCACGAGCAGTAAAATAATGCTGAAAATGACGAAGCTCTTGTACACCACAGCCTTCGTGAGGTACAAGAACACCGGCATCCTGGCACAATTTTACAGCTCGCTCATGTTGTAGCTCCCTACGACCGTCGCGGATGACGTTCCACTCGGCTCTCATCGCCGGGGTATCGCTCGCTTGGAGCGCGATTTTCGCCTCGCCTACGACGAGCGCTCTCGGCAGACAGAGATTGTCACGATTGGTGATCTGGATGATGGACCTTTGAGAAACGCTGTCGACAGTCAAGTTTTTCCGTCAAGAGCCAACTGCACCTACAGGCATCTCTACGACGGTCAAACAAACGGTAAATGACTCGTCGACTCGAAAATTTGCGTTACTCTGGACGAGTCCAGACACCACAGACCATAAATCCTCGCCAGTCAGCGCGCTCGCGAGACGATACGAAAGCCCGGCCGACCCGTTGGCGAAATATTCGCTCGAGATTGAAACAGCGACGCGATCGCTCCCGCTTCTGATTAGAGTTAGCAAATACTCGTAAATATCGCGTATTGCTAACTCAACTCAGCTGAGCATGTTGGTCCCACGCGGCGGTGTTTTAATCCGTAGCGTCAGACGGCGAGCGTCTGTACGGAATTTCCGTAGCGATGCACCGTATTCGCGATTATTGCGAAGCGATGAAAACGCACATCGTCACGAGCTTCCTCCTCATCCTCCTCCTGATCCGAATCAGAAGCTGCTACAGAACCGCTTATTATATACTATTATTCGGCGACGGTGCCTCTTCGCTTGAGGTATCGCCACCGTCGCCGCCGTCGCCACCGCCTACCTGCGATATGCCGCTCGCTGTGCTCTCCTCGATGATCGGGTGACCCGCATCGTAGAACCCAACCTCCTGCAGCATCAATAATGTTGGACTCAGCAGCACTGTTGAAGAGTCCGATGATACTGCGGGCGAAGATGGGCCCTCTTCCTCGCTGCTCCTGATGTTATCGTCGTCGACTGTAAAAAACAGACATTCATTCTTCTGCACGACTGTGGTAGCTTCGAACGACGTCGCTGAATAAATCAGCCATCGAAAATAATACGTCTTCTGAATTTTCAAGCATGTTGTTTAGCCAACGTATTTCCTGAGCACGACCGTTATTTACGATTCGTAGCGCAGAAGCTTGAAAAATCACAGCCGCGTTATTTTCCGGATCTCCCTCCGTACAGGGCTCCATGCCTTGATTCAGCCGGCGTCTGATAACTTAAAAAATTATTATTGATATTAATAATAATTGTTTAAGAAAATTAAAGTTATTAAATAAAATGTAACTTACTTTCGTTGATGCGACGGTCGAACGAGCTGTGCTGATCGAAGCGAAAATAGGGATTCATCGCCGCAACTTCGTCAGCTGTCTCTTCCCGAGTCGCAAGTCCTCGAAAACGTCGGCTCTCGTAGGACCAAACTCGGGAGCAGGCTCGTAGCGAAACGAGAGCAGAACCATCGCAGCTTCCATCGTTCGCTCATTACCTCTCATCGGTGCTGGAGCGCCCGCTCTGTAGACAGCCTGCTCGTAGACGCCAGGCCGATCATCGCTGTGATCGCTGTCCTCTACCTCGCTTTCATCGTCATCCTCCATGAGCTCCTCCATGAGCTCCTCCATAGGAGCTTGTATCTCATCCTGCTCCTGCTGCACTTCCTGCTCCTGCTCCTCCTCCTCCTCATCCTCCTCCTCATCCTCGGATGAAGTGGCTCGCTGTGGAGAAGGAGGTGACGATACAACAAACAGTATTGCATCACTGTCGCTGTCGCTCTCCTCAGCGTCCTCCTGCAGGATAATTTGGGCTATGAAGAAAAAATTAAGTATTATTATTTTTTTAAAACTAATTGTAGGAAGCAGTGTAAACACTTACCATGTTCCTCGATTATATGCCGCAGGCAGTACACATCGCGTGCACCGCACTCCACCAAGAAACTGCCGACGATTTTTATCACGATACTCGAATGTCGAAAGTATTTTTGATAAAACGCTGCGATCCAGCGGTACGCGCAATGCGTAAGCAAGCAGTGCAGCTCGCGGCGCAGCCTCTCCTCGGACATGCGGTGAACGCGCACATACCACTCACGAGTACACTTCCTCTGCAGAAATAAGTGACGACCCTTGAGCGCGTTGGCTACGCGCAGGATCGCATCGCGAACTTCGTACGTAGCACTATACATTTCTGCGACACGTGGTAAGCTGCCTTTCTCAATGACACGCGATGCGCTTCTCGCAAGTATTGAAGCTAAAAAACGTGCGATGGAGAAGCTGAACGGCCAGCTCGAGTGCTATCAGCAGAGAATGCTGGACATGTCAGCGCTGTTGCAGCAGAAACAGCAAGAAGCCGATCTAAAGGCTTCTCTGGGTGAACAGTTTGTGCCGATCAACGTGAGGTGCAGAGTGTGCATCAAAATGACTTTGGAGTACGACATGTGGCAGCAGTGCTGGAGGTGCCTTCTCTTTCGCTGCTGGAAGAGCAACGGACAGCCCTGACCGTGCATCCTGGATATGGATTCGCCGAGATCGCCTTCGCCTCCACCAGCAGACGACGAAAACGACGGCGCCGACAACAACATCCAAGGTACGCCACCGACAGCACGCCGCAACCGCAGCAGCGTACCTTTAGACTTTCATCGGATGCCTACGCCGCCGAAAGAGTTGGTGCCCGGTTTACTGCGAGGAGAGTCCACACGGCAACTGCGCCAACAACGCGCCACTCGCAAGTGTAGGTGCATCGCTTGCTTGTAATTTAATGTGTGTGTGTATGTGCGCGTGCGTGCGCGTTCGTTTATTTTTTATTGTAAGCATTTTACCATTCGACACGTATGCGTTTTTTCGTAAATAAAAATAGTGTGCCACAATTTCTCTTTTTTATGCGTGCAAAACCCCCTACTCTCATCAACGATCCCCAAAGCCGAAATTTAGAGTAGGCTTTGCGGCACCGTGTAGTTATATATACACGCGTTTATTTCGATGCGAATCATTCGTCAGGCGACCGGCAAAGCACCAACTCTCGAACATGGGGCATGGGCAGAGCAAAGAGCAGCAGAAAAAAGGTTCCACGTGGGAGGAGAAACAGCCTCTCATGAGAAGAAAGGAATCAAGAAAGCAGAATAATCAATCGTCGTTCTCAACCAACACTTTCTCGTATCCAGAGAAAAGTGGATATAATAATCTCTCAAAAAAATCCTCCTCCTCCTCCTCCTCCTCCTCGTCACCGAATCAAAAGTCATTTTCCTCAAACACCTTTTCGTGCCTCGAAAAAGACGGCTACAACAGGCTAAAACGCTAATTTCAATAATATATATTAAAAAAAAACAATCGGCCCTTTTCAGGGCCACCATATAAATTATATACGTGGAACAATCTCTCTCTTTACAGCGCAGAAAGGATCAGAGTCGGCGCTAGGGCAATAAAAGCCAAACAGCAGGTATACGTCAGGTAGACGGCGGCTTAGAGGGGAGAGAGAGAGAGAGAGAGAGAGAGAGAGAGAGAGAGAGAGAGAGAGAGAGAGAAATGGGTCCGGTACAGCAGCGGCGGGAGCCACCGTGCCAGAGCTCAGGGTCTACTATAGTATAAAAGGAGAGGGGGCTACGGGCTGGTATAGCGAGAGTCGCGCACGTGCGTTCGAGCTCGGGGCCGGTATGGACTAGACAGCGAAAGAGAGAGAGAGAGACAGTCGCGCTCGGGTCTGCTTGGGTAAAAGGGGGAGGGCTGGCATCGCATGCGTGATATAGCTTTTGTTTACAAATTATTTATAATTATTTATAAATAAACAAAGTAGTTCACCCATCGATGACACACTCTTACAGTAGCGGTCGTAAAGCATGTTTATTGACCTTACCAGCTACTGTTGATATAAACATGGGCTTTACACCTGACACCAGAGATTGGTGACGTCACTCTTACAGTAGCGGTCGTAAATCATGTTTATTGACCTTATCAGCTACTGTTTATATAAACATGGTGTTTGTTTACATAAACACCTGGCGCCAGCCACGGGAGCGGTGACGTCAGTTAGGCCACGCCCCTGTCTCTCCATAGTGGCCCATATACTACTCGCGAGTGTACAACCTCGAATCGGCGTGCACCAGAGTACATCGGCAGTACAACTGTTCCCACGGCATCCTAGCTTCGATCACCGGGAGACGTGCCCAGGCGTGCGACGACAGCTCCGTCCGAATAGTCAGCTTCGTCCGATCCAGGGAAGGACAGCGTCCGACCCCGCAGCGAGCGCATACCGAGAACTACATAGAATTGTAAGTGGCAACTCTCTCTCTCTCTCTCTCTCTCTCTCTCTCTCTCTCTCTCTCTCTCTCTCAATGCGTCCGGACGAAACCTCCATACCTTTCTCACTCGTCGACACGTAAGGCTGCGTCTACAATTGACCGACTTCGGTCAAGCGAACGTATACGGTCGTGAATTCGATGATGCTGCCACCACAGCTCAGTTTTTCACTGGTTCCCGACTAACAGACCTTATTATGAAAAGCTAACCTACGCGACAGTATATATTATAAAAGGCGCGATATTTTCAAAACACAAATTAAAAATGTTCAAAAATTACTAAATGTAGTTACAAAATTTTGTAAAAAATGAATAAATATAACTAATACAGGGGCAAAAAAGCATAAAATATATAATTTAAGCAAAATATTGTTTATTGATAAAAAATACAAAGAAGAAGTCCTAGAAGTAAGAAATTCGTAATCCTACAAATCTTCTTCCCTGCTGGTATTCACTTGAACCATAATCTTCAACTTGGCATCATCACTTTTCCTGAACTTCGGCCAAGCGTTATCCAGGGCTGTTGCAATTTTTTCAGAATCAACAGTTTCAACATTATGAAGGTTGGCAACTTTCAAAAGTTTATTGACATTGCTCTTTTGCAAATGTCCGATAAAGTGCCATCTAATATCTGTACATTTCTCTAGGATATCTGAACTATTGGCTTTATCAGCTAATTCGCTTACATCAAGATCTTGATACTAAACATCAAGACGTTTGTATTACTTCCCTCTTAATCTAGGAGATGTCAGTGAAGAACAGGGAGAACGATTTCATCAAGATATAAGTGTAATGGAGAATCGATACCAAGGAAGATGGAATGTCAACATGATGGCAGATTTTTGCTGGACATTGAAGAGAGACATTAAAACAAATAACAAAAAGAGAAAAAGAAACCCATTGCATAGGTCATTTGAAGTAAAAAGAGTTCGTTGCAAGAGAAAAAAGAAGTAAAGAAAGACATCGAGAGTTACTAAGCTAGTGGAAAAAAAGCAAAATAAGAAAAAAATATAAACGAAAGCAACTTTTCTCTGTACACAAGGAAGATATTATGTGATTAAATAAGATTTTTTACAATTTTTCGGTATCTTTTTCCACTTTTGGAAAGTTTTGATATGACATTTTAATCGGTTTAAACTGTTTCTACTCAGTTTGACGTTGAACTGACCTTGACCCTTAACGGTACGCCTTCTGAAATTTGGAGCCGTTGTTGTCGAGCCAGCCGATGCGGCGCAACTCCTTGGTGCCACAGATCGCGTCGTCGTGCTTGCTCTGCTACAGGTACACGTAGGCCATGTCGTGCTTTATTTAAGCAGTTGAATTTCCAGCAGAGGCTCCTCGAGAAGCAGCTGGCTTAACTTTAGGCCCATCGAAGCCAAAACAAATTATGGCAGTTTAGAAGTATCTTCTGTTTTATGGAGATCCGTCAATGGATCAGTTTCCATAGATTTGTACATTGAGGTCTTGAATTCTTTTAGCTCTGAAAAATATTCAATTTATGTAATGTTTGCATCGTCTCAGTAGAAATAAAGGACATGATTAATACTAACTCAAGTAGTTGACGAGTCTCTGTAATTTGCTGCAGCTGCTGGCAATACAGTATCAAAGCTCTGAATACTTGGCTGTCCTGATTTAGATTCCCTTGCGTATTCGTATCTTGAGAATAAACCTATGAAAGACAAAAGAAATTAATCCAGAATTCATGTTATACTAATAAACTAATTTTATATTAAACTTTTCTAGTACCAACCTTTGAGCAGAGCTCCAGTATGCAGCAGATCAATAGTCTCCTCGATTACGATGTTGCCCCAGTGTGAAATTTCAATAGTCCTTTTTTCTTGACAGTAAAAATCTTGTTATTGTTTTCAAAATTGATATTGAGTTCTACATAGAAAAATGGACGGGGAGGTACAATTCCAATCACTCGCAATTAAGATAGTTCATGTTGCAACTGTCCAGCAGCACTTTTCAGTATTTTCTCCGTATATTCATTTGCATCAATTTTATTTTGTGCAAACACATTGACTAGTTGAAAGTCTGGTATCACACTCACATGAGATACTTCTGTTCCTTAGCTCATTAGTTGAGCACCTAGGAGAATGGACCCTCCTTCTCGTAGGGACCATAGGTGATGGTAGAGCGCTCAAGGTCACAGGCTTGATTTTAGAGTAACTCTCAACATTCCTCGGAGGCAGCATGACAGTTGTGGTCTGCTTGTTCACCGAGTAAGTAGTGTAGAGGTATAGATTGCCAGTGTACTTGATGAGCTGCTTTTCCTTTTCCAGGATCTCTTTAGAATGAGGCACCAGTAAATAACGTGTTTTTATAGCATTTTCCGGGACCAGTTCTACCAGCTCTACCTGCTCTGTTTAGCTGCAGCTTGACTGATTGGAGTAACGATGAGGCTATCCATCCTTAATTCAGAAGCCTTTGAAGGAACAAATAAAAGGTCTTTCACGTGTATGAGTCCTAGCATGCTTTAAAAGATCACCTGACGGTGGATGCATATGTGCTTCACAGGGTTACCCTCGGACAGAACGATCTCCTACGCCGTGATGTGGCTTACTGCCTGATGGGTCTCGGGTTGCGGCGACTCGTACGCGTCCCGCTTGCGCTCGAAACGATGTGCTGGATGCGGACCACGGTCGAAGAAGACCGTGATGCTGAGCGAATCATCGCACCTACCATGTCAGTAAGGCAGCTGGGCGATTTTGCGAGCGTGCTTCAATCATGACATCCTTGAGCACAGGCATTAAATAACCTGCACATAGCAGACCGCACGCACTAACCTCGAGAATCGAATCACAACACTACAACAGTACGGAAGTGCGCCGCTTGCCGCCATATTTGGTTTCCCCTCCGCCATTTTTGGTTTACCCCGCGAATGATTCCCTCTTCAAAAATTAATTTTCAAAATTGATTTAAAAGTAACTTAACAGAAGTGTACTCGTGTAATCGCGATTTTAAGCTTAATTTACAACCTATCGGATGGAGGGGTCTGAAACATCTACCACACTTTTTTTTGCATCATTGCATTAAATGTAGTGCCGTAAAAAAACCTTACGGTTTGGGGGAAAAAGAGTACGGTAACTTTGTAAGGCGTGATTTAACCTTTAATTATCTTCCCCAATTTTATTTTTTCCAACGCCAGTTTTCCCAAAATCGACAAAAAAGAAATTTGTCCGCTTTATCTGCGACATACTGTATATTCAAATAACTTATACAATGTTGTAACGGGGTTTCCGGAAACTAATTCGCACAAAAGTATAGCGACGAGGAGGATTCGACCCCACGTCCCCAATTTCTCAAGGCGCGTGCTCTAACCACTGAGCCAACGACGCACTATCCTGCACTCGCGTCGACTAGCTCTTACGGGCGCTATACCTGCCTGTTACAATGTATATATACAAAGTTTACAACATCTTAAATGTTCTAATTTCAAAAAAATTTATTACTCATACAAAAAATAGGGCATTAGCAAAACCACCGGCAATTTTTTGGACCATGTAATTGTGTCTAATCAATATGCCTGGTATTTCATACCATTAATAATTTTCTTTTCTTAAAACATTTATTTTAAATTTATGCTACTCTTTTATTTAATTTAAAAATACAGATTAAAAAAAACAATCAAATGGTTTATTTGATGATTGTTAAAAAATATCTGTTCCCTTGCAGAATCTTATAACATAAAATTTACAATCTTTTAAAAATGTCAACTTTTATATAATTGGAAATTCAAATCCTAAAAAATGTATTTTAAACTTATTTACTTATTAATTAATAAAAGAACTTCACATGTAATTTTTAAATTACCATTAAATATAAATGAAGATTGAACGTGCAACATTACTTCCAATTCAATATATAAAAAAAATCTGGAAAATGTAGAAGTCATAATTTGGGATGAAATAACAATGATATTAAAACATGCTTTTCAGGCAGTAGATACTTTTTTAAAGACTCATGTAATAATGACATTGAATTTGGTGGCAAAGTAATGACTGTATTAGGTGACTTCTGACAAACACTACCCGCTGTCAAACATGGGGATCGAACAAAAATTATTGAAAATTGTGTAAAAAATAGTCATTTATGGAGTAAATTCCAAATAATTACTTTAAAAGATACAACGAGAGTTAGTAATTGTAACAAGGAGTTTAAACAATGGCTATTAAAAATTGGAGATAAAAAATATATCAAAAAATTTGAAATGGACAATGATATAACTTTACTTCTAACAGAATTATTATCAATAAGTGATATAATTATGGAAATTTATGGAGATTACTTTGATAATAATAATGCCAAAAAACTTTGCGAAAGAGTAATTTAGTGCCAAAAAACGATAATGTATTAAAAATTAATAATAACATTTTAAATAAGTTGCAAGGCGATGTAAGAGAGTATCTAAGTGTAGATTCATGCAAAGATGGTAATAGATATGCCCAATAGAATTTTTAGACTTAGGCCAAATGTCCCACCACCTCATGAGTTACGCTTAAAAGTAAGTGCTTTAATTATTTTGCTGAGGAATTTAAATTCAAATGATGGGCTTTGTAATGGTACTTGATTAACAGTAAGAAACATGATGCAATTCTGTATACAAGCAGAAATAATTAGCAGTTAACAATTATAACGGGGTGGAGTTTTCGACAGCAGTCACGCAGACGTTAGCTGCAGTGCAACTGCTGTCGCGGGAACCAATTAGTAAATGTCAACTGTAAGCGATACGCGTGCCCGCGGAGGCGGCAGGGAACGATGTCTAAAGGTGACGGGAAGCGGGTTCGCAGAAATAACCGACGCCGAACACAATCGCTGAGTTGAGAAGAAATCAGATATATTGTCTGTACTCCAAAATATAATACACAAGCACACGCGCGGGTGTGCGAGACGCAGATGGACGGCGATAGCTAGAGATCGGGAGAACTTGTGAGAGAGAGAGAGAGAGAGAAGTAGAGAGCTGACACTTATGGTTCGTAGATCTCGCTCGCTCTCAGGAATGCTCAAGCCCAGGATGTCTTCTTCGCAGGCGAGGTGGCGTAGTCGCAAGTTGAACGGAATCAAGGCGATGTCGCACAAAGGGCCTCGAGGTAGCCGTGATCTCGGAGCAGGTAATGCACAGGTCACGCACACGATCGGAGCAAGTTTCTCTCGAATCACAATCGGAATCACAAAAGGTAACGCGTTCTATCGAAAAGCCGTATATCTCGTTAGCTAGCCCTAAGTCTCGCGCACGAAGCTCTCGCTCTCTTTCCCCCCACTCACCGTCGGTCGCAGTGTGCTCTCTCTTGTTGCTCTGCACCTGCTCACCTGCAACATGTAACTATTTTACAGTAAATAATATAATTATTGTATGCTGGGGAGGTTATGACGAGTTAACAACGTTCCTCGTCATTTAATTTGGTAAAGTTGTTTTAATACTACGGATTGATTTGACTTCTTCAAAAGAACAAATTCCTTCTGACATGACAAGACGACACACAGTGGGGCCATTTGAAAGAGTTTGGACAAAAATCTTGATTCAATTGGGGTTACAGAGAAATGAGCTGAGACTTAGTAAAAATCTTCGTTTTTTAGTGTACTTTCCGAATCCGAATCCCTTAGAAAGATTCATTTGAAGAGTTCAAAATGGCGGTCTGGTATAACTTTAACAGTCACAAATATCATTACGGGAAAGCAGTTATATGTCCTTAAGACTCGCTGGAAGAGAAAAATAATGAGCAAACGAGCTTATCATTATGTATTTTTTTCCGCAGAACGCGAATCCACCATTGTATTTGACCTATGTAGCCCCCGTTCTTCCATAACCTCAAAAAATACTTCAAAAATCAGTATTACGCGGTCAAAAAAAATGAGGAAAACATTAGGTAAAAAAATTATAAAAAGTTTTTTACTTATGTATTTTATCCCACTAATCACTAATCTTACTTTATTTTACGTCCTCTAAAACGTTTGTCTCGAACTTTAAATAACACCTTATTAATGCAGATAAACGTAATACAAAATTGCAGAAGTGGTTATAAAGATTTGAATTAGCTTAATGACTATGCATTTTACCTTGGTGATCTTAAATTTAATTATTGTTTAGGCTCATATTTTTTGTCTCAAACATCCCCTTAAATAGTTATATTGTGAATTTGGTTGTATTTACAAGTTTTATAAAAATTTGTCAAGTTTTGATAAATTTTGTACATGCAAATAAATTTATGCTATGTATACATATGTATTGTTACGGACAGAGGAGCGCAGATGAGTGAGTTGGAGAAAAGACTAAGTCCCTGGATGTTTGTAGCCTTTCTTTTTTCTCAAGAGGAGATATATATATATATATATATAGAGAGAGAGAGAGCTACGAATCTCTATATAGAGAGAGAGAGAGAGAGCTACGAAGCGCTGATATGCGCAGTGCAACGCTTGCACTGTCAGCAACACGTGCGTCTTCCAACCGTGGGAAACGACGTGCGCCATGGTGCGCAACGTCACAATATATTATTAAAAATATTAAAATATAAAAATTTATTTAAAAAAAATAAATAATAAAATCTCTAATCTAATAATTCATCTATAAAGAAAATTTTTTTTACAAACGTATGTTACGTTATATAGTTCACTTAATACATTCGTTTAGCAGAATACATTTTAATACTTGCAAAGGGCAATTTTGCTTAAGTCTACGTTTACAGCGTATACTGTGCTGTATCGTTCTTTTGTTGCCAGTGATTCTAAGTATTTACCAAATTATTTTAAATACAAAATTTATATATATACATATATATATATATATATATATATATATATATATTTATCTATCTATATATGTCATAAATAAAATTATCAAAACTTAACAAAAGTAAATATCAGGTTTAACGTCGATTTATCCGTTGCGGTTAGTTTTAAGCCGACTTATTTAGAATTAAGTAAGTGAGAAAAGTTATTTGAAGTAACTTAAATATGAGTTGGTACACCATGAAGGTCAAGGATTTGGTAAAAGTGTTAAAAAATAATCAGAATTTAGATATAAAACACAAAAAGATTCTGTAGTGCTGTATATTTTCGACAAGTTTCATTTAGAAAGAAGTAAGCACATCAAGGTTGATATTAAAGAAAAATTCAGAAACTCTTTTTTCAATAATTATACGAAAAAATTAAATAAATTGCCCAAAAACAGAAAAAATATTACAGAGTTTCAAAAAGAGTACGTTAGTTGGTTATGAACTGATATTTTGTTTAATTTCGGTGGTTATAAACCTATCCGAACTAGTAATTGTTTTTGTTTATTAATTAAAACGTTGCGTTGTTGTGCACAATACGTTTTATACATATATAATCTTATTATTAATATAATCTGTATATATAAGATAAGATTTTATATAAGAGCCTGACACATTAAAATTTTTTAATGATGCAAATTAACAATTTGGCCTATTAGTATGGGAAAGTAGAGTATAATTGGACAGACATAAAATTTTTACTTTGAATATCATTTAAAACGTAAAAAGTGCAAAATCTTCTGTCCTTTAGTAATTTTTTTTTTTTTTCGAAAGTTCAGATGTGGGAGATTATTTCTGATCACAAGCAATTACAAATGTCTTATTTAATAATTATTTGTAGGTTGTAACAGAGGTCGACCACAAATACTATTGGAGTCGGCTTCTGAGAAAACTAGAAAAAGAAGATTGACTGATCTCAGCACTCAGATAAGTACTGATGAGTTGTGTGATTCATCTAAAAGAACTAAAATTAGATGGAAATGAAAGTGGAGTACAGTTAGTGGATAAAATTTGTAATGCGGAGTCTGGTAATGAACTGTTAAATAGAAATAAAAAGAAGAAACCAAAATGACTTCACAAAAAGGATTATCTTTAATAATTATATTATAATTAAGGCAAACCTGACAAAGTAGTCGTATATTTTATTGAGAAAAAATGCTTTGAAACATACGTGTAATATTTACCCACCTTATAAAAAGGTAAGTGATTAATTTTATTGGCCTGCGAACATGGGAAAAGAGTGAACGTGTTTAAGCGTGTAGAAAGTAATTTTGGCAGCTTGCTGTAATTTCCTGATGAAAATGGGTCATGAGGAAATTAACGAATAATTATTTTGGTCCTTAAGGTGAATAGCACAACCTTAATAGATAGGTGCTCGAATGAACGGTTTATTTACTAAAATTTAAGTACAAAAAAAAAGTAAAAATATCGTTTTACAATGAAATTAAGTTATTTTTTAACTTTTGTTTATTAAGCTTTTATTATTAATATGCATACTTGTAACGGTTTAACTTTCCCCAAGAGACTGGATAGTCAGTCGGTTCCAGGATCAGGATAGAGGAAAGGAGGAAAGAAAAGTCTGTTTTTATATTCTCAACAATAACAAAATATATTTCTTAGTTAAACAATAACATTTGGAATCAATCCCGGCTGAAACAGAAATCAATTATGCGTCTTGTTAAAAATACTTCGCCTTTACAAGTAGAATTGTTTAATCTAATGCCGTTAACAATTTACAAAAACATATGCGCGATTTCGTTATAAGAATGATTCGGTGTTCGCGGCTGCGGTGTATCGGTTTGGTGGCGGTATGACGGGTCGGTGGCGGATTTTGAGGTTAGGAATTCATTCGATACGGTGGAGTCGTGTGGGCACGGCTACGCCGATCCGAATGTGTCGTGTAACAACGATCTCGACCGCTCTGTGTGCGCACAGTAACGGCCGGGATAGTGTCACGGTGTTTTGAGGTTATCCCTCGGATTTGTGGAGTCATGAGCGCACGGCTTCACAAATCTTCGTCGCTCATCTCGTTCTTCTCTTTATCCTGTGTGCACACAGAGACAATGCGAGTCGTGAGATGTCGGTGTAAGGCTGGCTTGGTTGGTTAGGAATTTACCTTTGATTCACCAGGACGTAAGCGCACAACCGTACGAATCGCCGGCGGAACTATTGTTACTCCCTTAACCCTGTCGGCTCACAGTGGCAGAGGGAGGCAGCAATGTGTCGGAATGTAGGTTAGGATTTTACGGTGGCACCGGATGTCGCCTACCTGTGCTCACGTAGACGAGGCTCGGTGTCGTTCGGGTGTTCCAGGTTGCCTCGTGTGCTCACGATGGCAATTCGGAGTTTCGGGTTTCGGTTCGTCTACCAAATCGTCACGTGGGCTCACGAGACGATTTCGTCGGCGTAGGTCTATCTCTCGCTATTCCTTGTAGTAACCTGTGCACACGATACTACCCGGAGTGGAGCTCGAGTAGAATTGCTCGTTTCGCCGCGCGATCCGTCTTATAAAGGCGCGCGGCGCGGATGTGTATAGGTGCGTGTACGACGCACCGCGTGCACCGCTCGCGCCGCCTGGCGCGTCGTCGCTGAGTCGCTCGCTGGCTGCCGCGCTCCGTGCTCGTACGGACTCGCCCTGCGGATGTTGCGCGCGCGCGCTCGATCCGCGTCGTGCGGATTCGCCTATCGTTCGTTGCACGCGCGCGCTCACACGTATTTACATGTGCGAGACTCGTGTCTCGTCACATACTTATAAATCTATATATAACAAAATATTTTATAACATAGGTTGCGAAGGCAAAAAAGCAGCGTCGCCTAACAATTTAGAAATTAGTGAAGTAAAATGCGAGGTCTCCTTACAAAGTTTATTAGAACACACTATAATGAGATTATTTGAATATTTGAAATTAGATTTCAATGAAGATACAAAAACAGAATTAGTTCTTTTAGTAAAATACGGCTTTGGCGGCACTAATGCTAATAGATACAAGCAAATGTCTGTGTATAAAAGTAGTGTGATTGACTATATTTTTTGCTCTTCTTTTTAGTTCCATTACAGTTGCTCGACAAAAGTACTGGACAAATTTTTTGGCATAACGAAAGGCTATCATTGACCCGATTCTGTCGGCCTATAAAAATTCTATACGAAAAAGAAACTGCTAAGCTATGTAAAAAAATAGAAGGAGATCTAAAATTAGAAATAGATCAGTTAGAGAATATTGAAATTTCAGGATGTAAAGTAGGCTTTGAAATGATGTTAACAATAATAGTTGGAAAGATGCATACAATAATATTAATAATAATAATATTAATAATAATAATTAAAAAAAAATAATAATAATAGATATTTTATAGTATAAAGCCATAGTGAAAATAATCATGATTTATGCCATGATCATCGATATAATTTTTCATATGAAAAATTATTCATCTGATTAGATCTGATTATTATCCCAAATTACATTTGATTAATCAGATTAAATCGAATGGTCAATAGTATATTATTTAGGTAATTCATGGTCATTGATGATTAATCATATACTTTTTAAGTACGTTATATGTTTTTAGGTATGATTATTTTCAGGAAGTATATTTGTATGTAAATATTTGTATTTCTGCGAAGAAAAGATATCAAAATTATTAGTGTTAGTTTTCTAAATGATTTACTGATTTTTAATATCTGACTAATAAGTAAAAAATTTCATTATTTTCAAATTTATTTCAGGTATGCAATGCCCTGAATGAGACATCATCTCAAAGGTGTTTTCTATGTGGAGCTACTATATTAGAAATGAATAAAATTGATAATCTCCTTGATAAGCAAATAAAAATATCAAGTATAAAATATGGATTCTCAGTTTTACATGCAAGAATTCGTTTTATGGAGCTTGTATTACATATTTTTTATCGTATGCAGCTTAAAATCTGGAGAGTTAGTATATATATATATATATATATATATATATATATATATATATATTTATATATATATATATATATATATATCATAAATTTTATTCCAATTGGAAATAACGCGTATTTGTGAATAACTATGAATGTTTGTTTTAATTATGATAATCTTCTTCTTAATTGATATTGTTACATTGAAGGTACCAAAAGATCTACAATCACTTAGAAAAAGAAACAAATACAAGATCATCTTTATGAAAAATTAGGAATATTAGTAGATGCATCAACTCAAGGTTCTGGCAAAACAAATGATGGTAATACAGCCAGAACATATTTTAACACCGTAGATATCGTTGCCTAAGCCACAGGTAATCAATTTAACTTTCTTTCATTATGCTTCACTTTAAAAATTTAATTATAAATTTGCTTAAAAAATAGTAAACTGATGCACAAACACACACACACTTTATGGATAACTTATATGAATAATTTTTTCAAAATACACAATTTAAACTTTAAATATTTTCTAAAAACTACGTCCTTTTACAAATCAAATGTTTGATAATATTTGACTTGACGAGAGTTGTTTGTAATAAAAATTTAAAGCAGTACGATTTTATAAGCAATAGTACATGTAACGCAATCGATTTCTATAAAAAAGCACGTGTGCGACGCTCGTCAGCCCAGAAATTCCCGACGTAGTAAAACGGTAAACGGATGGCCGCTTGGGCCAGCCCCCCCCCCCGTAACTGAAGGGCTATCCGGACCGCGCTCTCCGCCCCTGCCATTCCGATTGGTTGATCGGTACAGGAAGCGGAACAAACAAAACCCTCGACGGTCGACGCTAAAGAACAGAAAATTAGTTCCTCTGGAGACACGACACGAGTCGCTTCTACTCCAGAAATTTGTCACGCAACTAAAAAAAATTAGTTTTTCATCTTCCAACACCCAAGTGTTCGATCATTTGCGACGTCCTCACCCTAGCAACCATTATCACATTCCCTTGCCTTTTACACTTCCAAAGAGTGACCCTAACGTGATCCGGCAGTGCTACGTACGAAGACCGCACATGGACCGGACGATAATATAAAGTTCCTACGAATAACAAATAACTCGTGGAGATGGATAATTTCTTCTGTATCCCATTAAAAATATATATTTAAGACTGCAAAATTTTAAGAAGTTATAAAATTTGAATGCAGTTACTGTTGCATTCTGTTCGGCTTAAAAGAATCTGTTTCTGAGAATGAGTAAAGTTATCCTACAATCTAATTAAAAATATAAAAATCGTATACGTAAGACTTTTACCAGAATTAGTTGAATATTCAAAAATCATCATCACAACCGCAGAAATTGATTGGCTAGCGTAATTTTCTATTCCATCTTCGGTCTCTCGCCCTGATTTTAAAAAAACTGATTTTTATTGAAATGTTAGTAAACTTTTTTATTTGATATTGAAATCCAAACTTACCGATAGTAAATGGTAATATGTAAAAACACAAATAATTTATAACCTCTTGGTGTAGCTCTTCTGGCAACACAGCAACTGTGCTTGCCGTTAAGTATGGCAGACTATCAATCAAATCGTGGTCTAAAAATGGTAATAAACATGCTAGACATTGTAGCAAACTTTGACCAAATCCTGAAATTAAAAATATTTTTGTATAGATACTTTATTCTGGTTTAATAATAATAATAATAATAATAATAATAATAGATTGTTCAAATAATTATTAAACTATAAATTTAAAAAAAAGGATGTTTTAAATAGAAGTGGGTCTTTAAAATTATATTTAAGGGGCCTTAAGTATATCGCTATAGATGTATGGTAAAGGCGGGAATCGTCTGTTCCTTTGAGACGTACTTCTGAAAGAACTGCTGCAGCTAGGACCTTAAAAAAATGATATTGTTCGATTTGCATTTTTCACGCGAAAGCAAGTTCAGATTAGCTCTCCATTAGCTAGAAAATGTATATTTAAAATTATTTTTCTAGAAACTATAAAAATGCATAACCTTGCTACCATGGCAACCAGTTGACACATATATTTATTAAGTTCGAACAGCGTCAATAACGCATTTTTGAACTATTTATTGTAAATGTTTTAGCTAATAGGGGCATCTTAGCTTGCTGACATATATTTTTTCCATAAGGTCATAAGCGTAACAGTTTTCTATAATTACAACGCAAAGAAACAACGTATATTTGAGATATATAGATCATTGTGAGAGGTTATGTTTTAAACCTAATTTATTTACATTCTTTGGACAAAATATATATCATTTTTATTTGTATACATAGAAATAGCAAAAAATAGTTTGTGTAAAAGTGAGAGATATGAAGCATGTAGAGTGAAATAAAGTAAAATGAATGAGTGTAGGTGATTGTGTGAAGATTATGTGTTTTTCAGTTCTAAGAAGTATGTTTTAGGTAATTGTTTGAAGTACAAGATTGATATTGTGTTGCGAAGGTGTGATGGAAGCCAATTCTAGAAATATGAGGCGCTTATGAAAAATGAATTCTTCAGCGTCTCCGTCTTAAAAGCCGGGATGTCTAGGGGGATCACCTTATCCCTCACAGGCCTGAGCACAACGTGGAAGCCGAAGAAGGCTAGCATGTAGGTAAGTACTGATAAGTTGAAGATTTTTCTCAAGAAGCAGGCCATAAAGTACTTTCTACGGCCAACGCGCGGTGTAAAAAAAAATGTTTTGTATTAAAACTTAATATCTCACGATTGAGTGAACGTAATTGGATGAAATTTGGTTAGAGTATAGTTTGAGTTATGTGGAATAAGAGAAAAATATTGGGAAGGCCCACAATAGTTTTCGGGAGCCCTAAAATTTAAGATTTTAGCGATAAAATCTTTGCCTTTTTCAATATTTATAATATTTTTTGGAAAAAAAAACTATGCGACTTACAAATGTTTGTCTACTGAACTTTACTCTTACCAAGTTTCATCCAATTCCGTTCACTCAATCGTGAAATATTAGGTTTTAATAAAAAAAAAATTTTTTTTCACACCGTGCAGCGGTGTTAAGCCATTGCAACTCACGTCTAAAAGAGGAGATGTGCTCGTCCCTCCTTACATTATAGATGTAACGGATTCCCGTGTTAACAAGTCTCTAGAGTTCAGTGTCTAGTTCTTGGGTCAGGTGGCAGTATACTAATGAGCAATAGAAAAAAGGAGCGCTTGCATAAGGTGTTGGCGCAGCCTGAATTTGGCAGTCTTCCGAAAGAAGTATAGCCTATACATCAAAGAGTGAGTGCGTTTACATATTTGTGTTACGTGCTCTTTCCACGTAATTTTGGAGTCAAGCACCAACCGCAGTTTGCGCACAGAGGATTCATGGTCAACTCAGGCTCCCCCTATATTGATGTAAGTGTTACTAACGTAAAGCATTGATGTAGTAGGAAGAGCCCAGGATGATTGCCTTAGTTTTAAGGACATTCAGTTTGAGGTGGTTTTGTACTGCCCGGCCCATTATCCTTTCAGCATTAGCACTCATCTTGACAGAACAAGAATCAAGCTTCTCAAGGTGGCATTGGCTGTATATTTGCAGATTATATGGGTAGATTAGATGAGACACATCTAAATCTAGGCAAAAACTAATATCATTGACGTACAACGCGAACAACATAGGACCTAGAACTGAGCCCTGTGGGACACTGGTGATTAGTAGTTGAAAGGTGGAGAGTTCGTTCTTGTCACCAATGACGGCCTGTTCTTTTCCCGTGAGGTAAGTTGCAAGCCAGCGGTTAACCTGCTTATAGAAGCCGAAAGACAATAGCTTTCTGAGTAGCCTGACGTGACACACAGTATTAAACCCCTTGCTGAAATCAAATAGAAGTAGAAGTGTGACCTTCTTTTTATTTATTTCAAGCCTGACATCATCAGTTAACTTAATTAAGCCGGACTGTGTGCTGTAGCTGGTGCGGAAGCCCGTTTGAAAATCGTCTAGGTAAAGTCTTGTTTCAAGATACTCAGAGACTTGCCTGTGCACCAGCCTTTCCAGTGCCTTCGGTAGAAAACAGAGTAGAGAGATCGGATAGTAGTCAGTCAAAGCTATTGGAGAGCTGACCTTATTTAGTGCTTGTACCAGCGACGTCTTCCAGGGAGGGAGGGAGAGAGAGGGGAAGGGTGTAATGCCCCATACACGATCCGACGTGTAACTTCCTAAAACATACATATTTCAAAAATTCTAAAAACATCCGACTCTGCCTATACAACAAACGCACGGAATGTTTCGGCCGCCCCACTCTTCTCACCTCCTACGAAGCCAGCAGCAGCTACGCAGTAGTCCACGCGGCGATGGCGGACTATGCGACTCACATGTGTGCGTGCCCGCCCCACTCTTCTCACCTCCTACGAAGCCAGCATCGAGCAGTAGCGCGTTGCGTAACCCGATTTATATGTGTATGTGAGCGTGAGCGAGCGACGGCGAGTCGCGCGCATCTGAGTGTGTTTGTATGAATGAAAAATGTAAATAGGAATGAATGATAGTATGATTGTGTGAATGCATAGATAATTTCGGCGGCTCAATCAGCGATCGCTTAGCGTCCTATAAAAGGCCATGCGAGGCCTGTGTTAAATCACTAGCGGCAGCATTTTCAAGCGCTCTAGTCTACTCTGGCAGCACATTTAAGCGCCTTAGTACATATATAGGAATCTACTGCAAATTTAAGCGTAGAATTTAAATAGTTATAAAATTCGAGCAGCACATTCAAGCGCTCTAATTAATATTTGTAAAACTTATTGAGCAGCACATTTAAGCGCTCTAACATACTCTACAGCAAATTTAAGCGTAGAGTTTAATAATATTTGATAATCGCATAACAAAAGTCTTCATCAAAAAACAAACAAAATTGTAACTAAATTTCATTTAAAAGGAATAATAGCAAAAATAGGCATTATTCTTATGTTCAATTATTTTTGTTAATATACACACTATTTTGAATATAAACAAGAGTTTATAATTATTGCGTTGCATATCCATTACCCACAATTCCGGACCTACTATTATTATTATTACTTATTTCATTTAAAATCAATTTTCTTTTTATATTATTCGTTAAATAATAATTTAAAGTAAAATCAATTTATTTCAAATCTGAATTCGGATCCACGGTTCAGATTTGCAAATGTTTATTACCTTTTCTGATAAATATTAGACTTATTATTTCTTTTATTAAAAATCTAATATTAAAAAATATCAAGGACCAGTAAGAAGAAGTGATGAGCGTTTCAAGGGATGGAGAGGAAGAGGTAAAGGGAGAGGGAGGGATGAAATAAGGAATAAGGACCAAGGAGGAGGTGGTGTTTAGGACAGTGTGTTTTCAAGGTTGAAAAAGTATTGTTCTACTATTTGTTCAAAGCGTGATGGCTGTGGGTCATCGGTATTAAGTAGCCAAAAAATGAAAATTTATTGTTGTTGTCGCCAATGATGGCCTGTTCTCTTTTTGTAAGATACAATGCAAGCTAGCGGATGACCTGCATAGAGAAGCCGAAAGATGATAGCTTTCTTAGGTGCTTTACGTGACACACAGTGACAAACTCCTTGCTGAAGTCAAATAGAAGAAAAAAGTAACCTTTATTTTATCTATTCACAGAAGAATAAAAAGTGGTAGTGAACATCCAAGCAAAAAGAAAGTTTTGAGTTTCTATAGCATGCCTTGTGAGAAGCGCTGGTACTATTTTTAGTGGACGTAGGAGAACCTTTTATATTAACTATGGACGCCAGTGACGGTGCCACTGAAACAGAGCCAAGCAGAAACGAATCTGTACAGAAACCGAGTTCGAAAATAGCGGCACCGCCTATTTCTTAAGAAATGGAGGATGGACGAGTAGACGTGGAGTTCATTGCAAAGAGATTGAGACTTGAGACAGCGAAAAATGGACTCTGTGAAGACCGTGACCATTTCTGAGCCTGAAGCAACTGTTACAGAGTTTAGTTATAAATAATATAATATTAGAAAGCGATGCAAATTCAGAAGAAGCATTAAGCTCTGCTTAAAGCCTGGGAGAAAGCAAAATCGAAAAAATTTTGCAAGATAGACCTGTGAAGAAAAAAATGGCTGTTGATTCAGTAAAAATGAATCAGACAAAAAGCATATTAATAACACCTATGAAATACTCGTCATTGTGCAATACTGAGGATAAAGTACTAAAGCCTTAGTTGCATTTGACCATGAGACGATCCATACTGGGGCAAGCGTGTGACGAGAATGAGTTAGAAGAGTTGTCCCGTATTGAGAAAAACACCTCGAACCAAAAAAATAAGTGCAAAGGAGTTAAGTTCAGTGAAGGAAAGAGCTGAGCAAACGATGCTCAACCAATGATCACACTTTGTTGAGACAACTCTATGGAAGAACATCCTGAAAATGTAATACAGGACGATTTGGCTAGTCATGAGTTCGTAGACGAAAATGAAATATTAGGAATGTGTTCATTGGACACACTTCATGGAACTTCATTCCAGAGTGAAAAGCGTTTGTCTACCATAAACATCCAACTTGACACAATCTAAGTTTTGACACAACTACTATTGTGCTAAAGCAAAAATCACCCTCTGTTTACACAAGTCACGTCTTAAGTTTGGGCATTTCCGAAAAGTTATGCACCAGTCCGCATAAGTTCACAAAAGTTTGCACCGTTTCATATATAACTGTGTTTGCACAAGACCCGTTGTATGAAATTATACTATTACATATTAGATGTACACTCTATGGTAGTTAATTCTTGTAGAATGTTTTTAAAATGCTTCAATCAGATTGCCAGATTGGTTAATCTTAATCAATCAAAAGCACGATTATAAAAACGTTTCACGAGAATTAACTACCGTCAAGTATAAATGAATATATTCGATACAGTAAACATTTTATAATAGTATATTGTGTACCTAGGGTGTAAAATGTACTTTTATACTGAGTGTGGAATTTGCAGTACGTTTCAAAGGCGAGCTTGCACGAGCCAAAAGCGAGTGCGTTTGCAAGCCAAAGACGAGTGCGCCTGTATAAAAAAATGGTATGGCACGAGTATGGCTTAAGTATGGCTCCAAAAAGTATTGCAAAAGTATGGCTAATGCCACTCTGCCATTCTTTCTGTTAGTGTTAGTTATAGATCCAGGTCAATCGCCATATTAAACGCCATACAATTTCTGTTTGCGTTAATTACAGAGCCAGATTCGTCGCCATACTAAACGCCATACTATTAAATGTATTTATTTATTTCTTTTTAATACTATTTACGGGTTTAATCACATATGTACATTGATCTATAACTATTTCAAACAAAATCTGTTGAATATTTTCAACTAAAACTGCACTTTGTACATCTAAATTTGTATTCGTACATAAATAAATAAAAGACACTGATTCCTGCATCAAATCACATTCAAAAGCGGGCTCGTAATCGTACTTATTGATAATTGCGTAGTATTTACAATTGTTTACATTACAGTTACTACAATCTTTTGTGCACGCGCAAGTATATATTTTAACAAAAACTTCTATGCGACCAATGCAAAACGTTCCATCTTGAACGTATTCCATGTAACGTCGCCGCTATTTTTTTTTCTAGAAACAAAATTTTTTCTCAGAAAATAATATGAAATGCTCGACAGACGAAACGATAAGCTGTGTATACATTAGATTGTATATGCACGCGCATCCCGTTTGCCTACGAAAAAAAAGTAATCTCTCCGCGATATACCTACAAGTTTCTGGGTTTTCGGCTTTTCCGTTCCCAGAGACCTTTTTCTTAGTAAACATGATAATAAACCAAGTAGAATCTCGAGTGTCGCTGGTTTCCTTCGGAGACGCGCATCTCGAATTGTCATTGAGTATATTTTTTCTTAAAACTATAGGCTAACAGGGCCAGCTGCAAACTATAAAATTCTAGATATCACCCTACTTGTCCCCAGTTTTACGACTCAAAGCGTTGGGAAAATTTGGGCGGGGCGGAAATCTGGCGATGTTATCTGTTTACAGTCGCGCACGTGCCCTGAAAATCTGTACTTTTCCCCCTTGTCCTCTCATGTAAATCTTGAAACCACTCTACCTCCTGCTGTTATATAACCGAAAATAGATTTTTCCACTGCATATCCTTCTTATTTTATAAACAAACAGTTGCCTAATTATTAAGAAATATTATAAACATTTTATTATTAAGCTAATCAATATTTTTTCTTAGATTTTAATTTGCATTTATAAATACTTTAAGACTGCGCACTTGTATGGCAAATCGAGTAAAAACAAAATGTATAATAACTATTAACAATAAAATTTAGATTTCCCATAAAAAATAAATATATATCACTATTTCATATAGAATCGTCAACAAATATCAGAACATTAAGTGCGATAAATAAATTATAATTATTTAGTTAAATAAAAAATAATGTTAAGTATTAGTTTACTCATATATACAAATAGTTACACCGTAAAAATTAATTAAATTTATACTATAAAAAGCCACGAAACAATAATAAAAGATTACTAATTGTCAAATATACAATTAGTTATAGATAAATAATACAAAAGTTTAATGCAGGAAAACCAACACACCGAAATTCATCCGAACGCTACAACAATTTAGTAGTTATTATGATTATTATATATTATCCTAAACGCAACTATTTGTTATAATTTTTATTGTAAGCTATTTCTAAGTTAGAAGATAAGTTGCGTATAACGGACTGAGCATTGCAATAGATTTTTATCCTTATTCATTTACGATTATTTAACGATTCTTTTTGTACAAAGAAGGAGAAGTGCGGGTAAAACGGCGCATAGTTGAACGTGATTTTCCTGTAAAAATTATCTACAACACATAAACATTTATAATAGGGAATATTATGACTAATATTCATACAAGATTGTTTAAACAGTATTTTCTAAAGAGTAATTATTAAACAAATAATCAAATTATAAAGTCTATTTATTAAAAATCTATACTTGAAAATAAAAATTTTAACGAATCAAGATAATAGTCAAATATCTTTACTAACAATAATAAAAATAATCCATGAATACTATATTTTAAACAATTTTTTATAAATATTCATTTTTGCATCTGTAAATGGTACAAGCGTCGCCATCTGTCTCGGGGACAGAGAACCCATCTTGGCTTCTCCCCCGGAAAATTTAGTTAGAGTAGGGGGTCTCCAGACCCAAGCGTAGGAGGAGTCCTCGAGGAAACTCTCTTTCCATTGGAAAATCTTCCGAAAATCTCTCGAGGAGGGAAATCGAGGGATGAGCCTAAGGTTACGAGTATCCTCGAGTTGCAACTCAAAATCACTTCGGTCCCGGCTCTCAGTTAGTTCGGAAGCAACAAACGCGCTTAGTCCGCATCTATACATTTTTATTTACGCGCTTAGTCCGCATCTACACATTCTTACATTACACGCTTAGTCCGCATCTTTACATTTTATATTTTACGCGCTTAGTCCGCAATTTATTAACTTACAATTTTACTGCGCTCAGTCCGCACCTTGAATTTATATAAGTTTGTACGCGCACCGTTTGCTCATTTATTTTTATAATATATACTTCTAACATTTGAACTACGTGTCTCTTTTATTACTAAAAATCCGACACCTTATTCGTATCAAAGAAAACTTTCATTCCTACTTTTACTCGAGAAAGTTCGACGAGTGCAAGACTCACAGCCCAAGCAGCGGGTCAACAACAACATAAAAAAGTAAGTAAAGATTATTTCATTTATTTCACTCTGTACTATCTTTTCATTGTAACCATCACTGTGTGGTTTGGAGTCATTTCTTTTCCGCTACGAAGTAGAGTCAAGTGCCGGTTGACTATAAAGTTCTTATATATAGTGTCGCTAAATCTAAAAGGTTTTGAATAAGGTATTTGTATTTCAAACTGCCGATCAGGATATCCATCCTGTTAATCACAGTATTTGAATACACAATACTAAAATCGCGAATTTTTCTCCTTTTTTATAAAATTATACTAACTTTGCAAGTGACTGTTCAGGATTTGTGCCTGTTTAGCAGTCGCTCCAAAGTTAGTCAAATTTCTAAAACAAAATCATCCATTAAGATCCCTTGTTTAGTTTTGTTTGCATAATTTTTATAAAAATAAATTTAGCACTCTATCCGCTCCAATAACTACTCCCGAATCACACCACACGCGACAGCTCATCCCTACCTACTTGCGGAAACGCAAGGGTAAAAATGAGCAACACCCTTCTTGGAAGTTTTCTACCGAGAATATTTCTAAGATTAAAACGAACAGATTTGGTTCGAAAGGACTGAATCCGACGTGACATCCACCACAGAAGACTTGGTCTTTTTTTGACGATTGTATAATTTACAATCAAACAGTAATCTTTTATTAAGTAGTCTATAAAAAAAAAATAATTTTGTTTTTATTTATGTCGAAATTTCTAAAACAATATGATACTAGCGGAAACGATTATGCATTTTTTTGCAAGAACCAACAACAGACATTTTTTGAGTTATTTTTTTAAGTTTTTAATCTCAATTTTGATTCTAGTTCGAGACAATACGAATACACGGTACTTTGTTCATGCAAATATTTTTATTTCAAATCATGATAATTCAGAAACAATGATATTGAAGAGCAAATTTGCGTTTCAACATACTTGAACTAAACTTGTAGTATCATAAACTAAACTTTTTAATAGGCCATTCGTGTTCTCGAATGGAAAACATGAAGTCACCCATAGTGGGCCAAACCGTTCGACATTTTCTGGTAGGTGCAATAATAAATGAAGATTGCAGCTCATATATCTTTCCCCACACAAATCACTCAATTGATAAACATATTTTTTCAGCATAATTGAGGCTTTTTCTGTCATTGTATTTGTTATGCTCGATTCACTTAAGTAATAAATACCTAGAACTAATAATTTATGGTGGTTGAAATATCTTGAATCCATAATGTCGTTTAATATTGGAATGCTGTAGATCAAAAGAAAAACTTTGAGTTCCGAAGCTTTCCAATATGCAAAGTCTGAAACAGAACAAGGCAATCTTGGAACAGAATACGGTGGGTTAATCGGTAAGAGACGATTATTGATAATAGACAAATTTCCTTAGCGAAGAAGCGTGATCATGATTCTCCGGATCAAACCAAAACCAACCAAGCTATTTAGTTAGTCCTACGTATGCACAATGCATTATATCAATCGCAGTTAATTCAATGTATTTATACGCAAATAATGACAGAGCAGTTGGTCCTTTTACACCGAAAATATCGTCGGACGATTCTAGCGCCGCTTTAGCAAAACGAACAGTTTCCTCGGTCATGCGTAATTCCGGATTATCGCTTTATGGATACACGTGAACATTTTCGACTCTTCTACCTTTCTCTTTACAAAATTGACAGCCATAATATCCATTGAACTGTTTTATGTTTAGAAGCAGTGCTTTTCCGTACAAGTCACATGTACCGCACATCACGACTCCTCTTACTCGTATTATATCATACAAATTCTTAAGGAAAAACAAGACGCAGAAAACACTCATAAATCAATTAGCCTGAGATTTAGGCGCACTGAACCATAGACCAGCGAAAATTACATTATCTCGTTTAAATCTGTGCTCATAAGATAGCTCATTTATCACAAAGTAAAACGGCCAGATAGAAACTTTTGATGACTTGAACAGTGGAACTCCACCTGTAATCCATGTAAGTGAAATATTATTCACATCATTAAAAAAAAAATCGTTATCAATCAATTCTTTGTAAATGGTGCCATCATAAATATCTTCAAAAGCGCTTTGATTTGTTTTATTTCGCGTGAATTTATAAGTTAATAGTTCCCGTAAACCTTCACGTTTGTATAATTTGAGATAAAATTGAAATCTCAATAAAATAACTAGTTGCCGTTTCTTTTTTGCATTGCACACATTCTTGCTCATCTACATTATCTCGCTTTGTAAAACAAATTGTACACTAATAATGACAAATTAGAGAAGCTTTCAAATTTTTTAATATTTTTTAAAATTTGTATAAGGTTTTTACGCAGAAATCCGGCTGAATACAACAGAGTGCGATTAACGAGAGTATTTTCGCAAATAGTACTCCGTGTAGCTTAAAGCGAAGCAGCAAGGACAATACCGATAAGAGATGTTCTGCGACAGTGATAGACGAACCAGGATACAGTGGTTGTTTAGCGCCGTTTATAAAAAATGACTCATCTTCATCTTCATCCGCTTCTTCGCTCTCACTCGTCTCACTGTAACCGTTTGAGTCCAGCCATTCAATTCCGCTATCCAACTCTTCCTCATGTAGTCGATCATCTCGATATAAAGTGGCATTTCCAAAGTTTCGTCGATAATTATCTTGAAGTCCTTGATACTCTATTTATACAATTATAATGCATGTGGTTAGTTCATATTCTTTACTTATTAAAATCTCTTCTACGAACCACATCTATGTAAATACGTAAAACTCTTTATTCTTACCTACGCAAGCTTCGAAAAAAAATCAACGTTTCTGATATATGATAAATGATTTTATTATTCTTGCTCAAAATTAGGTTATATTGCAATTAAATTTACTCAGCTAGAGAAAGACTGACGTGAGTAAAATTACATAAAAATCTAATACACTGCGTATGAGTGGCACTTTTTTTACGCAATTCCCTGTAAATATTGGTTTCCCTCACAAATTCGATGCGCACCATATACCAATAGCGCAGCTTAAACTAAAATCGACGTAGCGTTTCAACGCGAGAAACACACTCGAAGATTAAACACAAGCTCTAGAGCGAATCGTTTCAGAAAAGCAACTACGTTTAAAAAAATAATAATATTACTGCACGTCTGTTTGTCTGAAAACTCAAAAATCTTCAAAAATTAATACCTGCGTCATTCATTGATTCATCGTTTGAGAAACGTTTTGTCGTTTCATTTATAAAATTGGTAGGCTGGCGATGCTCTGGAGAACTCGTGTTTTGATCATCTTCGCTCTCTACACTTGACGAATCAGAATCTTCGTCATTTAAGCGAATTTTTTTCGTAATCTGTATTGTGTCGATTTGCTATATTTTAAAAAACTGTTGACTCTTTTATTCGGCATAATGCGAATGTGTAAATGTAAATATGGTTACGATAGGTTAGGAAAACTTTTGATGAACATGCATTGACATTTGCGTTCGAGTTTTTTTGTTTATCGCGTGAAGTTGACTTTTCTCTTACGAAATTTTTGAATATACTTTTTCACAGTATTATTGCGTAAAGTAATAGTATATTGTGTACCAAGGGCGTAAAGTGGGCTTTTTTAGGCCGAGTGTACAAAATCCACGAGGCCAAAAAGCCCACTTAGCCCTTGGTGCACACCATATTTTATGTAACGCGCGGACGTATTTTCGCGTTTTTTCGTACGTGTTAAGAGGGACTGATGTGATTATTTTTTGACACGGCAACCGTGCTCTTGTCTTGTTCAAACATTATATAAAATAAATAAATAATGCAAATTTATCAAAATCAACTTTTTTTTTAAATTACAACAAAAAAATTTTGCGGGCAATAAAGGCCATTATTGCCCGCTGTTTGAATATGCGGGCAATAAAGGTTTTTATTGCCCGCTAAAATAACTTTTTTTGCCCGCCGGTCAAAAAAGAGTAACTTTAGTCCCTATTAATAGGTACGAAAAACGCGAAAATCGCGTGTTACATAAACTATTTTCTATTGATGTTTTCGTACACACTTTTTTCACTGCAACATTGACGCTGCGGAAAAAGTAACCTTTTATTTGTGAAAAATCAAGGATTTGCGAGTGATTGACAAACATGACTTCCAAGTTATACCATTTGGTACTATAGATCACAGGGTATCCTCCAACAACGAGCATCTTGAAAAATCGCGTGGTAAAGCTTGGTAAGAAGAAAGTCGTGGATAAATGGGACTCGAAGTGATACGAAGCAAAACTTTGAAGAAGTAGCAGTATGTATACTTTTGCAATACTTTTTTGAGCCATACTTAAGCCATACTCGTGCTATACCAATTTTTTTTACACGGGCGTTAGCGAGCCAACGACGAGTACTGCAACCACACGAGGTAAAGAAGTCCACTTAGCCCTAGGTGCACACCATATTTTTTGTAACGCATGTATGATTTCTGCGTTTTTTGTGGCTACAAATGGCATTAATCTGACCTTTTTGAAAGTGCTTCCCCCGGTATTATATACATGTATAAAAACATTATTTTTAAATATGCAAGTTAACAATATAAACTTATAGGTACAATGTATAAGGTTTCGTATACACAAGTGTGTATACTTACATCTATACATGTATACGTAGATATGTATGTATATATATGTATGTTCATTTTTATGTTTTCAAAAAGTGGGCAAAAAATTTACAAGTTTATTGTAATGATATTTAATTCTGTGACGAGTCATTATTAAATATACTATTAAATATTAGATGTACACTGGATGGTAGTTAATTTTTGTGGAACGTTTCTAAAATGCTTCAATCAGATTGCCAGATTGATAAAGCACGATTTTAAAATCGTTTCACGAGAATTAACTACCGTCGAGTATAAATGAATATATTTAATACACCCAACATTCTATAAAAGTAGTTATAGCTAGTACACAGGACCAGTTTTAAAATTATGGAATAAAATGGAAATAAATGTTAAATATTAAAAAATGTTTTTAAACTCTTTGCAAATATTTGATGACAGTATTAATTATATTAACAAAATTTAACAATAAATTTTTATTTACATTTATAATATAATGTGCATTGTAGGATTATAACAATCATAACATTTATATTCTGTAGTAAAATGTAATACATAATACATACAATATTTACTTTTATATTTACTGATAACGATATCTTAAATCCCTAGCGAAATAGAAAAATGACAACTGAAGTAAACATTTATGGACTTCAGATGACAGCAGAAAAATGTCGGAATTGAGACACAGACAACAGTCATCTTCTGTTTTATTCAGTTTACTTAAGTTTGTTAGAGTTTTTTTCAGTTCGCTTTAGTTTTTTCAGGTATAAAATTTTACAACAGACAATAACAATTAATAAGCGATGAAAACAGTTTTCTTATAGTTAAAAACAGTTTCCTTCATTTCATAATTGTTGTCTTCTAAATTTACTAGTTTTGAGCTAATAATACCTGTAAATAACTGTTGTCTTTGTCTCAATTCCGACATTCTTCTGCTAAAAATTTCTATTTTGATCAGTTATCTTCTGTTTTTGTCTTAAATCTTTAAATAAAAAGTGTTGTGTGCAGAATTTTTTTTACTAGGGATCAATATAAGTATACAAAATTATGTATTTTTATATAAAATCATATTTTATATCCCTACATAAAGATCAATTGATTTCATTATTATTTTGTTCAACACTTATCTAAATTATTAAATAAGTAGATAAGCTATGTCAGTTTTGGCCCACCTGGGGAGGGGGATGGGGTGCAATGGTTTATAGCATGTCAGTTCTGGCCCACCTGGGGCGGAATGGTACATGGCCTGTCAGTTCTGGCGCAAGCGGTAAGAGAGCGGCGAGAGAGCGGTGGAGGCGGAATGGTACATGATCTGTCAGTTCTGGCGCAAGCGGTAAGAGAGCGGTGAGAGAGCGGCGAGATCCCCGATCGATGCCGATTGAGAGCGGTATAGAGCGATATGCGTCTCGGTGCTGGCGGTGACGTCAACGGCCCGATGTTACCTTCTGCTGTTGATACCGACGGCTTGCTTCTTTACCGATATGTATCTTGTAGATGAAAAAAAAAGATATCGTTGGCTATGCAGGGGATTTGAACCGGGAACCTTGCGGTCATCGGCCGAGCGTCTTACCGACTTACCCGTTACGGGAGGGATGACTAATATTCAATCAATTTAGCTCGCTACTTAAATCGCTTATAACCCTCTTTTTCAGGCATAGAATAAGTATTTGTGGAAAACTTTTGTGATTACTGTTTCCAATCAGAAGATTTTTCCTTCTTTTCCTGTTTCTTATCATTTTTCGAATCAGGAAGAGACTTATAACCTGCACTACTAGGTGATGAACCCATGATGTACGAATGAGCATGATGTGGAAGTTTTCTCGTATTTATAAGTGATGGGAGCCCCAACCATTGCTCTCGCCTGTGAGGTTCAACCATGTAACTTAACCTCTCCATAAATATTTGTTCACTCCCACTCCATGGATGAACCTTGTCTCTCCAATTGCTTACATTGCTCTCGCATGTATTTCTTCATAAGTCGTATATTGTAAAGAGCACAGCTGGCTTTATAGGCGCCATTATGATGAGGACAAACCGTTACGAGTTTGATCTTTTCTAGTCCAACATCTTCTCCTGCAGTTTTGCTTGTTGCCTGATTTTTTCATCCAACTGGAAATATTGTAGAATGCTTCATTGTTCTTTCTCACTATTAGGTAATATTGGTACAGATGCCATTTTTTTTTAATCGAAAAATGGAGTTATACTCTTTGTATGCGAGCAAGCGGTTCAACGGTAAGCGGAATTCTACCGAGAGCAAACATGTCTGAACGGGCCCGAGGCGCTCAGCGAGCCAGTTACCCCCACCACTCCAGCGAGCCAATGCTTTCGCCGCTGAGTCACTTCACCACCACTACTCACGAGCATCCGCGCCGCTAGGTGACGTCACAACGTATCAGATCCGGTTTAAATTTAATACTTGATTTCAGGATGAAAAGAGACCCCAAACGCTCTGTTGGTAAATGCAGGAAACGTTATTAACTGATGTAGGAATCACTGATTTCAGGTTGAAAACAGACATAGAGCTCTCTGTCCATCTCTGTCGGTACGTGTAGGAGACATAATCGACTGATATATACTAGGGATCTATGATTTTTACATATTATCTACTTCATCAATACCTTCTGTCAAATTTAGTTTCCGTTCAAGCACCCAAGTCTTCAGTGCGCATGCTCCTTCAGCTGCACATACCGGTTTTTTACATAGTTTGTGGTTGTTGCATGTTGTATATCTCTTCTTCCGCAGCTCTTTCAATGATGGACATCTTATCTCGCCAAGATCAAAAACATGAGGTACTATTTTCTCCAATCATCTTCTTTTTTCTGGACCTTTGACATATATTTTATATGCTCCTCGTAGAAGATTATGAAGAGTGTGCACCAGATCCTCGTACGGAATGTCTCCATCAGTCCAGGATATTCCTAGGTAGTTGCGTTCTAACCATCGGTTCTCACATTTTCTCCATCTCAGTAGCGTGCTCCAGGAGTACGGTAGTTGAAAGAGAAAGACTGATGGAGTTGCATCTTCTTCGAGAGCAATGATCGCTATCTCTTTGAAGATGAACTCATTGCAAGTGCTCTTGAAGCCTTGGATGTCTACTACGTAAGCCATGATGAAATGATTTCTAAAACGTAGCAGGTTCCTCTTTATACTGCTTGCGAGAGCTATGTCAACCAATCAGATGACGACTTCCCCCTCCACTTACGTCTTAGTCAATCAGATCAATGCTTCCCCTTCTACATTCTTACGAACCAATCAGCGTTATAGCTTTCCTACTATGGTGGGGGGACTTCTACTTAAGGAATCGTTGATGCTTTAAAAAAATCATTATTGTTCACCGACTTGTGGAGTAAGGAGCTGCTGTGTAAAAAGAGACAAGTAATATAAAAAGTGCCGTGTAAAAAAGTGACAAGTGTTATAAAAGTGCCGTGTAAAAAAAAGTGAACTACTGAAGAACGAATTGCTGAAGGACGAAATTGCTGGATGTCGTACCGTTGAACAACGTAAAAGTGACAAGTATTGTGAAAAAAAGTGCGACGAATAAAAGTGAAAAAGTGTTGTGAAAAGAATTGATCATTAGACGACGAATCGCTGCCCAACAAACTGCTGAACATCACTGTCTCCATAAATAAGTGAGTAGTAATGGATTTAACAAACGAGTTTGTAGACATAGTGAAAGAATTGTGGCGTATTGTAAAATATGCTTGCGACGGAGACTTAAACTCTAGCGACTTGCAAAGATCGATTAACTTAACCTCTAAAGCTATTAGTGAAGTGAAAGAATTGATAGAGTCACCAGTCTTGAACATTTATAAGAAAAGAACATGTCAAACTCCATGTGGTCAACTTTATAGTATTCATCGATTACTCAACAACTGCTTACTAAAAGTTGGCAGTGGACTCGAAGGGGTTAATGATACTCCTAGTGTGACGTGGGATGATACTAAATCAGCATTCAAGAATAATCTCAAAACTAGTGTTATAACAAACGTGAAACATTTGGACATAATCTCATTCATGGAAGACGCATGTGTTCTCTTTATGTCGAAAATTGAAGAAGCGTTACTAATACATAAGTCGATGAAAGTTGACACAATTCTCGCTGCAGAGTACATGATTGTCAAAGAAAATAAAGAGATTTTGGAAGTGAAATATTTCAATACAAAATCTGCATCAATCTATGAAAGTACAGACTTAAAAGAATGGTTTGCAGCTAATGTCAATCATCCTATCGAACGTGACATGGAAGAGTTCCAGGAACGAGACTCAGGATGGACTTTAAGAGCAATTCTCAACTTGACTGTAGAAATGAAAAAACTCAGTCCCATGAAAGCTGGTTCATACATTGAATTGCCTGAAAATTCATACAAAGCCTTGAAGTTCATACAAAGCAAGAAAGCATGCGTTAACGTTCGAAATGGAGACAATGAATGCTTTAAATGGGCTATTCTCTCAGCTCTACATCCCGTAGAAAAGCATGCGCAGCGAGTTTCAAAATATCAAGCTTATACGAATGAATTGAACTTTATAAATATTGACTTTCCGGTTGCTGTGAAGCAAATACCCAAGTTTGAGAAGCAGAATGACGTCTCTGTAAATCTCTTCATACTCAAGAAAAATTTAATGTATCTCCATGTCACTTGGCAGCTTTAAAGAAAGATAAGCATGTAAACCTACGGCTTGTGCAAGACACAATCATTATATAGATGATGAGGAACAACAAGAAAATGTAAAGTTCCACAGTTTCATTATGTATGGATTAAAGATCTATCTCGTTTAGTCAACTCACAGTTCACAAAGAATTTACATAAAAAATATCTATGTGAGCGTTGTCTTCACTATTTTTACGATGAGGCCAAATTGGTAACTCATGAAGTTGATTGTACAAAAGTGAACAAATGCAAAGTGTTGTTACCTCAAGAGAAAGACAGTGTGTTGGAATTTAAAAATGTCAATAACAAAGAGCGAGTTCCAATAGTTGTTTATGCAGACTTTGAATGTATTCTCAAGCCTGTTGATGATAATCTCTCTTACCAAGAACATACACCCTTCAGCGCTGGCTGCTATGTTCAATACAGTTATGATGAATCAAAATGCAAATATATAAGCTATAGAAGAGAAACTGAACAAGACGAAGATCCTGCGAAATGCTTCGTTTCACAACTGTATATGCTAGCTAAAGAACTTACCAACATGTACGAGAATCCAGTGTCAATGAAGGATGTGGATGAGAGATCGTTTGATTCTGCTACAACTTGTCACATCTGTGAAGGACTGTTCAACGAGAAGGATGTCAAAGTCCGAGATCATTGTCACTTTACGGGACTGTAAGTTATTTATTATTATGATTATTATTATTCTTTATCTACTAACTATTCTTCTTTTCCAGATATCGTGGAGCGGCTCATAACAGTTGTAACTATAAAGACTCGAGAACTATTCCAGTTGTATTCCACAACCTGAGCGGATATGATTCGCACTTGTTCATAAAGGAGCTTGCAAATAACTTCAAGGGACGAGTCTTTATTATACCGCAAAATAAAGAGAAGTACATCTCCTTTACCAAGTATATTGATGGAATCGAAATCAATTTCAAGTTTATTGATTCCTTCCGATTCGTGCCATCGTCACTTGACAAGCTTGCCTCATACTTGGACAAGTTGGAATTAGTCGATAAAGAGTTCAAGAAGGAGTTTAGCAATGTTCAGATTGAGTTGCTTAGGTGGAAAGGCGTGTTCCCCTATGATCACATCAAATCTTTTGAGAATCTGAACGAGACCTCGCTTCCAGACAAATAGAGCTTCTATAGTAGCCTCTATGATAGCAATATATCAGACGAGGACTACAACCATGCTCAAATTGTCTGTAATGCTTTCAACATCAAAACTCTTGGCCAGTACTCGGACCTCTATCTGAAGACAGACGTACTTCTCCTTGCCAATGTGTTCGAAGACTTCAGATCCAAGTGTCTCCATACCTATGAGCTAGATCCTGCTCATTACTATACCACCCCCGGATTTACATGGGATGCAATGTTAAAGTATACTGGCATGAAGCTCCAGCTGTTAACTGACATAGACATGCTGCTCTTTGTCGAGCGAGGGATCCGGGGTGGTATCAGCCAATGCTGCAATAGGTATGCGAAGGCCAATAATAGATACATGGAGTCTGGATACAACGAGGATGAAGAGTCAAAGTATCTGATGTACTATGATGTCAACAACCTATACGGATGGTAAGTTCATATTGAAATAATGATATTAATGATGATATACTAATAAATCCTATATTTCTAGGACCATGACACAATCCCTGCCATGTGATGGCTTCAAGTGGGTGAAAGATCTGAATTGTGACTTCTTCAATCTTTCCGATGATGCTTCTGTAGATACATCCTGGAAGTAGATCTGGAGTATCCAGAAAGTCTCCATGATGCTCACAAGGACCTTCCATTCTGTCCAGAGCATGCTGCACCTCCAGATTCAAACCAAGAAAAGCTGCTAACCACTCTAAATAATAAGGAGCGGTATGTCCTGCATTACGTCGCTCTCAAGCAAGCTCTCAAGTACGGGCTTCGATTGAAGCATATCCATCGTGCTCTCCAGTTCAACCAGAAGCCATGGTTGAAGCCATATACTGACCTGAACAGCGAGATGAGGAAGAATGCGAAGAATGAGTTCGAGAAGATACTCTTCAAACTCTTCAACAACGCAGTGTATGGTAAGACCATGGAAAATGAGCGCGAGAGTCGACGTGAAGCTGGTAAACAAGTGGGAAGGTCGCTACGGCTGTGAGGCATATATTGCTCAGCCCAACTTCCACAGCTGTGCGATTTTCGACGAGAATCTCAGTCCGCAAGCCGCTCTACATCGGATTGACAGTGCTGGACTTGTCAAAGAGTCTTGTTTACCGCTTCCACTACGAGTACATGCAGAAACGGGTGGGAGAGAAGGCCAAGCTCCTCTACACAGACACAGACAGTCTCATCTATGAATTAAGCGATGTAGATATGTACGCTGTGATGAAGACTGACCTCCATGAGTTCGACACTTCTGATTATCCGGTCGATAATCAATTCAACATTCCTCTGGTCAATAAGAAGATAGTCGGACTCATGAAGGACGAGTGCAATGGCAACATCATGACGGAGTTTGTTGGCCTCCGTAGCAAGATGTACTCGTTCAAAGTGCAAGGACAGCAGCCTATCAAGAAGGCAAAGGGTGTGAAGTCGTCAGTCGTCAAGTCAACCATTGAGCTTGACGACTACATCCACTGTCTTCGAGACAAAGCAACGATCTCCAGACAACAAAAGAACATCCGCAGCCGTCTCCACGTTATCAGGACCGAGAAGGAGCATAAGCTTGCTCTGAGTCCACTTGACGATAAGCTATACCTCATCCCCGGTCAGACGGATACTCTACAGTGGGGTCATTACATGATTGATGGATATCAGCTTATCGAGGAAGATGAGCCATCTGCGAAGAGAGTCAGATTACATTAGGTATGTTATAATCATTTATAATTAATATAATAACAATTAAGATATTTTCCATCTTTTACTTTAATGCTTCGATCTCCAAACACTATTGATGAGTCACCTAACATCCATTCTGAACCTTCTTTTCGAAATCCATAAATTTTATCATTATCCTGCTGATGCTTCAACATAGTCATATACATGTCAGCTACGTTACTGGGCTCTTGAATTACTACCCTACGAATTTTAATATCATTTAAATCATCATCATCATCCTCACTAGCTGCAGTTTCAAAATCAGATTAATGATAAGGTTCAATTGTACCATCATCAAAACTGTCATTAGAACTTTCATTTTTGACCATTTCATCCTTAACCTCTTTCTTTATTGCTCTACTACTACGTTTAGATACTTCAGATTTTTCAACTGTCTTAACTAGTTTCTCGAGAGGATCAACAATAGGTTTAAAAGTTTCTCCTATTTACTGTTCAAATTTATCTTTTCCAAATTTCAACAGAAAACTTGCGTTTTACAGCATTTTGCGTTTTCACAAGCTGGTGAAGTATATTCTTTTGTCTCTGAATATCAGCCATGTTAATACTTTAACAGTCAAAAATAGACTAATGAATGTCGACTAAGTGTGTCTTATATTTATAGCAAAAGTGTCAAAACCCTTTCGATATCTACCAATAGCACTATCTTTGACAATCAGTAAGAATCCATGTTTGTCATCCATCCAACATTTTGAGCATAATTCTCGAAACTGCGAATACGACATGTCCGAGTTGACATGATCGTTGTATAAGTGTTTGAGATTCATTTCATCTTGTCGGAAAACTACCAAGAGATTGACGTTATCTCTTACAAGATGTTTCGGAACTTGTGCATAAGACTGACATAGATAGAAACAATCGACTTTCTTATGTCTCCCCATACAGTAGTATACTCTAACATTGTTTTGTTTTTCGCAGGCTATATCATCGAAGATCATGATAGAGTTTGGAAGTGCCTTATCAGGAGCTTTGACATCATCGTTCTCACTGAATGCAAAGTATTGTATACCATTCAATGGTTCAAGAAGATCTTTTAAAAATTTGTACTTGGACTGATTGAGTGATTTAGAGTAGACGTAAACATTTTCAAACCTTACTCCATTAGGATCTGTTATAAGAGCTAGCAAACTGTTGGTTTTACCACAATTTGATGGTCCACAAAATACTGCTCGAATACTATCTGGAAGTAAATCACCATGTCGTTTATTTTTCTTCTCCGGCTCTGCAATAGTATCAAAGTTTACTACCGGAAGCTTAACAGACTGTTTCTTGGACATGTTTGTATAGAGAGGTCTGCATTACAACTGTTGTGAGACTATAAATAGAGCTGGTATTTATACTCTCGATATTAGTTGTTGTTTAACCTTTAAAGTGAAATGATCGTTTACAAACGTCGAGGACGAGGTCTTGTTAATCGATTGATCAATAATCTTCCAATTGAACTTCATCTACCAGGTTATTAATACTGTGGACCAGGTACTAAACTCACTAAACGACTAGCTCGTGGCGATCCAGGTATTAATCCCCTAGACGTAGCCTGCAAGGAATACGATATAGTCTATTCTCAGAATCGATGAAAACATCGAAGCTAGGAACGCTGCTGATAGAGTCCTCGCCGATAAAGCTTGGTAAAGAGTTGTCTCAAAAGACTCAGGAGTGAAAGAAAAAGCAGTCGCTTTTGCTGTTACAAGTGCCATGAAGTTAAAGTCTAAATTTGGAATGGGTGTTCCATTTAAGAAGATAGTGAAATCTGCATCGAAATCAATCGTTCCCAGCAAATGTACTCGTAAAGCCATTCTATCAGCATTAAAAGGAGCTCGAAAAGCAGTCAAAGAGGCTGGTGGTAAGCGAAACATTGCTATTCCTCGTATTCTACCAGTTCCATCGAAAGTAGGAGGCTTCTTACCATTCCTTATACCTATATTCGCTGGTTTAAGTGCGACTGGTGCTATAGCAGGAGGAGCTGCTGGAATAGCGAAAGCTGTTAACGATGCTAAATCAGCAAAACAGGCTCTTGAAGAAAGTCAGAGGCATAATAGAAAAATGGAAGATGTAGCTCTTGGTAAAGGTCTCTATTTGAAACCACATAAAACAGGGCTCGGCCTTCGTCTTAAGCCTGGAAATGAGTTAAGAAAAAAAAATATATATATATTGTCGATGTAAGATTACCTCAGAGAGCTCTCACTAATATCGATCTCTTAAAGTATGCTAAAATCTTAAAAATCCCATACTTTCGAGGTGTCTTTACGCGTAATGCTCTTCCTATCAATGGACCACATTATCGTGAATCTGCTATTGTTAATTTGGATGATGCTACCGGTCCTGGCACACATTGGGTAGCATATCGAAAGAGAGGTAGCGATGTTGTGTACTTTGATAGTTTTGGTGATCTTCAACCACCTCTAGAATTAATGCTATATTTGGGCGTTGATAAAATAAAGTATAACTATGAAAGATATCAGGACTATGATACATTTAATTGTGGGCATCTATGCCTTGAATTCTTGTGTTCGAGACTATATAAAGGAGTGAAAAAATTATTACCAATACAGTATCAATTTGACCATCATGAGTGATTCATTAACATTGAGTCTTTCAGGTACATCTACTATACTTGAAGCACAATTTTTCCCGTCAATCGAACTTTCATCGTATAAGAACTACGTTC
>JAZHPH010000182.1:131623-208790 GCA_037356405.1 Nasonia oneida
GTCTGCATTACAACTGTTGTGAGACTATAAATAGAGCTGGTATTTATACTCTCGATATTAGTTGTTGTTTAACCTTTAAAGTGAAATGATCGTTTACAAACGTCGAGGGCGAGGTCTTGTTAATCGATTGATCAATAATCTTCCAATTGAACTTCATCTACCAGGTTAGCAATACTGTGAACCAGGTACTAAACTCACTAAACGATTAGCTCGTGGCCATCCAGGTATTAATCCCCTAGACGTAGCCTGCAAGGAATACGATATAGTCTATTCTCAGAATCGATGAAAACATCGAAGCTAGGAACGCTGCTGATAGAGTCCTCGCCGATAAAGCTTGGTAAAGAGTTGTCTCAAAAGACTCAGGAGTGAAAGAAAAAGCAGTCGCTTTTGCTGTTACAAGTGCCATGAAGTTAAAGTCTAAATTTGGAATGGGTGTTCCATTTAAGAAGATAGTGAAATCTGCATCGAAATCAATCGTTCCCAGCAAATGTACTCGTAAAGCCATTCTATCAGCATTAAAAGGAGCTCGAAAAGCAGTCAAAGAGGCTGGTGGTAAGCGAAACATTGCTATTCCTCGTATTCTACCAGTTCCATCGAAAGTAGGAGGCTTCTTACCATTCCTTATACCTATATTCGCTGGTTTAAGTGCGACTGGTGCTATAGCAGGAGGAGCTGCTGGAATAGCGAAAGCTGTTAACGATGCTAAATCAGCAAAACAGGCTCTTGAAGAAAGTCAGAGGCATAATAGAAAAATGGAAGATGTAGCTCTTGGTAAAGGTCTCTATTTGAAACCACATAAAACAGGGCTCGGCCTTCGTCTTAAGCCTGGAAATGAGTTAAGAAAAAAAAATATATATATATTGTCGATGTAAGATTACCTCAGAGAGCTCTCACTAATATCGATCTCTTAAAGTATGCTAAAATCTTAAAAATCCCATACTTTCGAGGTATCTTTATGCGTAATGCTGTTCCTATCAATGGACCACATTATCGTGAATCTGCTATTGTTAATTTGGATGATGCTACCGGTCCTGGCACACATTGGGTAGCATATCGAAAGAGAGGTAGCGATGTTGTGTACTTTGATAGTTTTGGTGATCTTCAACCACCTCTAGAATTAATGCTATATTTGGGCGTTGATAAAATAAAGTATAACTATGAAAGATATCAGGACTATGATACATTTAATTGTGGGCATCTATGCCTTGAATTCTTGTGTTCGAGACTATATAAAGGAGTGAAAAAATTATTACCAATACAGTATCAATTTGACCATCATGAGTGATTCATTAACATTGAGTCTTTCAGGTACATCTACTATACTTGAAGCACAATTTTTCCCGCCAATTGAACTTTCATTGTATAAGAACTACGTTCTCGGATTGGTTGAACTATTAACCTTCAATTCGATTCCGAACATAGATATAGATAACAACAAGTTCTACGTTGGTAAAGAAGTAATCTACTTACCAACTGGTAGTTACGAGATTGAAGATATAGACAATTATCTTGGTGAAACATTAGCTGCAAAAAGCATACTTTTCAGTCTCAAGCCTAATAACAATACTCTTCGCAGTGTAATAGAGTGCAGTCATATAATTGATTTTCGTCCAAAAGATTCAATAGGTCAATTGCTAGGTTTCACACAACGACTTCTATCATCAAACGTCTCTCATAGCTCTGATATACCTGTATCCATTCTTAAAGTCAACGCTCTACGAGTCGAGTGTCATCACTACACTCGTAGTCGTGTCATCATTACACAAACATCACTACCGGAGCCTACATAAACGGTAATAAAGTGCATACAATACATGAATTCTTCCCTGTAGTACCACCAGGCTATAAGATTATTGAAGTTCCTTCTCAAGTTATTTACCTTCCAATCACTGTGAAAAGCATAGATCAAATTCAAATTCGTATAGTTGATCAAGACGGACACTTAGTTAATTTTCGCGGTGAAGTAATAACAGTGAGATTGCATCTGAAGCAAGTATAATGGGCATCGTTTACGGTCGCGGGTATATAAGGAATCGAAAATGTCGAAAAGTCATCAGTCGTCCGCGAACGTTAAGAACGCTAACACGGCAAAACATCCAGTTTCTAAAAAGCCTCGGCTTAAGAGTTGGTGGAAAATAACGTATATTCTTCTGCTGTCAAAATGGAAGAAATTCTAAATATACAGTCACCCGTGACATTCGATGAGTCAATATCTCATTATGAGATTCATGCTCATCAACCTTACAACGTTTCATCTTACAATAATAGTGATGAAATTCGTATCTCGGTACAACATCAAGACTTGTGTCTTTTGCCATCAGCTAGTTCGCTTCATGTATGTGGTAGGCTAACCAAAGCTGATGGTACTCTCGTGAAAAATACAAAGTTGGTAAACAACGCCGTCTGCCATATGTTTGAAGAAATACGATATGAGATAAATGCTATAGAGATTGATAAATGTAAAAATGTCGAATTAACTACTCTCAAAAAGGTTGGGTATCGATTAATCTCAGTCAAAGTCTAATCATACAAAATGCCGACTGGCTCGACGGCTTTACTGAAGACTATCGCAAGGTAGTCGTTAACGTGAAGCATGAACTTATTCTCACTCGATCAAGAAATGATCTAAATTTCGTGATACAGACACCTACGAAGGTCGCAACTGCAACTACTACAGCAGAGTACGAGAATTTCAAGATTGAGTTGATGAAAGTTGAGTGGCTCATGCCATATGTAGTATTATCTAATCAGCATAAAATCCGGATGCTTAGTCATATTCAGAAGGGTAAATCGATCGATATGAGTTTTAGTAGTTGGGAGCTGTACGAATATCCACTGCTTCCTACTACACCCAAACATGTTTGGACAGTCAAAACATCTAATCAGTTAGAAAAGCCCCGCTTCGTGATCCTCGGCTTCCAAACAAATAGGAAGGCAGCGAAAGAAATTAATGCTAGTCGTTTCGATCACTGCAATATCGGTAATGTTAAACTCTTCTTAAATTCACAATACTATCCTTATGGAAATCTAAATTTAGATATTGAACGCAATCAGTATGCTATGCTCTACGATATGTATGCCAACTTTCAACTTGATATTGAGCCTATGCTGAAAGAGCAACACTTCATCAACTATATACCTCTTATAGTCATCGATTGTTCAAAGCAGAACGAAGCGTTGTAAAACACGTCAGTTGATGTTCGGTTGGAATTTGAATCCAAAGATTATTTTCCCGCAGGAACCTCTGCTTATTGTTTAATTATACATGATCGCATAGTTCAGTATAATTGTGCAAATGGCGTTGTGAAAAAACTCGTTTGATTTATTTAATAACACACATTGTATCATAACAAAAATTGATTTCATGGAGTGATTTGAAACTTGCATTCCAATGCTCTCCTGAGTAGAGCGCTTTCATCTTCCCACTCTTGCACTACTATGCGCGCGCATTCAAGCCTCCTTTCTTGCACTGCTTGTGGTGGGGGTGGTAGTAGTGGTGGGGATATGATATAAAGAAAAGTTTTCTGCTAGTCAGAGTCATTCCGAGATGGAGTACTTAGTGGACATGCAAGGCTTTAAGCAGCCTGGCAATGACTTCATCCTCAAGGAGTTATCTATAGTTTCTCTAAGAGATGATATCGAACCTATTGTACTACTTTTCAAACAGCCTTTTCCATGGCGTCGACTCACAGAAAAGTACAAGCAAGAGAATACATGGTTGGAATATCATTATCATGGTATACCATGGTCATCTGGAGAAATCCAATATGCAGAAATCGGTAAAATTCTTCGGGAAGCCTTGCATGACTCTACTGCAGTAATGATCATGGGATCCTCGAAGAAGAAGTGGTTGGAACGTTTCAAATTCAACGTAATCGACATCTCGGAAATGGGATATCCACCTCTAGACAAGAACAAACTCGTAACGGTTTGTCCTCATCATAATGGCGCCTATAAAGCCAGCTGTGCTCTTTACAATATACGACTTATGAAGAAATACATGCGAGAGCAATGTAAGCAATTGGAGAGACAAGGTTCATCCATGGAGTGGGAGTGAACAAATATTTATGGAGAGGTTAAGTTACATGGTTGAGCCTCACAGGTGAGAGCGATGGTTGGGGCTCCCATCACTTATAAATACGAGAAAACTTCCACATCATGCTCATTCGTACATCATGGGTTCACCACCTAGTAGTGCAGGTTATAAGTCTCTTCCTGATTCGAAAAATGATAAGAAACAGGAAAAGAAGAAAAAATCTTCTGAATGGAAACAGTATTTACAAAAGTTTTCCACAAATACTTATTCTATGCCTGAAAAAGAGGGTTATAAGAGATTTAAGTAGCGAGCTAAATTGATTGAATATTAGTCATCCCTCCCGTAACAGGTAAGTCGGTAAGACGCTCGGTCGGTGATCGCAAAGTTCCCGGTTCAAATCCCCTGCATAGCCAACGATATCTTTTTTTTCATCTAGAAGATACATATCGGTAAAGAAGCAAGCCGTCGGTATCAACAGCAGAAGGTAACATCGGGCCGTTGACGTCACCGCCAGCACCGAGACGAGTATCGCTCTCTCACCGCTCTCTTACCGCTTGCGCCAGAACTGACAGGCCATGTACCATTCCGCCCCAGGTGGGCAAGAACTGACATAGCTTATCTACTTATTTAATAATTTAGATAAGTGTTGAACAAAATAATAATGAAATCAATTGATCTTTATGTAGGGATATAGAATATGATTTTATATAAAAATACATAATTTTGTATACTTATATTGATCCCTAGTAAAAAAATTCTGCACACAACACTTTTTATTTAAAGATTTAAGACAAAAACAGAAGATAACTGATCAAAATAGAAATTTTTAGCAGAAGAATTTCGGAATTGAGACAAAGACAACAGTTATTTACAGGTATTATTAGCTCAAAACTAGTAAATGTAGAAGACAACAATTATGAAATGAAGGAAACTGTTTTTAACTATAAGAAAACTGTTTTCATCGCTTATTAATCGTTATTGTCTGTTGTAAAATTTTATACCTGAAAAAACTAAAGCGAACTGAAAAAAACTCTAACAAACTTAAGTAAACTGAATACAACAGAAGATGACTGTTGTCTGTGTCTCAATTCCGACATTTTTCTGCTGTCATCTGAAGTCCATAAATGTTTACTTCAGTTGTCATTTTTCTATTTCGCTAGGGATTTAAGATATCGTTATCAGTAAATATGAAAGTAAATATTGTATGTATTATGTATTACATTTTACTACAGAATATAAATGTTATGATTGTTATGAGTATGAATCACTGCGCGACTGCACAGGACCTACTGAGCCAGTATGTCCGTGAGACAGGAATCGACAAATCATCGTGGGATATGGACAGTACTAGTAAAGCGGCAATATGGGCATGTGGACGTAATAAAGGATTCGTACGCGCAAAGGTCGCAGGCGTACACATTTGCAGCTGTTATGCTTCTCCTAACACGTCGATATAACAATTCAGACAACTGTTGGACCAATAGTACAGAATGCTGTAGAAAGAAAACCGGTACTGATAGCAGGCGATTTCAACGCCTGGGCAGTAGAGTGGGGCAGCCAAAGGACAAACGAAAGAGGACGAGCGCTATTGAAAGCATTCACCCTCCTTGACTTGGTCTTAGTTAACCAAGGCTGTTCTTAAACATTTCAAAGAGGAGACGCAGGGTCCATCATAGATGTCACGTTTATCAGCAACTGCCTGATTAGCTTAGTTAGATCGTAAAGGGTAAGCGATCATTACACAAACAGTAATTACTAAGCGATAATAATAAAGATAAGAATATCAAAGTAACGGGAGGGCAACGATGAAAAGAGTAGGAAAGAGTAGGCAAAGGATTATGATAAGGAGACATTCCTGCCGGCTCTAGAAGAAATACAGCTGTTTGGATCTGCGAATGATAAGGTCGAGCAGATAATGGGGAATATTACCCAAGCCTGCGACGCAACGATGCCAAGGAGGGCTCCTAACAATAGACAACCGCCAGTATACTGGTGAGATAAAGAAATTGACGCGGCCCGCAAAGAGTGTCATCGAACCAGAACACGAAGGCAGCAGGCTCGGAAGAAATACTCCAAAACTGGCTGTGGTAGAGAAATAGTAGACGCCCTAAATCAAGAAATAAAGGATGCTAAACAAATACTAAAAAAAATCCAAGAAAATAAACGACGGCGCCTTAAAGAGTTACAGGACAAGGTTATGCTGGATCTCTAGGGGCGACCGTATCAAGTGGTAATGAAGAAGATGAAGGGAGGTTATATCCCCCCTTCCTAAGAGCCCGGAATGGCTGGACCGTATTGTAACCACACTGTTTCTCCTTCAACTAAAGTAACAGCTATTCCTAAAGCGGAGGCAAATATCGAAATCATGTCAACAGTCACCACAGAGGAATTACGGGCTGCATGCAAAAGAATTGGAAAAAAACAAGGCTCGAGGCCTGGATGGCATACCCAATATTGCATTGAAACAAGCTATACAGGCACGCCTTGATGTCTTTGTGAACTTGTACAATTCATGTCTCGGAGAAGGGACGTTTCCTAAGAACTGGAAGAAGCAACGCCTGGAGGAGATAAGCCACCTAGAGAAGCTGCCTCATACAGACCACTCTGCATGCTGGACAACCCGGGCAAGATTTTAGAGCGCATAATCGGCGTTAGAATGGACCAAGTCATTGAAAAACCAGGCAGACTAGCGGAATATCAATACAACTACAGGAAAAAACGTTTCACTCTTGATGCCGTAAGCTTAGTAGTAGCTGTCCCTTTTGTATGACACAGAGAGCGGCACGAAAACTTATCAAGTAACCGAAGGGGTCCAACAAGGGTCAATGCTTAGGCCACTATTGTGGAACAGCATGTACGATGGAGTACCTAGAGATGACATTGCAGTAGTGGTAGTAGCAAAGCAAAAGGAAGACGTGATGGAATCGCTAACGAGGCAGTAGGTATAATCCACGATTGGCTAAAGCAGACTAGACTTGAGCTTGCTAGATATAAAACGGAGGCTATCCTTATATCCAGTAGGAAGAAAATAGAGACAATAACGCTGTCAGTTAACGGACATGAAATAGAATCTCAGCCGACCATTAAATACCTGAGAATCACCATAGACGCCAGACTAACGTTTAAGCAGCATCTTAAGATGGTGAGCAATAAGGCAGCGGAAATTGGTGCTGCACTATCGAGACTAATGCAAAATGTAGGTGGGCCAACGCAGGGTCGAAGGTTACTCCTAGCCAGTGTCACAACATCAATTATGTTATACGGTGCCCTAATATGGGCGGACGCTATATTGGTGAAGTCCTGTGCACGAAAGCTGTCAACAGTTTATAGGAGTAGTGCATTGCAGATCGCTTTTGCCTACCAAACAGTATCAGAAGATTCAGTGTGCGTTATTTCAAGTATGCCGCCTATTGACCTTGTAGCAACAGAACGAAAGAATATATCCGAAGAAAGCCGGCGTGGTGACTATACTCAAAAGAAAGTTTGGAAATCCGCAAAGGAACAAACCCTAGCTGAGTGGCAAATACGAAGGGACTACAGTGAAAAGGGGCGATGGACTCACCGTCTCATACCACGTATTATCGGCTGAACCAATAGACGACACAGGGAAGTGAATTACTACCTTACGCAGTTTTTGAGCGGATATGGGTGCTTTAAGCTATTTAAGCCTACCTACATCGTTTCAAGATAGAGGATAATCTAAATTGCCCAGTATGTTTGGAAGCAAACGAAGATGCAGAGCATGTCTTCTGTAACTGTTCGCGATACGAAATGGAACGAGAAGGACTCGAGCGTTACCTTCAGACTAGGGTGACCCCTGAGTCAATAATGACAGCTATGCTAGCGTCGAAGCATAGCTGGTGCGCAGTAAACAACCACGTGAGAACCATTCTCAAGAAGGTTAGAAATGAAGAAGATAATAGAAGGAATGGACAAGGCGAAACAGCTGAGTAAAACTATTGCTAGACGAAGGCCACTAGGTAATATATACGAAACGCTCCTCGGACTGATGCAGAGGAACGTAGGTCACAGAGTTAAGCTCTTACTCTCCTGCCCGATGCAGAGGAGCGTAGGTGTAGAGGTTAAGTCTGTCCAGAGGATTGCCGGTTGATGCTGCTCAAAGTAGACGATCGGACGATGCTGCAGGAAGCAGACGGCTGGACGATGCAGAATGGAGAAGACGAGTTTGATCCTGAACCCTTAATCACCTTGATGGATGGGGGATGTATGGAAATGTCCAACTTCAAAGGAGAAGCCAAAAAAGGCTAGTTAACGGGCCCCACGGAAGTATTGTTTAACGATAGTACCTGTGGGGATCCGGTGTCGGAAGGCCACTTTTGCAGAGCTTGCTCCGCCTACGCCACATAAAAAAACATACTTATAAATATTATTTTTTACCTTTTTCAATAAACTGATGTGGTGTTAAACTTATACACTGAAACTTACACTAGATCTTAAAACTACACTGTTTTTTAGTTTATACAATTTTGTTGCGCTTACAATGCATTGGATCGCCGCTGCTGTCAGGGCAGAGCCGAAACCCACACTTCTCGCACTGCCACCACTGCTGCACACGTTGAATCAAGTAAAACCGTCCGCACCTGAAACAGAAGTCTCTATTTCTGCTCGGACGTTCTACTCGTAGTACCGGAAGACGTCTGCGTTGTTCCCGCGTCAAATTTCGCAGGTGTCGCGTTCGACGTTCCCACACACGTCTCAATGCATCCTCGATTCGGCGCAAATTCTGTTTCCGCTTCAGGCGGAGTATCTTCTACCGAACGCACCACAGATGTTTCTGTATCATGAGAAGCCAATGTAGACGGGCTTCTCGTTCCGGATCTCTCACAAGGTGGTACAGCGCGTCTTCGTCCTCACTATCACTACTACTACTACTGCTGCTGCTGCTGCTGCTATATTAGTTCATTTAGACATCCATATTATCAGCATCGCTGGCGAGGCTAGAATACTTCTCCGTGGACTCTTCTTTCTCCTCAGCATCCCTGAGAAGTCGCAGCATTGCAGCTTCCTCTTCTTGCGCCTCAGCTTGGATCTCAGCCTGTCTGGCCATTGCCCTTGCTGCATTTTCCTCGACCTTTTGGACTCGCCATGTCCTGTTGATGCCTTTTTCTTCTTCCTTTTTTCTTGTTTTTGTTGTCATCGCTTTTGTCGTCGGTTGTGGTGACCCGTTCCAGCAATGAAAATCACGAGCGGTGCAACGTTGCAAGATATGCTCAGCGTAGCAGAACCTTTTACAGACTGCAAAATATAAAGAGGCTTCGGGACGGGGTTGAGACACGAATTGTCACCCCTAGATTGACCACGTCACAAGGCTCACTGCAAGAGACTTGCGCGACAGTTAGTGCAGGTAGCAAGCAGCCAAAGCCGTAGAAAATCACAGGAACTTCAGCCACAAGAATAGCCTTCCGACTGTGGTTATGAATGCAGTAAGGCCAATTTATGAAGATTTGTCGAAGCCAGAATTACTAGAAAGATGTCTTGGGGGTTTTACACAAATCTCTAATGAGAGTTTTAATAATTGTGTATGGAGATTAGTTTCCAAGACATCATTCAGTGGTTTGACAGTCTTCAAAATTGGTGTAAATGCAGCAGTAACCATGTTTAATGATGGTCGTTCTGGTTTGCTTAGGATTCTGGAGCAGTTTAAGGTGGTACTTGGACACGCTGCTATAGAGTGGGCGAACTCTGCCGATACCCAGAAGATCTTCCATGCTAAGCGACAAGTCCAGGCCAGCACCAAGAAAGCATGAACTCTCAGAAGGAGAGCCAGGGAATTACAAGAAGAGGACTCTTACGCTGTAGGTGCACACATAGGCAGGTGCTTTGATAATCCGATAATCGCGCAGTAGTTTTGTTGTTGACATACAGTGCCCGCGCGCGCGTCGATTACACGGTCTCCACGTGTCTGCCGGTCGCTGACAGAGTTTATTCTGGCTGACTAGGACGCGTCCCTCCTGATCGATGCGGTGATGCTGCTAGGGTACCCTGGTGCTCTCGGTGGTGTTGGCTTGGGGCTGACTCGTCCAGCAGATGACCACTGAGTCTTTTGGGGCTCGCGTCACGCTGTGTAGATAATCACGGGTGTTGTACCGATATCGTTTGCACGTCTAAATCGCGTTTGCGCTCCTGCCTATCTGACCAGCACACCGATTCCGCACGCACCTTCTGGGTATTACCTAGCTGGCAACGTCGCTCTCGCGCGATGCCGCGCGACGCGGCGAGCGCGCGAAATACGAATTCGCGTCCGCTCGTCACAACTTATGATTATAAACGAGGTTTCTTGGTGGTTAAACTTAGTGTAACTTACAAAATAGCACCATCTATCATTTACCATAACTATAATGAGTTAACTTCAGGATCATCCTGACACCTGGACATCATCTACAGGAAGTAAAAATATTTTTTTGGTATATTTGTTTTATACTTGTCTTGTCTTATGTCTCGTCATTCGGAAGGTAATTTTGACACCTAGACCTCGTCTACTGGAAGTGAATTTTTTTTTTTTTTGTATATTTGTTATATACCTAGTACGTTGTATCGTAGACCATGTCTCGCCATCCGGGAGGTAATTTTGATACCGGGACATTGTCTGTTGTAGTTAAAAATTTTTGTTCGTACTTTTGTTGTATACTTATAGGGGCTAATTTTACACAGTTTTTATCGTGTAAGATACACTAAGAGAATTTGTTATTGTTTAACCACCTATAAGACCAGACAAGTCAAAATTTTATCAGTGATTTTCGTCTGAGGTGTAAAATTTACCACTTTAATTAAGACTAAATATATCTAATAATGAAAAACAATTAATAATATTTTTAAAAAAGGAAATATATTGAAAATAAAGTATATACATACACTTATATTAAATCAATAATTAACACTTAACCATTAAATTAAAATAATTAATACTAGCGCGATTTACTTCACTTTTACCGTCGCTCGGTTAAAACATACATTGCAATAATAATAAAATTCAAGTCTCATTAAAATCTTTTTGACTAATGTTGATTCCTTATAGGGGTAGATGTGAAAATTTAAAAAAATACAGATCCAGAATACCCAACACGAAAATCACGCATAGATTTATGATGCAAGGTAAACTTTTGAAACTAAAACTATTAAAAAACTATGACAGTTAAAAAATAAATTTTAAATTTTAAATTTAAAACAAAAATACTCTAAACTCTTGTTATTTTATATTTCCTAATATTTCAATTCAACATTTTTGTTTTAGAAATTGTTCGATTTCATAATTAGTTTTTTAATTTTTGCATATCAAATTTTAATTTTTCTAAATTATTACCGCCAGGTGAACTTAATTATTCAATTACTGATTATCATGAAAATATGGACGCTAAAATTTTAGTTAATAAATAGAAAAATATGAAGTCTAATTATTATCGAGTCAGCAACGTGAAATTTTCATATTCTCAATAAAGTTATCTATGCATATAGTTATTTATCACTGGCAAGAACATTGACGTGATTTTGTTATTTATTAAAATTGTATAGTTTTCTACGTCAATTGGTCACTGTTGATGTAACTGTAAGAGTAGTGTGTACTTTGCGCACACACTCCTTTATATATATGTTTATTTATATTAGAGAGGTGGTTCAATAAACTTGACACAAACACACGATTTACTCTGAACGTCTTTATTCAATACAATACACTCGATAACACTCTGAAAGACTCGACACGGTATCACAAATACGCAAACACAGTCCGCTCTTCTCAACTGTCGAGGACAGACTAACTGCACTCGTCGTCGCTCGTGCTAGAGAGTTATATGTATATAAACTAATTTTATAGCTAAAGACCAAAATTACAAAAGAATTGAGTACTAAAATAAATCTAGAATTTAGTTGGATAAGATATCTATTTTGATTTTTCTTGGTTTGATTGAATGAATCTCCTTTACCTTGCGAGTTCATTTATTAGTATTCTGTGAACATAAAATCATATAACTATTAGTTTATGTAGTAATTTAGATTAACCTTTGAATGATTTCTAATCATGGCTTTCAGTCTCATATTACTGATTAAATCTCTTAGACAAGTAAACTCTTTCTCGGCTAAGGGTTTTGTCATAATATCGGCTAGATTCTCGTTTAGGTATCCACAGGACTTTAACCTTCTTATCATCGCACTGTTTTATAAAATCACCATGAGATTCTGCCATGGGCTTTCTAGGTTCTGTTTTTTCTCTGAATGTTAGTTCCCTCTGAATATTTTCTAAATTCTAGTCAAACGTTTTAGGTTGTGACTTCCGTCCATTTCAGTGCAGTCTCTCGTAAACTTATTATCGCAAGATATGGTTACAGGAAACAGAGTTTGCCCTAGTATATACCTGATTGATTTGTCCAGCGAAATTAACTTTTGACACGCATCGCTAATGGCCAAATATTCTGCCTAACAGGTAGACAGCGTTATACAAGATTGCTTGTGGCCTTTCCAAGCGATGGTGCCACCAAATAGTCTTATAACGTATCCACCTGTGGATGTTAAGTTTACGCAATCTCTAAAACTCGAGTCAGTCAATGCTTCTAGCTGCTCTGAATTAGATGTGATTTTATACCCAGATCAGTTGATCTTCTTAGATATCTAAATATCCTTTTCAGATCATTCCAATCGTCCTCAGTAGGTTCTAACTATTTCCTTGCTAAATAATTGACTGCATACGCTATATCTGGACGTGCAGCATTTGTCAGGTACACCAAGCTTCCAATAGCTTCTCTAAATGGTACTCTTTTGATTTCATCGATTAACTCTAAATGTTCGTATAATGTTTGACATTATTAAATTTCTCTAGAATTTTCTCTGTATAAGCAGCCTGGTGTATGATAATGTTTCTTTCTTTTCTGTTTCTCAGAATTGTCATTCTAAGAAAGTTTCTTAGTTCTCCTAGATCTTTCATTTGAAACACACTACTTAAATGACTTTTAATTTGCTTGAGCTTCTCTTAATCATTACTAGCAATTAACATGTCATCTACATATAATATGACTATTGCCAGTTTGCCTTTTTGTCTCCAAGTGAATAAACACGGATCGTGTAAATCATTCTCAAGACCTACTTTATGTACTTCCTCTGAAAATTTCTAGATCTTCTTATTCCATTTCTCCCCCACTAGGAGTTGTCACCTTGTCGTGTGCTCCGCAAGGAGCCGGTGTGGGGGCTCGTCTGGGGGGTCTATGCGACTGTCCCGCGGCCGGGTCAGGAAGTGATGGTACACCGAAAGTGGACAATGGAGCAGAAATCAAGGTAGGAGGGGTTGAACTTCTGCAGAAGGTAGTCAGGACCGTGGTCTGGATCCCTAGGAAACCAGAGGAAGCAGTAGCGATACTAGCGAGGCTGCAGAGGTACAACCCCAACCTAAAAACAGGGGCTTGAAGAATCTTAAACGCCGAGAAGAAATCCAGTGAGGAAGCCGAAGGCACCTTATTGGTATTGGGCATCTCCGAAAGCGGAATAAGGACGCTTTCGGCGATGAACAATAAGGCCTACTACAACATTGAGAAAGTGAGCTTTAAATACTCTGACCGAGTCGTAGTAGTGAATACTAGGCGTTAAGGGAGCTGTTGCTGTCCATCATGGCATCGACAGACATTCCAGTAACGCAGATTAACTTGCACCGCAGCAAGGACGCCTCGGCGGTCTTAAACAGGCGTTTGGCAGCAGTGCACACAGCCATAGCACTAATACAAAAGCCTTGGTGTTACAGAGGAACGATCAGAGGGCTTGGACAGGCAGGCGAGGTCATCAGGGGCCTAAGCAGCGAGAGAGCAAGGGCGTGCATCGTGACGATGGGCCTGGAGACAACACCACTACTGGACCTATGCACAGCTGACCTTGCTATTCTAGCTATGGAGGTAGCAAGCATTCATGAATGTAAGGAGGAGAGAGGTAATAGACATTACACTCTGTTCAAGGCAGCTAGTAAGGTTTATTAGGGACTGGGGAGTATCGGACGGACGAACCCTCACTCTCCGACCATGCACAAATTTGTTTTATGATTACAGGGGAATCGCGATAACAGGAAACATGGATCAGAAACCCCAGGCGAACGAACTGGGTGGAATACAGGAAGAACCTGGAAGAGAAACTCAAAACAAGGTTCCCAAAGGAAATACACACGATAGAAGAGCTAAACACTGCGGCAGAATTGCTGCAGAGGGCCATCACCGAGGCATATGGGGCCAACTGCAGACCCGTAAGGAGCAGAGGTAAATATGAGGTACCCTGGTAGAATAACCGGCTAGAAAAGCTGAAGAAAGCAACCAAAGCTCTACTCAGGAAAGCAGTAAAGAGCAATGATGACCAGAAATGGATAGCCTGGAGAAGTAAACAGAAGGAATACCGCCATGCTGTAAGGAAAGCCCAGACCGAGAGCTGGAGGGAATACTGCAGTAGCGTGGAAGCTGGCAAAGAGGCGGCTAGGCTTAACAAGATCCTAGCACGCAATCCCGAAGCCTGGTTAGGAGCGGTGAAGCTCCCCACCGGCAAGTATACGGAATCGGACGAGGAGACGCTGGCGCACCTCATGCAGTCGAACTTGCCCGGCTTTATGATAGGGGATACACGCGAGACAACAGATGACCAGGTGGAAACCGGTGGCGAAAGACCTCGCCACATTAGTGGCTAATCTGATTGTCTTGCGGGCAAAATCGTATGATTTGCAAGGGTCAGCGTTGTAGCCGGATACACGCCGTAATGCTGGAGGACAGCTAAGGTAGTTTTCATCCCGAAAGCGGGCAAGGGAAGCTACAACACCGCTAAGGACTTCAGACTTATCTGCCTGACCTCATGCATGCTCAAAACTCTTGAGCGACTGGTGGACAGGTATATAAAGGACTATATCCTGAAGGATAACTCACTGTGCAATGAGCAACATGCATACAGGGAGGGAAGATCAACAGAATCATCCCTCCACGTGGCAGCCTCGCTCATCGAAGAACAGATCGAAAATGGCGGATACGCCGTGGGAACCTTTCTCGACGCAAAAGGGGCATTCAACAACACTACCACGGATAGCATCTGCAAAGCAGCCAAAGATAAAGGTATACCCGATGCGTTAATTAAATGGATCGCGAACATGCTAAGCAATAGAAAACTGACGGTCACAAGAGGGGCTACCAACCTGGGAGTATCAGCGGTCAGCTACGCAGATGATACTTATAATCACCAGAGGAAAATATCTAAATACCCTACTGGATATTACCGAGTCGACAATGAGGCACCTAAATATCACTCTCTACTTTATTTTTGAATACCCACTTTAAATCAACTATATTGGGCCTTTTAGCGTTTAGTTGTACCTTGGGTCTGTCTACTAGTTCCCACACTTCATTTTCTTTCATGGATTTTAGCTCTTCCTTTGTAGCTTGTATTCACATATCTTTATCCTCTGAATTCACTGCCTCTTTATACGAAATGGAATCTTCCTAAATTGTTGCTAGGTGTATATGCCCAAGCTCATCTTCATTTACCTCTTCAATCTCTGATGTTTTTGTGTAGCGAACAAAACTGATGTCATTCCTTTTTTTAGATTTGTTCCTTGTAATAGGAGCAGTATTTTGATCGATTAGATCAGCCGACTTCCTTTAATTTAAATCTAAATCTTGTTTGTGCTCATTCACACTCGTTTTCTTTGGTCTCCCTCTTTTTCTTTGTTCATTTTCTTTCAACTCTGAATTCTCCAAGACAAGTTTTTGATTGTCTTTAATCGCATCTTGCGATTCTTTTGTTGACTGATTCTCTAAAAATTCAATCTGCATATCAAATGCATTTTCATGCTCTTGTCTCATTACCTCTGTACTTTCAGTTTGAATCTTTTTATAAGTATCTCTATACACTAGTTTCTCAAGAAATCTTACATGTCTCGACAATTTTTTGAGCTAGGATGCCATAAAATATGTCCAGTATCTGTATACCCTACTAAGACTGCTTTAACAGATACACTACTGAATTTAGTCTTTGTTTTGGGTAGTTTGATGTAAGCAATGCACCCAAATTTCCTAATGTGTTCTAGATGGCATCTTGCTTTTGGTGAGAACTTTAATAGTGGAACCTCATAGTTAATTGATTTGTGCGGAGTGAAAAAGTTAATAGAAGTTGATAGAAATCAATAGGATTTTTTATAGACTTTGAGTCTAACTTTTAATACCATTTTTTGCATTAGAACTTGATAAAACGCGATAACATCGATGTAAGTCGATAAAGTTATATATAAAACAATTTAATAGTAATAGATGGAAGTTTAAGATATTTATATCATCTGTGAACGTATAATCTGATGTTCTGAAGATATCTGTTTGTGAATAAGAAATAACAACTGCTCTATATATTCACGCATATCACAAGACGTAACTTGCACATTTAGTCCGGATGTAAAGAATGCGGTAAATAATTATCTGTGCAGATATGATCTGGATTTTTAAAGATGTCTGATTGTAAATGAGAAATGACGACTGCTCTATGAATTCACGCATATTACAAGACGTAATGGGCGGATTTGGTCAGCATTTAAGAGATACTGTGAATAATCATCTGTGCAGATATAATCTTCGTTCTTAAGATATTTGTTTGTAAATGAGAAATGACGTCTGCCTATGTATTTACGCATATCACAAGACGTAATCTGCAGATATAGTCCGGGCGAAAAAGATGGTGCGGATAGTCATCGCTGCAGATATGATCTGGTTTTCAAAGATATCATCTGTGCAGATATGATCTGTTTTTTTGGAGATATCTATTTATAAATAAGAAATGACGACTGCTCTATGTATTTACGCATATCACAAGACGTAATCTTTAGATTTGGTCTAGATGAAAGGATGCTGCGAATAATCATGATTGCAGGTTAGATCTAGTGTTTTAAAGATATCTGTTTGTGAATGACAAATGACAACGACTGCTCTATGTATTTATGCATATCACAAGACGTAATCTTCAAATTTGGTCCGGATGAAAGGAATGCTGCGAATAATCATTTGTGCAGATATAAACTTATTTTTGAAGATATCTGTTTGCAAACGAGAAATGACGACTACTTTATGTATTTACGCATATCCCAAAACGTCATCTGCAGATCTGGTCTATATAAAAGAGATGCTGCAAATAATCATCTGTGCAGGTATGATCTAGTGTTTTAAAGATATCTGTTCGTGGATGGAAAATGACGACCGTTTATGTATTCACGCATATCACAAGACGTTATCTGCAGATTTAGTCCGGGCGAAAAAGATGTTGCGAATAGTCATCTGTGCAGAAAAAGGCCACTTTCCAACTACTCCCTTAACATAAAATGCTGATTAACAGTGTAGGAATGCGCATACGTCTAGTAAGATGTAATGTATTGTTTTTGTCTGATGGACGTGACAGCCGATGGAAAATACAAAGTTAGCATCAGAGTACCTACGCTGATAATTCAAAGAGTAAATCAGTCCTGGAGTTTTACCAGCTTATGCGCAAGCGTTATCGAAAACCACGGGTAAATATCTCATAACGAGAGTCGAAGTTAAGTCGTTTACTCTTTACTTAGTAATAGTAGGCGATTCGATCGACAACGTTATACACGACCAGCTGCCAAAAAGAATAATCTTGGGCTTTGTGGAAAACAAAGCATTCAACGGAAACAACGCGTTGAACCCTTTTAATTTTCAACACTTCTCCATGAATTATAGTTTCATGATAAGTGCACGAAAAAGGCCACTTTCCATGCATCTAAAATGAATGGAAAATCGAGTTTTTCCTAGCAGTGGAAAAAAATTACTCCCTTGGGAGGAAAAAACTTTCTCCTCCCGAAGGAGTAAATTTTTCTGGAAAAAATTACTCCTTTGGGAGGAAAAAGTCTTTTCCTGCCAAGGAAGTAGTTTTTTCCTTACTCTGCAGCCTATTCAATGGATGTGTCTGTTTATATAAGTATTTTCAAAATTTTCAAAATTTTTAATATATCATTGTTTTACTTTGAAAAGTCCTCGAATTTCCCATTCCTTTCATATGCATGATAAGTGGCCTATTCGTGCGCTTCTCATAAAAAGTACGGTGTGCAACAAGGGGGGAGTGGCTTTTTCAGACTCGGGTGACGTTTTCAGCACTAGTGTCCGTCTCGGGTGCCTAGGGGCACCCTCGACTCCCACTCGTGCTCAAAACATCAACCTCGCGAGAAAAAGCGAATTTTCCCCTCTGGTTGCACAATATACTATTGTGACAGAAGTGCAATGCGAACTTTTCTCAAATTTTTTGATTTTATTCTGTTTGAAATCTTTAAAGCATCTATATGAAATTTTTCTCTTGAAAATTAGTGCTTTTTACATGTTTTTAGTATGTGATTCATTGAACAATGATTTGTAGAACTGAAATGCTAAAGTGTTTTGTAAAATAGTAGTTTTGTAATTTTATTTAATTTTGTTGAAAATTTAATCTGTATTAGGATTCTTTGTCTGTTGTGTGATTTTGGCAGGACTCGTAAAACTGCCTGTGTGTTAAGCATGTAAAAAGAAAAGAGAAAAATGTTTATGTAAAAAAATCGAATGTTGTGTCAACTGTTGCAAAAACCGAATGTTGAATTATGTTTTAGAATTAAATGTTGTGTTGAATTATTTTACCATTTATTCACCTAGTGTATTTCAAACCTTACAATGTCTCTTTTGTACCAGAAAAAATTCGAATTTATTAAATTTAATTTATTTTGTAAAATCACTTTAAAGTTCTACGCGTGTCACTCGATATGTGCTAAACGTGACGTCACGGCGTCTTTGTATGCTCGCGCGCGTGTCTCAAATTCACTGTTTCAAATTTTTTCAACGCTTTCATTGTACTTATATTTTTTCTTTTAAAATTTTATTCTATGTACGCGCACTCACTAGGGTTTAGATATAACTTTTATATGTAGCAAACAAACAGTTTCGCAACTAACAAAGCCGATCACATCTGAGCTCCTCCACCAGATTTGTTATGTTGGTTTTTGAATGACGAATTCATATTCTGGGAATGATCCGCTAGTCACTCCTATACAGGAGTGACTAGCGGAATCAACTAGTTGTCGTTGCGTTACTACTGATTTACTGGGACTCGAGATATTTAGTGAAAGACACTTACCTGGTTGATTTTCCAGAGAACTCCAGATCCGAAGTAGATTAATAAGAATTTCAAAATCAAGGTTTGAATCTCCTATAAAGTGATATCTCCAACATAAATAATGTGGGTTTATCCAGAAATTGATTTGCTCTCAATAAATGCTCTTTGTGGATTGTTACAAAAAATTGGCTTTTCACAAAACTCCAGAACTTGCTTTTTAATAATTTTATTCTCAGAAAAAAATAAATTAAATGACACACGCAACAAAATTAATAGAACTCGCTCATTATTCAAATTACTCAATTGTAAAGAAAATAGAAACGTCCGTACTCTTGAAAGGTACACATAAGAATGCGCGTTGGGGGGAGGTGTCGTCGGAGCGAAAGCGTCATAGCTTTCTCCCACGCAGGGTCCTTATTTCTCCTCCCTTCGCACTTCAGCTAAGACACGCTCTCCCTCTTACTCATTAGGCCTTATGAGCCTGTACTACAGTCAACGGCTGAACTGTAGTGTTGGCTGTGCACGCGCGCTTCAAGGAGGAGACATTGTTTTAGTTTAGGGTTACTCTTATTAAGCGCCGAAGTTTCTGGATTTTTCCTGCTGGCTTTATTTTATGAAATCTGAATTATATTATTTTAGAAACTTCACTCAACAGTAATTGTGACAAAGAGTTTAAACAATGGCTATTAAAAATTGGAGATGGAAAATATTCTAACAAATTTGAAATGGACAATGATATACTTCCAAGGGAATAATTATCAACCAATGATAAAACTATTCTGGAGATTGCTTTGATAAGAATAATGCCAATAAACTTTGCGAAAGAGTAATTTTAGCGCCAAAATACAAAGATGTACTAAAAATTAATAATAACATTTTAAATAGGATGCAAGGCGATGTAAGAGAGTATATACGTGTAGATTTATACCACGGATTGATTTGACTTCTTCAAAAGAAGAAACTCCTTTTTGAAATGGCAAGACGACAGTTTCCAGTACGTTTAGGATATGTTATGACAGTCAACAAATCACAAGGCCAAACATTTAACAAAGTTAGTGTCTATTTACCAAATCCAGTTTTCAGTCATGGTGAATTATATGTAGCATTATCTAGGGTAACGTTAAAAAAAATTAACAATTTTACTTTAAAAAAATTTAAGTTTCAACGATAAAAGTAAAGTAGATATATATAAATTAATAATAAACAAATAAATCTCCTATTCTAGATATATATGGGGAATTCTACGAGAAAAATGCCTTTTTCTGGTTGCAGAAATTGAAAAAACGCGAAAACGTGCTTTGTGACTCGGTTTTATAGGCTCCTCAAATTTGTCGAAAAATAGCCATTGTTCAACGGCATGTATCTAATGCATAGGGACATAAACAGAAAACGTATTACAGTATAATAAAAGTACGGGAAAAAACTTCAATTTAAAAAAAAAATGCATTGAAAATGTTTTGGTCAAAAGTTACGCACAATTAAAAATGCGGAAAAATCATGAAAATTGCAGGATTTTTCGGAGTCACGAAATTCGGACTTTTTTCTATGATTTTTCCACATTTTCAATTGTACGTAACTTTTGACCAAATCAAGCAGTTCCAACGCATTTTTTTAAATCAAAGCTCTTTTCATGCACTTTTATTTTACCGTAATGCATTTTCTGTTTGTGTCCCTATGCATTAGATACATGCCGTTGAACAATGGCTATTTTGCGACAAATTTGAGGGGCCTATAAAACAATGTTACAAGACACTTTTTCGGTGTTGGAACGTGGTTTTGCATTGTTCTAAACATGTACAATGAGAACAAAAGTTGCGGACGCGTGCCCTAACATTTGTTTTTTTCGGTTTCTGCAACCAGAAAAAGGCATTTTTCTCGTAGAATTCCCCATATGGGCAACATGTAAATAATGATCTATGAATTATACATAATAGTAAACAAATAAAATGTATCAGTTTTCGAGAAAAAATGTGAATGGCTTCAAGGCACACAGGAAAATTGAAATAACCTACGGAGGAGTGCCTTCTTCTTCTTCTAGAAGCCAACTTTCCAGACTTTCAGTCAATGAATAAAATGTGTCCTGTTTTCTCTTAGAGAAACAGACCGCAAAATACAGTCTGGGAGTTGAAGGGTCGTCACCCCAGAGAAGGTGAGGTGGGCCATTGGGTACTTTCAGGCCTCTAAGGCTCTAGGTACGAATAGTACATACCCAGCTTTCTTGCAGGAGGGATTAGAAGAACTAATAGGTCTTCTGGCCAACCTCTTTAGAGCTAGACTTGTCCTGGCGTACGTGCACAAAATCTTGAAACGGCTAGGTAGTGTTTATTCCTAAGCTTGGAAAAGCTAGTCACACGATTTCAGGCCCATCAACCTGAACTTTTTTGTATTTGAAACACTTAAGAGATTATTTGACAGATATATACAATCAGATATTCTTACCATAAACCCACTACATCCCAAACAGCATGCTTATAGAGCAGGCTACTCCATGGAAACCACACTACATGCGGAGAGAGCAGCAACAGACAACTTGCCAATATCGGCAAGTTACCGACCATGTGGCGTTAGCGTCGACTATATATTAATCTACCTGAGCGCAGGTAGATGGCGTGCGAGTATAAAGCATTGGAGAGAGGAATAGTCCCGGATATTAAAGAAGCTTCTTAGTATGCAACGAGCATAGCGCTTTCGAAAGGTTATCCGGGGGATTATCCCTCTCTCCAAATAGAATATCATTTTGCGATCTTCTGTACATTATGCATAAATATATAAATGATTCTCTTCTCGAATTAAAGTCTTTTCAACCTTAGTTTATCCACCTTTCACCCTTTCGTCTTTCTCTTTCATGGACAGGACTGCGGATCCCTGCCTTGACTGAGCCGGTAATAGATAAATGTGGACGTGAGATAGTGGTTTCTCCTGAAGCATCTCTTAATTGCGCAGACCACTGAATATCACCCGTAGCGTCGGAAGATCCTTGGTCATTAACTACATACGTCGGGTGTGCTTATATCTTCTCTAACAACTACTCGGGCACAGAACTCACACGAGGTTCGCGGCTAACATAAACCGGACCGTTCCAACCGATAGGATTAGATTTTATTGACGACGGACAAAACATCAGAGAAAATAACAAAATTTAACGTCAAGACACAACTACATCACTATAGACGATAAATGGGAAATTGTGAAATGTTCGTCATGGTGACGATTATAGTTTTTTAGATGTTCTTCACATCGAGATCTGACGATGAGACAAATGAACTGAAAAAGGCGTGATATAATATAGATGTTCACACCTTAATGACATAAAATGTCACCGATAGTGATTTAAGGCACCGAAGTGTAAGTATATGCAGTGAGAAGTGCGGGTGTGATACAAAGTAGTGCCAACATTTTCTTTGTGGACAACCTAATTTTTAAAAGTTAATTTGAGCAACCTATTAAGTCTGCGAGCCTAAGACACGAGTAAGAACATTTTTCGAATACGAAACTGTAAAACTCATTATACCGTGGTCATGCTAAATAAATTAAATCTCATACCTAGCACACCTATATGTATTGAAGGAATAACATCTATTAGTTGCGATATAGCGTTGTAAAGTTGTTTATAATCTAAATTAGGGTACAATCCAATTCTCTCCATATCCAACTTTTGATACCTTAACATTTCATATGGAGACTTCTCTACATCCTTCAAAAGTGCTGCAATAATAAGAGATAAATAATATTTGTCTGAAACTTCACACATATATTTCATCAATAGCTATCGGTTCAAAAATGTTACATAAATTAGTATTAGTGCGCCATGTGCGGTCATTCAGTTTTTTCATTCACTACTGGACTATAATAGCTACGTTATTCCCTAAAAACCGGGACTAAAGATAGAATATTTTGCAATAAGGGAGTAAAGTCGTAAATTAATCTAGCGGGCGGGTCTACTGCTAAAGCAAAGCTAGGGCTATAATCTCCCAAGAGAATAATCGACTTTACCCCCGTGTTACATATAGAACTTTAATCACGACTCAACTGTGTAGCCAACACTTTGTTGACTTAAAAAGTAGGGCTATTGTCCCTTTTTATCCTACTGTCAATAACAAACAAACTATTTTTAAATTTAATGTGGCAGGAACCGTAGCAGTTAATGAAGCCTTTCATAAGGAAACGGATGCACCTTAAATTGTCAAAAAATGAAAAATCCAATTTGTTGTATATATTCAGGTTTAATGTAAAAAAGATAAAACAATGTTTATATGTACCATATTATCAGGTATGACATTTCTTCGAAGGTCAAAATTCAGAATTCTATTTTTCAGGAACCGCAGACTTACTTAAGATTTGAGCTTCAAAGGGCACTTTTATACTGATAGATATGCTTCATACACACTTTTTTATGTAATATTTTTTTGTAAAACCCCACATTTATCTGGAAACTATATGTGTTACATCATTTATCGCGTTAATTTATCGAACTTTTTTCGATGCGATTAGTCTTTACTATTAGTAATAAAGTTTGATAAATTAAAGCGATTAATTGCACTATTATTCCTGCGTTTAATCACGTGAATAATCGCGCTAGTAATTGCGAGATTCTATTCAGTAGGGAAATAACAGATAATGAAAATCTCGATACAACGCTTACTTGCAGTCCCGCCATCTTATAGTTTATCAATAAAATACTTAAATTATTACTTCAAGGTGCAAAATGTCATTTTTAATGAACAAAGCTGCAGCAAAAATATGCCAGTTCAAGAAGCGTCAGAAGATGACTGCTTTTTTCCCGGTAAATCTGTATCAGATCAGATGCACAATGGGAATATACATATGAAGGACGAGCTTGACAACACTTTGGATCATGATAAAGATGGTGGAGCGGTAGCCGAAGGTCACAATGCTATTGAGATGCTTAAGTTAAAGGACAAGGCCAAGCAAACGTCGTTTTAGACTCTATGCACTTACGAGATTGATTGAAATTAAAAAAGCCTGTTAAATATACTGTCATACCTCCTATTACGTTCTAAGAAGTACTTAAAGAACAAGATGCTGAAAACTAGCGAAAGGCTATCGACAACGAGCTGAAGCAGCATGAGAAAAATGGCACCTGGGAGCTTGTTGCAAAAGTCCAGGAATAAGAACGATAGACTCTAAATGGGTATTCGAAATTAATCCAGGATCCGACAAACATGATGCCTGCTTCAAGGCACGCCTATGTGCCAGGGGATTTTCGCATATGGAGGGACTGGATTACACTAAGACTTTCACACCTGTAGTACGCAACGACTCTCTCCACATGCTGATGGCCCATGATGTCCAGGTGTCAGTTCATGAATCTACATTTAAAAGCAGCAGATAAAAATTCAAAGGCAGTATGTAATGCGCCGTATCCTCAACTAATCGGTTTACTTATGCACCTGGCCATGGCTAGGCAATTTAATATATCTTACATTGTTACTTGAGCGAATTTCAAAGTAGATATGATTTGAAAAAAACCTTTCTCAAAAGGTAAAAAATAGGCAAGTAAAAACTGGTTAGGCACTCGCCCCGTATAAAGAGTTTCGAAGAAACATCTTATTCAGGGCGAACGCCTATTGGATTTGACCAAAAATATGTTTTTTTTTCAATTCTTTCTGAGCCATTTTTTACAAAAAGGTTTTTTTATAAAAGTATTCTGGCTATTTTATAGAAAATTAAATTCCGAACAAATTCACAGTATTTAAAAATTCTAAATACCCAATTGAAAAAAGTCTTTCTACTAGCGAAGCCTCATTCTCCAAAAATTGACTTTCCGTCTGTGCGCAGGACCTGATGTTCATAAGAAGTGACCTTATATTACACAACATACTTGTTCAAAACAACTTTTTTAAATCAAATTCACTATGTTTATTAAATATACTATATTCTACATGATCACCATGTATATGCATCTTTTTAGACATCATTTTGTAGACCAATAAAGGTAGAAACTGACATTTCTTTACTATACCCATACTAAATTCTTGAAAAACTTTTTACACTTGCTTCTATGAAATACTCGTACAATGACTATATATGTTCAATTTACTATATTCTAAGCCATCACTGAGCATATGTATCTATATATACATATATTTCATTTTTTTTTTCTCTGCATAACCTTAAATCTTAAGAAAATAAGAATTGTTCACCCTAACTATATTAAACACTTGCACTGTAACTGTATATAATCATACTCATCGCCATGTATACATATATGATAGACATCTACAGCATCTATAGCATTACTTTACGTAATTTTCTTCTAGATAATTGATCGATAAGGAGTCAAAATCTAATTGTTGATTTAATTCCACTTCTATACATAATAATGCGAGTGAATTGAGTCTCTTATTACTCTGTGTAGGACGTAAATAATTTTTGATTCAGCATAATGTCGATAATGATCGCTAGCCAGTACAATTCGATACCATCATGCATGAAACATACAAAGCGCAATGTGAACGTTAGGATAAATATCCACAAAATTATTTTCACAAATCAATTTACATAACGTCGTCGCCGAGGATTTTACAACTTTTGTCGCTTTTAAATGAGCTTCAAAATGTTGACATTCGATACCAAAAGTGTGCTCAAAATCGTCACGATACGAATTCATTAAGGCTTCTGCTTTTTTGAAAATAACTTCATTGCTCAATGTATCTAATTGCATTATAAATCCAAAATTTTTATTCAATATTATGTAGCATTCGCTTCGTTTTTTAATATTAACTGATAGATTATCTAAAATAGCGTTGTTACGTCCTGACTATCCTAAATTGAATAGATAGGAACGTAATGATATGTGTAGTGGCGAGGCTGTAAGAAATTGTTAATTCGCGCCTAACTCTCTCACTGTTAGTAAAATATTCTACAAACTTATAATATTATATCATAAATAGAACAATAATGATAATCATCAAAAAAGTGTTTCAAACATAAAGATTTTTTACACCATGAACATCGAACAATTGCGACATTAGTGCACCCTGCAATTTCACAAAGTATATTAGATTGTGATCTAAAAGCAGAATTTACTGGATTTTCAAAATTTTCAGGATGAACATCCGTGTAACCACTTTTATACCATAAATATTTAAACAGATTTATGTATCTCGGAGAAGATAGTTGATTGTGCACTAAAGATTGAAGTTTAATGATATTGTTTCTTAAATGAAGATTCAATTCTTCATTTATCAGTATCACGCTGCCCGAAAAGTGTCTTACATAATTTTTCCAAACCCTAAATCCAAAAACACTTAGTGGTTGTATTTTGCCTGAAGTTTCTTTTAGAATTATTTTTAAAGTTATTTCTTTATTAGTAGGTTTTACTTCTTCTACGGCTGAAGGACAGTGCACAGTCCATGAGTCTACCAAAAGTACATTTGATAAACCAACATTCGGAAAATATACTTCTTTGAGCCATGTTTTAAAATGATCTAAAATCAGATGAATTTCAAATGTTAGTAATTTTTAATAGAATACAAATTAAAACAAAAAAAATGATCACTAATAATAACACAGGATGCCTTCTGTATCCAAAATAGTATCATAATTATTCAAATACGCCTAATATGAAATAATACTTGAAGTTAATTTTCCTGATTTAGAAGCCATTGCATAAATGTTAGCTGGTTTGAACAACTCTTGTGATACAACTGGCCCAAATTCACCAGTTTTTTCTTTAAGAACGATAAAAAGAGAAGAAAGAAGTCTACCATCACCAGATATTGTTGGTTGTATTGTATAGCTATGAGTTGTAAGCTACAGATTGCACCAAGCACTCTACTTGCATTTCTCCTTCAATTGCTAATGTACGGCCAGGATGGACTTCTAATTGAAATCCACTTTGATCTAAATTATAAACATTTTCTATTCCTTTTTCTTTAATAAGATTTTCCACTTCAATAACAAGTTCATCAGCTTTTTATTGTAAATAATCTGCTCTTTCTATTGTTTTTTTTGGTAATAAATTTATTAATTTTTCTTACAACGATTCTATGGGCTCTCATAAAATTTTTTACCCAATGTTTTGATGTTTTAAAACGAAAATCTTCATGACCAATATCCTGTTGTGCTTGCAGGGCCCATTTCTGTAAATCTATTCGCTGGGTGCAACACCGCAGCGCCGCCAGAGAGCGGAGACTGCGGGAACTTTTCTGCTCAAGGCATTTAAAAAATAGTATGGCCTCTTATGACGATCAATCCTTTTTTAATATTAAAAATTGAATTAAATTTCAAGAGATGTATAATTGTTGAAAAAATGTACTTGATCATCGAAACCGGGTTTGAAACAATAACTTCGTCTATTCAGTTCAACCCTGAAGGTGTGAGGAAAGGTAAAGAGCTGTTTAAAAGTAAGCACGTTCAAGATGTGAAAGAATCTAAGGAGCAACGGAATCAGTTATTTAATTACTGCAAATGTAATTCGACAAACTAGCATAAGTTTGACTCCGTATCAAGTTCAACTTCACGTAAGTACAAATGAAAATTATTTTAATTGTATATATTTTAGGTTATGTTGACATTTGTTGATTGTGAAATTCTAAAGTAATTTTTTTTTTATTTTACAGACAATAATCGTCATGTGTTTGATGTAACTGTGTGGCAAATAAAAGTGGAAAATGTAAGCATGTTTATGCACTTATTCACTATATAAATTGCAGTGAAAGTGTATCAAAAATAAGCTATGAGCAAACATGGGGAACGCCAAGTTTGAGACAGTTAACAATCGAAAAGTACTCCAAAGGTCGATTTTTTGTTGAAATTGAACCACCGAAACCGATAACAGAAGTTCAATCATACTCATTCACCCTGGAGGACCTGCAGGACGTGCTTTGCAGTTTGCGATCAGCTTTACTTGAAGATAGAAAAGATAAAGTTTTGTGCTTCATCAACTTATTATTGTACTCTGTTGTCGAGAATGTGTTTGTGAAACATAATTTAGATGTGTCTAAAGCATGTTTGTGTAGTTTATTGATACATAAGGAAGAACATGCAATATTTAAAAGTACGGATTATGAAAGTTTTTTGGCGGAAAGCTTAACAGAATTTTATGATAAAAGTGTGAAATTAGATGAAAGTCAGATTGTAAAATTAAATCAGGATACAGTGTGCCAGTCAAAATGTTCTAAATGGTTTGACGCTAGACTTATAAGATTATCAGCCAGCAAAAATGTACACGAGGTAAAGTCTTTGACAAGAAAAAGTGCTGAAACTCTTGCAAATGAAATAGCACATCCAAAAAACGTCTTTACAGAGTCTATGAAGTACGGTACAAAGTTTGAGAACGCAGCTTTACATGAATATAAGTGTTTATGTGGTATTGATATTATTAAATTAGGTGTAGTGGTTGATAAGTATCAACCATGGTTATGTGCAAGTGTAGATGGTGCGCCGAAAAAAAGATTGTTGACTATGAAACGAAACGTTGCAATGTACAGTACCTCAAATTTTATGGTGATAATGTAGAATTAAGTGAAAGTTCTGTATATTATACTCAATGTCAGTTTCAATTGTATGTTACTGGCTTGACTGTATGTGATTTATATGTGTACTCTCCTGAAGGAAGTTGTTTAGTTCAAATGCACAGAAATGATACTTTTTTAGCCCGTGTAATTCGTTTATGCGAGAAATTTTATTTTGAATTTTATTTAAATGTTATCTATGAAAAACTAAAAAAAGTAAAAAGTGCAACTGTTAACAACAATAATTTAAAGACAATACTTTCTACTCGTACTTTTACTGGTATCAATATACAAAATGTTAATAATGTAAAGGCAAATGAATAAAAAAGTTCTTTTTCTTATAAAAACAATTATTATTTTATTTGAACCTATAAAAGATTTAATACGTATAAGAATAAATTTAAAAATCAAGCATTATCATCTTTTTCAGCAATAATGTGAGGTTGAATATTTACTAACACGCATACAACATGAATAATTTCATCGATGTAAGGAAACAGACTTGTCGGCACCTTATTCAGTATATGAAACAATTTGATTCTCTACATGATCCGTTCAATGTGGATTCTGACACGTGCAATGCTGTATGATTGTTCAGTCTCTTTTTAGGTGAATTCTGGATTTGACAGAAAAGGTGGCATAACGACAATAATTTTTTTTCCTTTTTCATTTATTGTTGTTTTTTATCAGGGAATCCTTTGTCAGCGAGAATGACATCATCTTCTTCGAGTAAATTAAGGAGTCCACTTTCGATAGTTATTTGAGCGTCACTTTTTCTTCCACCAGCACATCGAGATTTAAATGTAATCAAACTACTTGGCGCACAACCAATGAGAATTTTTCCTGTAAATCCTTTTTTGTAGTGGGAGTACATATAAATACGTTTATCAACTCCAGATGGTATTTATACAGAAAATTCTGTGCAGTCAATGATTACTCGAGTCTTGGAATAATCAGGTTTAAAACATTCTGGCATCGTGCCTTGAATTACATCTATATTGAACCATATTATTTGATCTCTAAGAGCAGAAGCTAGATGCTGTAAGATCTGAATAAAAATTCTAGATACTGTCGTCCGGTGAACTCGAAAGATAATGCTTAATGCTGAGTAAGAAAGGCCAGTTTTCATCTTAATAAAAAATATTAATAATCTATTTTCTTTAGACATATTACATTTGTCTGCAGGGGGAACAAGTTTATCGGCAAATAAATTAAATATTTTGAACGTTACTCCACCTAGATCTATTAATTCATAGTCATTTTTTACTGATTCTATGCCAAAAAATCTCTTGTTTTGTGAACTACTTCAAGATTACACTCAACACATTACACTCAAGCATATGACGTACTTAGATCACAACTTTTATTACTAACATTTTTTTGTTCACAGAAACGACTAAGCGATTAACTATGTTGATTTCAGTGTAAGTTTCTGCATCACACACATTGTTATTTACATACCTATTACATATTAACGTTTTGCTGTTTTCATTTGGTGTTGAAAAAAAATCCACTTGACATTCTTGAGTACAAAATGTTTTTTCATTCATCTGTACTTCTGATTCTGTTGAGGATTCTTCATAATACGTATCCATATTATGCTCCAAATCATCTGTTTGAATGGCACTTGAACATGTATTTGTTAGAATTGTGGAATTATTGAATCATTATTTTCCTTGTTAACCAGATTCTTCTTACTTTCTGAACATCGCCTCATGAATCTTTCAAACCTATAATATAGATTCACAATATAAACATTACAGTTATTTAAATTGGAAATAAAATATAAAAATTATAACATTACAAAAAATTTATACCTTCTTACTTTCCCTTCTTCACAAGACTTTGATTTTTTATAAATATCCGGAAATCTAGTTGGATAATAACTTGGGGAATATTGATTGTCAGATTTGGCATTTCCAATAAAATGTGCGCTACAGATTTTAGAGTTGTCCGTTGGCTCACACTTAGATCCATCAGGGCTAATTATTGATATTTCATTTATTTTATTCATAAAGATATAATCAAATTTGCACTCCTTCTTCATAAAGGTTATGTTGCTGTTCTTACTTTTGCCTTTTCACTGCATTTATCCATAATTTACGTTGCTCTCTCTTGTACTGCGCACGAGGAAATGAATAAAACTTCAAATCAGGATTATTCTTATCAGTATTTTTACAATTAACATCACAACACGTTCTGTTACGCATTTTCGGAGCAACGATGCACAGATCAAAGTTTCGTCTTGATCGACTGTATGTACGTCTGCTAACTACGGAAGCCTGTATGGCTCACGTTACGCACCGCCGCACATTACCCGTGGCGCTGCATGCAAAGCTACGGAAGCCTGTATGGCTCACGTTACGCACCGCCGCACATTTCCCGTGGCGCTGCATGCAAAGCTGCAGTGCTCCATATCTTCCACATATAGCTGTGCCGTGTGTGAAAATAATAAAGTACCTAACCTAAATTCTTATAAAACAAACAAAACAAAATAAGTCACAGGATACTTAATGTTTTTGTTACCAAAGTGTGTTAGTGAATTTGGTTTTTAAATTATTTTCAAGTAAATAGTCATGGGAAATTTAATTAAAAAATATTTTTTTGAAGACTTTACGTACATTGAAATATGTAATTTGTTAAAAAAAGATCATGATATTTCTATATCTTTAAGTACATTGAAAAGAGAAATATCTTCTATGGGTCTGAAAAGGAAAAATATAAAAGAAAGTGATTTGGAGGACATATGTCTAGCTATCATAGCAGAGTTACAGTGTTCAGGATACAATCTTGGTTATAGATCACTTTGGAGCAAATTAAAAAAAAAATATTATCTGACTGTGAAGAGGGATACAATTTATGAATTGTTAAAAATTATAGATCCAGAAGGTATTTTCTGGATAGTCTAGCAAGTAGATATGCTAGAAGATTGCGTCGAAGAGAATATCTCAGTCCGGGTCCAAACTTTGTTTGGCACTTGGATGGCTACGATAAGTTAAAACCATTTGGATTTTCAATACATGCTTGCATTGACGGTTTTTCAAGAAACTTAATGTGGTTGGAAGTTGGAACTACGAACAAGAATCCAAAAGTCACAGCACATTATTTTTTAAATACAGTAGAAAAATATAGATGCCTTCCTACGATTGTTAGATCAGATAAGGGTACTGAGAATGTTTTAATTGAATCTCTGCAGATCTGTCTAAGAAGAGAACATGATGACAAGTTTGCTGGTGAAATGAGTTACATAAAAGGAAAAAGTGTACACAACCAACGGATTGAATCCTATTGGGGACAATTAAGAAACCATTCAATGGATTTTTATATACAGTTTTTTAAATGCATGGCACAACAAAACTTGTTTAATGGAAGTGACATTCAAAAGAAGTGTTTGCAATACTCGTTTGGTCCTCTCATAAAAAAAGATTTAGAAATGACTAGAGATCTTTGGAATCAGCACAGGATCAGGAAGCAACGGGAACAAAATAATATTGGTGGGAAACCACACATTTTGTATAATTTTCCAGAGCAATATGATGCAGTTGATTATAGAAAAGGTATTAATGAAGCTAGTATCAGAGAACTTAAAGAATTGTTGACCACTAAACCAGATATAGTAGATCCCTTTTTTAAAGATGAAGTTGAACGCACACAAAGAAATGTAGAAGAACCAACAACTCCCGAACAGGCTTTGAATTTATACATCAATTTAGTCAACGCCTTTGATACTGAATAAACCAGATTAGAAAAAACAAATCTTTTGTTGATAACCGATAACTGTATACCAGTTATACTGGTTTTGTAGCAGGTATGGCTTTCAAACTCATCTATTTTTTACATTGTATAAATAAAATAAATATTATTTACATTTTGTTTTAGGTTTTCCATTCTAGTTGCAAATACTTAGAGGTGCTGAATCTAATGCGCATGCAGATGTAGTTGCAAATCACCTCTGCCTGAAGGAATACCTAACGCAATAAAGCTTTTACCTGACTTTTTGAGTGATGCACCTATCCATACTAGAGTAACTCCTTTGTCAATCAGACCTGACTGTTCAAGCTGAAGTGATTCTATGAATCTATGGGTATTGATTTTTTTTTTATCACACATACTCATGAAGGTCTACATTTATCTATGGAAAATGAGAGACTATGAAATGAAGTCCAAATTGCGAGAAGACAAGCAAATGAACGTTCACGTAGATGTGTATTAGGCATTTATTTAATTTCTATATTTATAGAAAGATGATTTATAGATGACAAATTACATGATTAAATACAGGATAGAAGCTTTAGCAGCAGAACTTTTGTCAAGAGTACAATCAGATCATACGGAAAGCACGAATTTTCAAAAAGCAATGGAACAAATAGAGGACTTCTTATTCAAGAAGGTAAGTTGAAGAAGAATTTTGCTAAAAGATCGCAAAACATTGAGTATTTATTGATTCATAACATTATGTGCTTCAGGTTACTCAATCTTTGTTGTAAATGATCTTTGTTGTAAATGAAGTACTTCCGCCCTGCAAACCCGAAGAGATTATTCCAAAGAACCCTATAGTAATGAAGCCAAAAGCAGACCAGCCAAAAGCCAGCACTGAAGAGGCGCGATTTCCCTCAAAAGGTTACAGACTGGGTACGAAGGCCGAGGAAGATGCGAAGATCCTTCAGGCTGCACGAGCTCTAGAAAACGTCATGGTATCCTCGACCTCACGCGTCGACAGGGACCAGAAGTCGAGATCTTATCCGAAATTCCAAGACAGCCTCGCGAATGTGGCGAATAGCATAGATGACGAGGAGGACGACGATCTCAGAAAGGCATTGCAGCTGAGCCTCGAGTACGTGACGGCACCGCCGACATCCGACCAGGAAGACGTGCGCTGGCACCGGCTGAACTACCTAAACAGAATGAACTCGAGGGCCTCGACTTCCGAAGGCTCCACAAAATTGAATACTTAACAAACGGTTTTCGCTATTTTGTTACTAAATAAATATCTTGTTACTTATTTTGAAGCTTACTCTCTATCTATTTGTTATTTACTGTAAAATGTAATTGTGACTAACCACCAGAAGACACACAATACGTGGCGAAAGGGTATTCTTGAGGATCGACACACCTTAGGCGCAACAACGACAATGTCTGTAAACTATAACTGTATAATAAGAAATATAAGACTTCTTTTCATTTATTAATATGTGTAAATACCATAACGTTACTGTTAATTTAAACAAGTTAGCTATAGTGGTAAATATATAAAGTATAGATGTCATCACAGTTTCACAGATACAACAATCAATGTAAAATTGTATGTAAATTTTGGTTGCAATTGAAAATTGTAAATAAATGACAGCGTCTAATGAAATAAAAGTAATTGTAATATAGTGAATTGTTTATTGTCTAAATTGCATGGCAACTTGTAAATTAGCTGCATTAATGTTACAAAATAATTAAGTACAAAATCGCAATTTTTCAAGTGCTGAAGTAACACGTGTACATACTGGAAAATAACAACTTTTTATTGCAATACATACAGATAATATTAATTATGATGTATCTATTATTTTATAGATATGAGCGCATATTTTGAACGCTTTTATACAAAAAATAAACGCTTGAAAAAAAAATATATTTATTATAAAACAAAACTGGTTTTACAAACGATCATTCGTTATCTTATAGCTATATCTCATAAGAGCAATGTATGAAATATGTTTATACATTATTTTTTGATAAACATATAGCGTTTCAACGCTTTATACAAAATAATTAACGTTTACAAATAAACATGATATTTTCTAATTGATCACAAAATCTTTTTATGTTGTACATAGAGAAAGCTATATTTTCAACTTTTATCACTTAGTCTTGTCTATAATCAATTATTAGTCTCGTTTATCTTAATAAAGTCTTAAATTTGTAGCCACAAACGTGCTTTAATCATTCATTCAGATTGCGTAGACTGTTTTTATGGATTAGTCATCTACATATTTCAATACAGTTATTGAACATGGAAATTTTTTCTATCTTATAACTAGATACTGTCAGAGGAACCATATATTGTTTATATCCATTATTTGTTGGATGTATGCTCAGTGTGCTAACACTTCATACCAATAATTTAGTTTTTAAAATATAAATTAATTATTTTCTAAGTAATCATCACAAAAATCTTTGTCTTGTATATAGAAAGCTATATTTTCAGCTTTTCTTGAACACTTAATCTTCTCTTGATCATTCTTCATCTGATTCCTTTGGTTTTGTATAATCTTCTAAAGCCTTCAACAAATATCTACTTTTTGGTCTGTCGTGAGGGACATAATGAAAACATTGAGATAATAAGGCTCTCAAAAACTTGGGAACTTCACGACTGAACAATTCCTGCAGATCTTGAATATGAAATGTAGGCCAAATAAACTGTTCACTATAAAGTTCCTTCAAAACGCAAGCTAGAGCCCATACATCTGAATGAGTGGATGTTCTTTGATTAAGCAGCAGCAGCTCTGGAGCCATGTACGGTGGTGTCCCTTGGGCTACTTCCCCAGTGGTTGTTTTGAAATTTTCTGGCATTTTAGATAACTTACTATGACCCATGTCACAGATTTTGACACTTAAAGTATCATTGATGAGTATATTTTCTGGTTTCAAATCTTGGTGAATGACTTTTGGTACCGTTTCATGCATGTATGTGATTGCAGTACAAATTTGTTTGCTGATGTCATGTTTGGAGTCTTCAGTTATTAGAAAATTGTTCTTGATACGTGGATTGAAAATGAATTCTCTTAGACTTATGCTATCGAAGAATTCCATAACTATATAGCAGTGACTGATGTCATATGCCACAGCCATGATGAATATAACATTTGGATGTCTAATTTTATCCATCACTGCTATTTCACGACATAATTTCATAGAATTGATGCCCAATCTCAATGTCTTTACTGCCACATCCGTGTATTTCCATTTCCCTTGGGTTACAGTACCAAAAGATCCTTGACCAAGCAATTTAGATGTGAGAGTAATTTCTTCTTTTTTTATTACTGGTGTAGATATTTCTAAATCTTTCAAGGGTAAGAATTCTTCAAACATAGATGCAGCAGTAAAATTAGCTGAGCTGCACGATTGTCTCTCCATGGCTCGCTCCCCATTTTCTTTGTCATGACTGCTAATTCCTTCATATCTTGTTTTCTTCACATCTACCTTTGAACTTTGTTCTGCTTCATAATTGTTCTCGTTCATGTTTCCCAAAATTGTGCGAACTGGCTGCTTTTGTGCAGATCTATATTGAAAGTCTATATTTTCAATTGGTTTTGTGTATACACATAAACTGTAGTGATTGCGTTGCTTCAGTTTATGAGCAAATTCCCAAAAGTGGCACTCTTTGCCTGCTTCATCGGTGAATTTTGTAAACATGTCCTCCTTGAAATTTCCTAACATAGCTGTTGAATGTTTAAAAAAATTGACATTCATAGCATCGCTCAGCTTGTCAATGCATTGCTGTAAAATGTCTTCGTATGAGTATTCTGTATTCTCGTCCAAGTACAGGACTTTTTCATTGCATGTAGCTTCGTTCATTGCAAAATATTTATTTTTCTTGAAGTGCCTCCAGCCTAGATGGATTTCTTTTTTTATTGTAACTGCTCTGCTCTGTAAACACATGTACATAAAAATTAGTTTTTTTTTACACAAATAATGATTATATTTGTATATGTATAACGTACCTCTTTCTTTTTTGAAGTTTTTTGCATTTTTGATTTGTGTTTGTCGATTACTGACAGTATTGCGTTATCAAAGGTCCTTTTAGTAGCAGTCGGACTTGCATCTGTGAAAAAAGTATTCATGTATAATTACAAGAATTCATACACATACTTATTATATTACAAAGATGAACATACTCTGGCCACAAATTACTTCCAATGAACTGACGGTGTCAGGAATTTTAAATGCACCGTTCCTGCAGCTTACTGTGATTTTTCTCTCATTAAAGAGATAAAAAAGAGCACAGGCTTTTTCGAAAAAAGGTTGAATATCTTCTAAAAGAAGAACACCATCCATCAACATAAAGTCGTAAGACCTGGTCCCGTCGGTTATAGTAACTAAATCCATTGTTAACCTATAAAAATGTACCTTATATAATTACTAACGATTCTTAGTCAACTATAGAATGATTTCAGTACAAAAACGCGTATTATTTTGCAGATTTTCCTCCGTACCTTATCATACAATAGATTATATTAAAAAACAATTATATTTACCCTTTTATTGCAAAAACTCAGTGGCTCGCTTAGAAATCTCATCTCTGAAATCCATTCGATTTCATTTCATATCGTAGCATGCCATGCGGGATATGGAGCACTGCAGCTCTGGACTGCATGCAGCGCCACGGGAAATGTGCGGCGGTGCGTAACGTGAGCCATACAGGCTTCCGTAGCTAACAGCTGATAGCCGTCGGCCAACAGTACAATACTTAATCTATTTAACTGTGGATATATACGTCTTACATTTTATTTTAATTTTCTTTTAATTAATGAATGTTTTAAACATTTTATTTTTAGGTGAAACATTTAAAATAGATTTTTATTTTTTAATTTTTAAGGGCGTTTTTTTATTTTGTCCTATTGCGTGCTATACATAAGGTGAGCAGAAAGTTACGAATTCCTGCCGACGGTGCGCGTTGGCATCTCTAAGCTTATCCCCTCTCTCCAGCTGCACCCAGCGAATATCATGGATAATATGTCCAGCATCAACAGCAGCTTTAAAATTTTCTAACACACATGAACAAATTCTAGCTATTTTTTCTCTATAAGTTCCACCTTTATTTAAAATTTTTGCCCAACGTTTTAATTGTGTTATTGATGTTACCTTTCGAAATCTATTTTGTACGGTTTTTAAATTAAAATTTTTATCAACACCACTCTTCCAAAACTCTACTGCTCTTGCATTATAATCATGATCTAATTCTTCAACGTCTGATGTGCACTGCTGAAACTTTCATCTGTAATACTATCTCTTTCATCATCTTCTACAACCTGCATTTGAATATCTTTAAAAGGTTCTTCAAAATCAAGAGTTTCATCTTCAACAACTTCAAATTCATTAAATTCATGCATTGAGTCTTATAAAATTTGTTCAATATGCTCTTTTAAATCTCTTTCTCGTTGTGTTATTGAAGTTTCTTTCAGATTAAGTGCTCGAAATGTTATTTAAAGCAAGTTTAACACATTCATGGAATTTACAATCATTTTATTCCGCTCTAAAAATTTAACACTATAAAATGAAAAACTGTTATTGTTGTTTTTATACTGTTATATTTAACACGTTGAAGCACACTTTTAAACTCAAAGAAGAGAAAGAAACATAAAGTAGAACTAACCAAAGTAATTGAAAATGCCAATTTCAATGCTTCCACCAGTTGCAGAATTACAAAAAAAAATAAATTTATTACGAAGACTCACGGATAAATTTATCACAGATAACTATTATCAACAGGTCAACAGCATTACCATCAGCATATGATAAATAAATAGCAAGTACTATTAATAAATATTATTGAATATGTAGATATACTTACTTAACAAAAATAATTGAACATAAGGATAATGCCTATTTTTGCTATTATTCCTTTTAAATGAAATTTAGTTACAATTTTGTTTGTTTTTTGATGAAGTCTTTCGTTATGCGATTATCAAATATTATTAAACTCTACGCTTAAATTTGCTGTAGGGTATGTGTTAGAGCGCTTAAATGTGCTGCTCAATAAGTTTTACAAATATTAATTAGAGCGCTTGAATGTGCTGCTCGAATTTTATAAGTATTTAAATTCTACGCTTAAATTTGCAGTAGATTCCTATGTATGTACTAAGGCGCTTAAATGTGCTGCCAGAGTAGACTAGGGCGCTTGAAAATGCTGCCGCTAGTGATTTAACACAGGCCTCGCATGGCCTTTTATAGGACGCTAAGCGAGCGCTGATTGAGCCGCCGAAATTATCTATACATTCACACAATCATACTATCATTCATTCCTATTTACATTTTTCATTCATACAAACACACTCAGATGCGCGCGACTCGCCGTCGCTCGCTCACGCTCACATACACATATGAATCCGGTTACGCAACGCGCTGCTGCTCGATGTTGGCATTGTAGGAGGTGAGAAGAGTGGGGCGCGCGAAACATTCCGTGCGCTCGCTGTATAGGCAGAGTCGGATGTTTTCATTTTTGAAATATATATGTTTTAGGAAGTTACACGCCGGATTGTGTATGGGGCATTACAAGCTATGCCCTGTAATTATCAGAATATATTGTACTTACTTTGTGGTTGTTCACGGGATGACTTCTGCTCCACTCCAGCTGCTGTGGTTGCTCAGGACAGTCCGCCAGTCGTGTGCGAAGGGAATCGCGATTCGTCAAACGCGTATAAGGAGATTTAAATAATGCACTCTCGTTGAGAATTGAGTTTTAGCGTATTTATTGAGTTTTACCGATGCTTACAAGACCGAGTAAGACTTAAGCTACTGCTAGCTCTGTCGACAGCCCGGAGCGTCGTAGCAGAGTGCAGGTCTGAATTCTCACTGACAAAAGTGGATTCAACGTATGCTCGTTGAATCCCCTGCTCTACTTAATATGCGGACGCAGCAATATTTGGCAATACATTTTTGTTCAATCGCAATCATGCTTTTATTCAGTCGCAGCACTACGTCACAAGACGTAACAACACTCTAATCCAAGAGCGGTTAGCAAAAATAGATTTACTAACTGTAGTTGCGTGACTTTCTGTTTAATTAATGATCAGAATAATTTGCATTAAAATGTTTATTTAAACACACTTACCTTCTTCGGTGGGCCTTGGGGATTTGGAAAATTACTCTGGATTAAAATGATGTTCAAAAATTGATATGACCTCTCAAAACTTGTTTGGGGTTTCTTTTCGTCAAGATATTTAGACAAATCAGATATTAAAAGAATCAAAACTCGGTGAAATAAGCCTTTCGTGAAATCAATTTTATTTTCATCAATCTAGGAATCACAATAGACTAAACTTGACAATATACTCTCTACTCAACTCAAAAGAAACTCTAAACTAAACTCTCAATATATGACTCAGAATAAAATGGGTCCTTACTCTTGGATCACACACACTGGAATGAATTAGTCGAGGGAGGCAAGCTTAAAGAAAGCGTCACAGCTTTCTCCCACACAGGGTCTTTACTTCTCCTCCCTCCGCACTTCAGCTTAGCCGCGCTCTCTCTCTTACTCATTAGGCCTTATGGGCCTGCACTACAGTCAACGGCTAAACTGCAGTGTTGGCTATGCACGCGCGCTTCTGCCAAAGGAGGAGAAATTGTTTTGGTTTTGGGTTTCTTCGTGTATTCGTTAAGCGTCGAAGTTTCTGGATTTTTTCGTCACTTAACACCCCCCCCCCCCCTTCAAACGTATGTCGTCCCCGACAAACAATTATACCTAAGGGTGAGTGTTCTGTCATGGGTGACACCCTGGCGAGCCAAATCTAGATGCTATTTTCTTATCTTTAATTGAATAAACATGGTGTAATGTGCTATTTGGAAAATTATGGATTTAGGGTAAGATCAAGCTTTTTTAAATTTCTTTATCTGTCCCTTTTCTTTTTGCAGATATTGGCTCATACCTATGCTTTAAATTATTGGTAGGGTCATGTGTTTTTGCCTTTGGATCGTTATTGGATCCATCGAACAACCTCTGCGGTGTTCACTTCGGGCAAGAAAAAACATTGCTTTCTCTTTGAATGTTCAGAACATTCAAGTTTATTGCATGGGTTGGGTCGGCTTTTCTCAAAAAATTTTAGAAGCTATTGGTGAGCAATCGGCAAATTTTCTTTCTACTATCTCTGTTTTTTTTTATTTAGGCTTTCCACCTTTTAGCTTGTTCTAGGATGGTTGGTTTGGATGGGTTGTCTTCTTATTTTTCTTTTCTTTTACCTTTTTAAATTTTTGTTTCGGCTCTGCTCTGCAGTCACACATATTGTCAAGGATATTCTCTTACAGTCTAAATTTATTTTTAAATTTAACTTATGTGCTATTGTTAGTAATACGTATCGCTTCATTTTTGTTCTAACCTGCTACTAATATTTTTATGTGGATTACTTGTTATTGTGTATTAATGACTTACTTGATACTTTTATATTTCATTTTGTTAGTATGACTTAAAATAGACCCTTACCCAAAACAATATAATATATAATAATATCAATATTAGACAATAAGCAATAATAAAATGTATATTTTAAGAAAAAAAGGTCTTTGGTTCTACTATTTTTTTTTTTTTTTGAAAAATGATATAAACTAGATTTTATTTGGTGACACAAAACAACAATAGTAACTTGGTCTGATACTTTGGTCTTTTCATGACAACAAAACATTTAGAACACTTTGTTCACTTACATCTAACTTAAAGCTAACGTCGCAGTGGCGTCTCTTAAAAACTAATGTCTAGGATCTTCTTGAAGTCTATTTTCTCCATCTCTCTTCTAGTTTCTGCCTCTACTGCGGTGCTGGTTCTTGTGGGTGTTTGGGTCTCTGTGTGTTGTCGTCGCGGTTGTTCTGTTCATCGTTGTCGTTCCTTCTTTTGACGTCTGACGTTCTGTCTGGCTATCTCTCTCTCCATTATGTCCTCGTCGCTAGATGACGTGTAGTCCAAATACGAAGCTCTATGAACGGACACTGGTGCTGTCTTTGAGGGTGTTGTTAGGCAACTTGTTGCTTGCTCGTCGGCCTGTCTACTTGTGATCGGCTGTGGTGTTGATGTCGTCTGTCTTGTGTCTGATTGTGTTTGGGTCGTTGGTACTGACTTTTTGTTTAGTACTTTTTGTCTTAAGTTATGTATTTTGCAGTGCTGTACATGGTCGTCAAAGCTTTGTCTTGGTACCTGGTCTCTATATAGAAAATGGATCATTGTTTCGTCTGTCTGTTGCGTTGGTTTCCAGTTTATTTTGTATTTTGTCGGTCCATTTAGTTTGGCGTTAATAGCGTCAATTTTGTCTCTGTATACTATGTATTGTACTTTTTCTCCTGTAGTGCCGTCCCTCAGTTCAATGCTCACTGTTTCTCCGTATAGTGTAAAGTCTGTTTTAAATTGTTGCTGCGTCGAGTCTTTAGGTGCTACTATGTATAATTTGGTGTTGTTGCTGGGCCAACAGTTCAACGTGTTAGTTTCAATTTTTGTTGTATTGTTTCTTGTTTTGCTTTTGTCGGCTGTCTTTGTTCCTTTTTTGTGTTTTGCTGTTCTGTGGATCGCGTTGATACGTATAGTTTGTTATAAGCTAGTCTTGTTAAATGCGTTATGCGAGTTTTTTCCACAGCCATGTCCGCGTTGTCTTGTTCTTCATACTCGATGAAGGCAGTGCATCGTTCGTTTTGTCCGGCTTTGGGGTTTAGGCGTCTTATGTCTAGTATGTTTCAGAATTGTTGGAACGTTTCTGTCAATAGTTCTCTTGTCATGTGTGTGGGTATTCGTATGCATATAGTGGCTGTCACTGTGTAAGCATCTGTTAAATTTACTTTTACCAGTTGTACATGGTCATGTGGACTTTATGTATGGCGTAGGGTTATGTTTGGTTCATTGATGGTGTAAGCTTCGATGTTGTCAGCTAAATTATTGTCATTTTGTTGAGGAGCGTCATTATCGTCATTTGCTGGTACGTCATTGTTATTATTGGGATTTTGATTGTTGTCAGCGTTGTCGTTATTGTTGTCGGCTCTTTGGGCGTCGCTATTGTCATTGAGAGTGTTGTTTGCACCGTCAATATTGTCGTTTGTGTCAGTGTCATCGTTTGAAACTGTTTCATCATTATTGCTGTTGTTGCTATTGTTGGAATCGTCAGTGTTGCTAGTAGAGTCGGAGTCATCGGAATTCTCAGAACTGTCAGTGCTGTCAGTGGCGTTTGAGTCGGTAGAATTTTCGGAAGTGTCGGTATTATTGCCGGTCTTTGGGTTGTTTGTCGGTTCGTTAGTTTCTTCAGTGTTTATTCTTTCTTGGTCTGTCTGTCTGTTCAGTTCGCTGAGTGCTCCTAGGATCAGGCATATAGTAGTGTGTCATGATACATTTTTGTTTCTGTTCTGAATTTAATGTATCTTGTATGATCGTAACTGATAGCTATGTATTCATGGGATGGTTTTGTGGCACATTGATTGGATGCATTCTCTACAATTAATACGGCATTCAGTCTACTAGTGGTAAATGCATCACGGCTAACGTCCGTTCGTTTTGGTGTATGGCATCGATGTTAGATATTTTGGCTAATTCTACTGCTCTCATATGCTCTGGTGGTATTGGAAATTCTAAGTCTTGACTCACTCTTTTCACGTCCATGATCATTTGATGAAGCATGTCTTGCATTTTTCCTTCTTTCAGTCTTTGTAGAATTGCTAATAATTTTTCGTTGCTTTCAATAACGTGGTCTATGGTTGATTCTGATCGCTTGACGTATATCATTATTTCGACTTGATAATTCATCTCTTCCTTTTCTCGTAGCACACTTTTAATTGTTTTCGTTAACTCTCTTTCAAAACCTTGTAGCACTTTGTGATGGTTGCTGGTTGTTGAAATTATGTGAGAGTTGCTGTCTATCAAATGTACTATTTTGGTCTGATATTCGAAAATATGGTCTATATTTCTGCTTATATTCTCCACTTCGTCGTCGGTCACTAGTCCAAACAAACTGTTGTTTATGCTTCCTATTATGCCTAGTGTTACTAGTCTTCTTGCTCTGATATTGAATGTATCCTAGACTTGCTATGGTTTCCTTTATTGTTTCTTGGATACTTGTTAGTTCCTGCTCTTTTATTTCTAGTAGGTCGATGGCTAAAGCATGTCGGCATTTTCTCTCTTCTATTATTGTTTTACAAGTTCGAAATACTTCTTTGTACGAGCTTCTTGCTCTGAATGACTGCATGAAATCCTCCACGTTAATGTAGATGTTAAGTTTTCATGTCGCTCTTTTTATTCTGATCACGTCCAATTTTTCGAAATATATTCCAGGATTGAGATTTAGGGATTCTATCTGGTATACGGGTTCACATCTGCTCTCGTTGAGCAGATTAAGTATTATTATTAAAATGTTTAAAATTTTCATCCTGTAACATCATCATTGATTAGTTGAGGGAACCCGAATCATCATCAGACTTATCCTCTACCGGTTTCAATTTGTCTATGTGTTTTCGTATACGCTTGCCGTTAGGATATTCTAAAATAAAATTGTTCTACCTAGAAATTCGATTATTTTCAACGGTTTATTCCTATAAGCATCGAATTTACTTACACGGGGTTCATTAATTAGTCTCGCATACCCGCCTACTTTACTCTTACATGTTTTAACCTTCTCATCGTATCTTTCTATTGTTTTAACCTTGTTCGCTATCTGGGTCTCGCCTGCTAAGATTTTCATTTCTTTTAACCTTAATACTAGGTCACGCATATAAACATTATATGTTTTTAATTTTTCGTCAGACGGTATTCTCAAAGGGAAACGTGCTATTCGCCCGTAAACTAGTTCGAAAGGGGTGAAGTTAGTAGCTGTGTGCACGCTGGTGTTATAGATAAACGTCGCAAATGGCGTTAGATGGTCCCAATCCTCGTATCTTTCGGAGTATATTCTAATAAATTCTATGAGCGGGGCGTGGCTTCTTTCTAACGACCCGTTTGTTTGCGGTCTATATCCTGAAGTTGTAAGATGATTCATCTTAAACAACTTGAGTAGCGATTCGACTATGTTGAAGAGGAAACTGGTGCCTCTGTCTGAGAGTATGGCTCTCGGTGCTCCAAACTGTCAAATAAGGTATTTTGCTAGTGCATCAACTATTGTTGTGACATTAAGATTCTTGATTAGTATGGCTATTATGGATATTTCGTTAAATTACACTGCATTGTTAAGAGGTGACAGTTGCCTCTTGGAGTCATTTTGAGTTTTCCGACTGTGTCAATTGAAACTTTGTCAAATGCTTCTATTGGAGTATCCGTGATTATCATTGGCGCTCTTGTCTTGAATCTCTCTATTTTCTGCTCTTGGCAGCTTGCACATCTTCGAATGTAGTCCTGAACGTCATTCCTGATTCCTGGCCAATAATATCGTTCTCTTATCTTCTGATAATTTTGATTGATTCCCTTGTGTCCTTCTGTCAGACTGTCGTGGAGATGGCTTATTATTTCTTTTCTGTGTTTTTCAGCTGGTACTTCCGCTTTCCCGTAGCACATTGTTACTCTTATTCTGCTCTCATGAAAATATTTGTAAAGCATTTCTAAAATGATTGGTGAACCTAAATGGCCTAATATGTCTCCCTTTCTTGCCACTCAGAAACTTTTGATTTCTTTGTTGACGAGTGTTTCTTTTAAGTTCTGAAGTGCCTTGTGTAAATCTTCTATTTTAATGACATTGAAATATTTGTCTTTTATTATTACTGTAAATATGTGGTGCTTTTTAAATGGGGTGACTAGGACTTGTCCTATTTTTAGCTTTTTTGCAAGAGTATTTTTAATTGTATCTCCATCTCCGTACCTGATTCAGTTGTGTTAGTACTTCTATCCATTTCATATCTCTTCATGCTCTCTTCAAACTTTCTACTTGCTTCTTCTACTTCTTCTCTCATCAGAGTCGTTTTAATCGATAGGTTCTTTATGGACTCTTCGTCGGTGTTCTCTTCGTTCTGGGATGTTTCTACTGCACTCACTTCGATGGTGATGTTGCTTATGGTTTTGGCCTGACTCTCTCCTGAGGAAAATACTTCATCGTCTTGTGTTTCTCCTTCTGTTGTATCTGACTCTTCCTGTCGCAATCCTCTATATCTGGGATCAGGTATTGGAGGTTTGTCCAAATCACTGTCTTTATTGGTTGTAGATGATAGCCATGATCTTCTCGGGTTGAGGATGATCTTCTCGGGTTGAGGGATAGGTTGACTGTCATTGATGTATCTGAATCTGCATCAGTCGAACTTTCGGGAATTTCTCTTTGTTTTAAAGTAGTGGCTTTGGATGTTGATGCTTCAGTCTCTGCTGGTTTTTCTATCTTTGTTTTTCTTCCTAATATAGCCGTCTTAGGTGCTTTTGGTATCGCGTCTTGTTTGATATACTGCCCCACTGGATTTTGTGTTTGTGTACGCCTTGCCTTGGTTCTCTGTGCTATTACGTTGTGGTCTAACTTAGGTGCTTCTTTATTAGTTTTGGAGCCTATTGGTCTCCCTCATCCTCTGGGTTTGTTTGCTATATCATCCGTTGATTGTATTCTAGTTCGTGGCTGCGTTATTACTTTGGATGACGTCGTTACACTTGCTAGTGATTTCTCTTGTTTACTTTGTTTCTCTTCTATGACCATGACTTTGATACTAGGTAGATTCTTATTAATTTCTTCTTCAGTCATCTCTGGCGGGTTCTGTGATAGCGCATCAGCGTTTTTATTTAATTTGCCTGGTTTATATTTGAAGGTATATTCGTATCTAGTGAATCTGAACATCCATCTCATTAGTCTCTGTCCTGGATCTTTTCTACTATGTATCCAGTTCAGTGGTTCATGATCGCTCACTAGCGTAAACTTTCTGCATAATAAATATGGTCTAAATTAGTGCAAGGCATATAGTACTGCAAGACATTCCTTTTCTGTAGTCGAATAATTTCTTTCAGCTTTGTTGAGTGTTCTAGATGAATATTGTACCGGGTGATCAAAACCGTCCTTTTCTTGGCTGAGTACGGCAACGATGGCGTAATCAGAAGCATCTGTGGTTAGTCTAAATTCTTTATCGAAGTTCGGAAATTGTGAAATTGGTTTTTTCATTAAAGATTCTTTTAGTTGCTGATAACTGTTTTCACACTCTTCTGTCCATTCAAATTTTACATACTTCTTTAGTAGGTCATTGAGTGGCTTCGCGATTTATGCAAAGTCTTCTATGTATTTTCTGTAGTAACCAAACATGCCAAGTACTTCTCTCACATTTTTCGCATTTTTAGGTGTAGCAAGTTTTACGATGGCGACTACTTTCTCTATTTTATCCGGCTGTAATACTAGTTTTGCGTATCTGAGTCTTTCCATTAAATTTCTAATTCTTTGCTCATGTTCTTGATGGTCTTTACTGTACACTATTATATCATCCAAGTAGACTAGCATCTCCATGTTTTGTAAACCTCTGAGTACCTTTTCCATTAATCGTTGGAATGTAGTCGTTCAATCCTTCCGGCATTCTATTATATTTATTGTTGGAGTTGTGGATAAATAAAAGACTGTGAGGTTAATAAGAGTGTAAGTATATTGTTGAAAGTAAGTGGCATAAGCCACGAGTCGACAATGCGGTCGTTCAATTCGGAGTCTTACAGCAGAGAGGGCAAGAACAACGTGTACAGTATAGTCGGCGCTTAGAGTATAGACGCGAGGCATGCGCAGCTCGCTTGCACTCGCGTGTGTTCGTCTGACTGCACGAAATCGTCGCGAAACCAGAGATGTCGTGAAGTGTACCATTTTAGGCTTAGATCACTATAATAATAATTTACATATTACAACAAGCCTCCTAAATTTTATAATAGTGATTTTTTATACATTTAATTGACCGTAATAACACATACAATTTATTTTCGCATTTTAAATTAATCTTAGCGCTTTTCTGTTTTTTATAAACTTTGTCTTATCTAAACGTTTAGTTAACATATCAGCTAAATTTGAATTTGAATCTATTTTTACAATATTGATTATACCGTTTTCGTAGTTTTCATTTATGTAATAATACTGCACTTCGATGTGCTTCGAGTTTTTCGTGAAGTTACCATATTTTGCAATCACAATTGCACCTGAGTTATCCTCGTACATATTAATCGTTTCATCAAATTTTACGTTAAACATTTCGTGTAATAAACTTTTTATAAACAGTACTTCTGTTACTGCTTCTGACATAGCAGTATATTCCGCGAAAGTTGAGCATTTGGTTACAGTGCTTTGTTTATGAGTTTTCCAAAAAATCAAATTTCCATATAACCTAATTACAAAGCCTGTTGTAGATCTACATTATCATCTGCATAATCAGAATCTACCATACAATCTAATATTTCGTTTTTCAAGTTATCACAATATGTCAATTTTAGATCTTTAGTTTTATACAGATATTTTAAGATTCTCAATGCATATTTATAATGTGTCTGGTCGTAGCAACTTTGGTATCTACTTAAATAATTTACGCTATACGCAATATCTGGCCTTGTGCATGTACTTATGTATAATAATTCGCCAATTATGTTTCTGTATTTTATTCTTTCGTCTGTTTGACTAGCTTGCTCTAGTTTTAGGTTAGACTCCATTGGAGTATCATACAGTTTTGCATTTTCTAAATTGTATTTTGCAGCTAAAGATTCGATATATTTAGTTTGACTTAAAGTCATTTTATCTCTATTTTCATTATAATGTATATCAATACCTATATATTGGCTAATTTTGCCCATATCTTTCATTGCAAATCTTTTCATTAGACTAGTTTTTATTTCATTTATTTTATTTTTATCTTTGCAACAAATTAAGAGATCATCTACAAAAACTAGGATATATATTGAATCTTTGCTCGTGTTATTTATATATAGACAGTAATCGTAGTTACTTCTCATAAAATTTAATTTTTCAACATATTCATTAAAACAATTGTACCAAGCTCTAGGGCTTTCTTGTAATCCATATAATGCTTTTTGCAACTTGCAAACTTTATTGTCTCCTGTTTCATAACCTTTTGGTTCATTTATATATACTTCTGTTTTTACTTGACCATTTAAAAAAGCTGTCTCGACATCCATTTGTTCTATAAATAGATTATTTTTGCAACAGTAAGACAATAAAATTTGCCGCCGAGAAATCCTAAAGCTAACAGCCCTAACCCCGATCCTACGTGCCGGTAGTGGATTCCAGCATGTCGAAGGACGTACCTGTCCTACAGACAATTTATGTGGTTTGTATTGGTGGAGTAGAAACTGTGTTGTCCTATTATAACTCGTTGATTTTGTACTTACTTCTAAATTTGTCGTAGCTTCTGAAGATGCTTCCGCTAACTCGTGCTCGACGTGCCGAATCCAGGCAGAGACACGTAGCTGACGAAGGCTTCGTCCCGCCGGACTTCACCGTCATACCAGCTGACTTCGTGCCACCGCAATTGCTGTCGAGACATGAGCCTGATCGCCGTGGCGAGAGTCCAGAGGTAGACGAGGAGACCCTGCGTCGGGAGCTTTTAGCTCAAGCCGCAGATCGCCGCCGGAAGAGAGAAGAGGAGGAGAGGAAGAGACTGCTACTGGCCAACTCGGGCGACGAAGCTGGGGGCGAATTGTCGGAGCAAGCCCTCTCTTTGAGAGAGAAACCCGCGGTGGAGCCCGACTTGGCGGAAGTGGCCTCTTTTTCATTGGTGCTGACGGATCCACCGAGCGTTCCCGTCAATCTGGGCGCGAATGACTCATCGAGCTTGGGTGCGAAACCCAAGATATTGCAGCTTAAGCAAAGCGTGACGACATCAACGAGAATCTCATCCTGGGACCGTCTGGAGAGTATCGAAGAACGAGAGAGCCGTGAAGCCGTGGATGAACTGTGCCGAGTTGTAGGGGAGGAGAGAGGAGAAAGTTCACCTACTCGGGTTGTCAAGCCGATTATCGGCGCGAGAGTTCTACCGCGACAACCTCCTACTACTCTTACCCATCGCAGTGACCTTGACGGGATAGAAGATACCAGACAAGTTGTGGAAGTGCACTTTCGAGAGGAAAACCTCCCAGAACACTTGCGCCAGAATTTTCTGCCAGTAGAGGGAACCCGAAACCAAGAACCCATGGAGTGGGATCTTGAATTACAGCCAGAAGGAACTAGTTCTCGAGATACCCGTCGAGAGGATCGCCGCCAAATCGAGCAAACGCCGATACCGAGGGCAGAGAGACGTAGTGGCCCGCAGCTTAAGGTTAAGCTCTCCGGTTTGCGTTACAGTGGGCTTACTACCCACTGTAACGCAAACCGACGGACCCAGAGCTCGATCCTCCACCCTATTGCTGTTTTAACTGCTGGACAAGGGGCCACACCATCTTCCAGTGCCCGAAGCCGCGTCAGGGGAGGATCCGCCTCAACTGCGGTCGTTTCGGTGAGGATCTTAACACCTGTCCACGTTGCCGTGATAAGCACGCTGAGAATCAAGAGCACCCCGGAGGCCGAAGACGCAATCAGACCGAGAGACCGCCGGAAACTTCCGATGCTGAGAGGACGCGGGAATCCGCACCATGCTCCAGCCGACCAAGATCCCTAAACCAGGTAGATGATGGCCCAAGAGCCACTCGATCGACCAGTCGGATCCGTGAACGTTCGGTGAAATGGGCTGAACCTCTGACGGAGGAATCCCGTAGATCCTCGCCACGGCATACCTCCGAGACCACAATTGCTAGACGAACAAGTTGTCGAGACACCCCATACTCATCTACCGGGTGTCACTCCAGATCGCCGTCTTCCTCGCTGAGGAGTACATCGCCAAGTAGAGAAGATTCTCAAACTCGAGGAGTAGTTGAAGCTGTGGCCAAGACGCTACGTCTCATCAAAGAGATAAAAGACCTACCCCAGGATATTCGGGACTTCATCCTGAGGCAGACCTTTAATTCATCACAGTCGAGACGGTCAAGAAGTAGAACACGGAAGTAATAAATCCAGAGAGTCCACATCACAGCCAGAATCCAGAATGATATCACCGCCAGTAATGAGAGAGAGAACAAGATAGCAGTCGGATGCTCGCTGCCAGTCCCGTCAGAAGAAAGAAAGAAGGAGATGGCAGTCGAATACTTGTTACTACCCGTCGGAGAGAAAGAGAGAGAGAGAGAGAGAGAGAGAGAGAGAGAGAGAGAGAGAGAGAGAGAGAGAGAGAGAGAGTAACAGACTAAGAAGAATTATTTAGCCAGAATGAGATAATGTAATTTGCAAATCGAAAAGTATGTACTGAATGAAGGAATGATACTGACTCGCGAGAGTGTGTTTCTAAGCAAAATGTTCTGTCAGAAAACTTGTAAAATAACAATAAATTAACGAAGTATGTATAGGGCATGCGCGCAATTGTATGCGAGACCTCGTGTCGAAATTCGCCGAGGTGACTCGGAGACTTGGGTACGAGACTTCGAGGAAAGCAGTTTAAGATTTGCCGAGAATACATTAGGTTTCGAGTCGCTGCCTAGTAGAAAGCCCCGGTTGAGCCGCTTTTAAAATTAGTTTCTTTTTTTTTACTCCGTGCCGCGCCGAAATTTCAGAGTACGAGACAACACCAGAACGTGAGGAAGCAAGTTGCAGATCAAGTGTTAACCAGGTAGAGAGAGACAGAAATATTTAGAGTCGTGTCGTTTGTGCCGCCGTGAATTAGCTAGCTCGCGTGTTAGTCGTGAGTAATTGTGTCGGCCATATTTGTGACGGTGAAACTTTTGAAGCCGGATTACCGTCGGTTTGTTTATAAGAGTGAGAATAAACATTTCCAAAAATTATCTCCTTTAGTCGGACACACGCAAATGTAAATTGAGAAGAGTTAAGCCGACCTGGCGCCCATTAATAAATTCGGTCGGAACGTGTTTAACGAATAGATGAACTGTGTCTTTCGCGGAAAATCTATAACGTTACACTTCTAATTCGTTTTCTTGTTTTACTTTAGACTTAAGCCACAAAGACATGTGCTTAACCTCAAAATTTGCCACATGCTCTGATACAGCACTTCACCACGTGTTTCACTTGCCGACTTTAATCCATTAACATCGTACTTTAATCTTAATTATTTTTCAAAAATCTTATTATCCGATAGCTGATGAATTTCCCTTTATCTTTGTGCGTTTATTTTTCAATAATAATCAATCAAACACTTTGTTTAATCACTTTGAAACTTTGTTTCACCACGTGGCTTTAACCTCACTTTTATTTTACACTAATTACCCTCATATTTCCCCGAAGGTTAATATGAGTGTAAGTTTGAAATACGAACCACGCTCTGCTACCATGTTGGAGTTGGATAAATAAAAGACTGTGAGGTTATTAAGAGTGTAAGTATTGTGATGTTGCGCTTTTTATAACCGATTAGGTGACGCAGACCATCAATTTACACTTGTTTTAACTCGATCTTCGAACCGCGGACTCTTACATCTACAGAAGGGGACAACGTGTAGGTATGGGAACAGGTACGCCTGGCGTGGCAGAGGTGTAGAAATAAAGCTTATTACACACTGTTTAATCTGGATAACAATATTCGTATATTCTGCAACCCCCAGTTCGGATCAGACTTGGTCTGAATACAATTTGACTCGTAATAATGTATCTTGGAATCAAACGCGTGATGTTACTTGCTGCTACACGACGTCAATAAATAACAATTGTCACAATCGATAATTGGATTGACTTAGTAAACGAGCTTCGACTATAAATATAACAAGATCAACCGTTTTGTCGTGACTCTACAACCCGTATTTGTATCGCCCAAATATGGCGTCAGCGTCGCGTTGAAAGGACGCGGCGTCCCTCAAGATGGCGTCTAACCGTTAGACTTGCTCTCTGGTCTCGCTGGTAATTCCGTTCTCGCTGTCGTCTTCCTGCTGTGGGACTACGTGCTGAAAAGAATTCGATATAGAGCGCTTCCGCCGCGATAGAAACAACGGCTATCCGTATTGCAGAACCGCGACTAATACTCGCCGGGAAAGGGACGCGGCGATCGCTCCATCAGCGACGACGCCACACCAACGCTTTATGGGGAATCGGGTTGCCGGATTTAGCGAGTCAACGGCATCTCGACCTAATGTCACTCGAACATGCTGGATCGTATGATCGACAGCGGATCGATACCTCCTCATGGGGAAGCTGGATCGCTTAGTGATCAGCAGCGGCGTTACGCATTACCCGAGACCGTTGCTGGATCGTCGTCGATTCACAGCGGCTAGAAAACCTTCTTTGTGTAAAGCTGGATCGCTTGGCGATCAACAGCGGCGCTACGTAATTGCTTCACGATATCTGGATCGCTTAGCGATCAACAGACGGCTAAAAAATCCTCTTTCTATTATTTAGGCCTCGACTTATTGGCGTCACGATCCAAAATATAATTTGTCCCGTTCGCCTTACCTCTCTCCATCCAGACGCGATCGCGTCATATAACCAAAACAGACAATACTTGATGGCTTATTTTGCGCGGTTCGTACGACAACAAAACGGCGAGAAAACTCGATCTCTTTCGTGACAACTTCCTTGGTGGTTTACGCGAACACTCGCGACTCTACGAACTCGCGACTCGACAACTCCTTACGTACGACTCTACGACTTTACGACGACGGACTACTACTTCGACTGCTCCAACTGTTCGGCTCCAGGGCGCGAGACCCTGCGCGTCCCGGAAAAGACGCATTCGGAACGACCTCTATATATTATTTCTCCCGCGCGAAAAAATGCGAGTCATAACGAATATTAATGGCGTCCTGCGGCGCCAATTACGAATTGGCACTATTGTCTCATCCTGACGCCACCTAACGCGGTCATTCGCGACGATAAGGAGTAGTACGGAAACTGCTAGTGGCGACGCGCCATATTTTCCAACGACGCTCACGAGGATCGACGCGCCTTTACGCCTGCTGTACGCGAGTCAGCTGCGCGGCACTCTCTCTCTCTCTCCCTCTCTCTCTCTCTCTCTCTCGCCGAGGCTCCCGCGCGCGTTCCCTCTCTCCGCGGCTATACACTATCGCGGCTGCTATATGCTCGCGGCTCGGCACTTACCTACTCGTACGAATATTTCTGCGAGCGAGATGCGCGGCGAGGATGGGCAACGGTCAGTTGCGGCCTCATGGCTATGGCGCTCGGATCTTTTCGTATTCCCGAGGACGACGCAAAGCCTCCTGGTGCCGTCACCAGCAACAGGCACGTTGGTTCTGCCGATATAAGAGCGACCCAGGGTTTCTGCTGTGTCGCATTGGTGCTATGTCCGCGAGTGATGCTCTTTCCGTCAGTACCGGGGAGCCACCTCTGGCTCCGGCGTTGACGGGTGAGGTTAGGAACCCCAGGCGTACCGGATAACAGAAAATACAATCCACCGTTGTTGATTCCCCGATGCATTTATCATAAATACATCCGAGAATCAACGGCTCGAAATTATGTGTTGTAATCCTGTGTCGTTATTCAATCGACACGTCGCAGTATATTGTTGAAAGTAAGTGGCATAAGCCACGAGTCGACAATGCGGCCGTTCAATTCGGAGTCTTACAGCAGAGAGGGCGAGAACAGCGTGTACCGTATAGTCGGTGCTTAGAGTATAGACGCGAGGCATGCGCAGTTCGCTTGCACTCGCGTGTGCTCGTCTGACTGCACGAAATTGTCGCGAACCCAGAGATGTCGCGACGTGTACCATTTTAGGCTTAGATCACTATAATAATAATAATTTACATATTACAACATTTATAATGTCCGTTTATAGTGGTGAAGGCCGTCTTGTAACAATCTTCTGGGGCCATTGGTATTTGTTGAAAACCACTTGCAAGATCAAAAATGAAATGTGGCTCATCCTAATTGATCCATTATATCAGCAATGTTGGGTAGACGGTAAGCATCTCTGATCGTCTTTTTGTTGAGTCTCGGAAGTCAATTACCGTTCTCCATCTCGGATTTCCGTGACTATCGGGCTTCTTCGGTACTATCCATATTGGCGAGTTGCGTGGTGAATTTGACTCTCTAATAATTCTGTCTCCTAGCTTCTTTGCTACACTTTCTCTAACCACTTGTTTGTGCTTTAGCGGATGCCTGTATTGTTTTGTCTTTATCGGTATATCGTCCTCTAAATGTATATGGTGCTGAATCATGTCTGTGCATGGTAATTTGTCTCTAGGCAATAGAAATCTGTCTAATCCTCTATAGTACGATCTACAATTTTAAGCAATTTCTCTCCAATAATCCATCGTGTGGAGTTGGAAAATTGTCTCTAACTATGTGAAATTCCACTGGACTATTTTTGACAGGTAAATAAACTGATCCTAGAGTTGGTAGTGTCTCTGCAGTTATCCCTCCAAACCATCGTACATCTTGCATATTCATTGGCATGTTGTCATCTATGAGGCCTGATTTGATTAAATTCACAGTTACTCCATTGTCTATCATGAATGTAATCCATGGTTTGGTGGTCCCCCTTCTGGCACTCGTATCTTTACTGCTGTTGGTTCATCATTTTCCCAATTAAACTCTTCAGGTCCCGTGCAGTTGACTGAACACATTCTTGAAACTCTGGCTGTTTTGTCAGGATCGTCATTACCGGTGCTTTCTGTGGCCCGTAGTTGTACTGGCTGTTCTGGTTTGGATTCTGCGTCCCTTGAATGTAATTCTGCATTTGTTGTTGGTATTTGTGTTGATCCGGATCCTGCTGTTGCCTCTGGCTCTGGCTTTGTTCCTGGCTCGTCATTCTTTCTCCATGACGAGTCCCTTGAGAGTTTAAATTCTCTCTTTCATTTTCATTTTGTTGATAGTTTCTTCCGTTGCCGCTCCTCCAATTATTTGGATAATTATTATGATACTCTCGTTTATCTGGACCACTGGGTTGATAATCTTCGCCCATTCTTATGATTAAAAATTTGCCTTTGATTTCCTTGTCTATTGTTTCCATTCCATGACGGCCAATTGCTTCCTCCTTGTCGATTACTGTTGTTATACCCCCGTTGGTATCCTCCTCTGCCATAATTGTTGTAATTGCCATTGCCTCTTTGATAAACGTTACGATTGTAGTTTTTTTGATAATAATTGTTTCTTCTATAGTTGGAATAAAGTCTTTGCGGGCAAAAGTGGTGGGATAACCCTGGAATAGTTCTTCTATAGTTTTTTAAATGTTCTCTTTGTTCTGGTTGATTCACGTACCCCACGTAGTCTTCTTGTTCATTTACATAACCCACGTAGTTCCGTTCTCTGTGATTTCTTTCGTCGTATCTATTCTGGCTTCTATATCCTTCATGTCCTCTATTATTATATCCACCTTCATTTCCGTGTCCATTATTATAACCATTATATCCATTATAATAATTTCGACTTATTCGTGGCCTTGAATCTGGTATAATTCTCGCCTCTATGCGTGATTCCAATTGTACAGCTCCTTCGTATGCTTCCTGCAGATGTTTAGGTCTAATCATGACTACTCGTTAAGATAAATTCGCTGGCAATCCTTTTATATATATGTCAACTGCTAACATTTCCAATAGTTCCATCATTTTATCAAGGTTCTCGTCTCCCTTTTCTTCTTTTAGCGCTTTGGCGCTACTCAGTAGCACATTCAATTCGTCATAAAAATCTCCTACTGTGTTACCTTGTCTCATTTTTAGCGTTTGTATGCGTGTGGTGTAGCTAAAGTCCCTCCCTGGACCAAATCTCTGCTTTAAATGCTTAATTAATTTATCTATTGTTGTATTAGTTTTATTATTTAAACTCTTTAAATCTTGGATGTAGTCTCTCAACTTGGTGTGTTTTCCGTCAAAGCTTGGTATATCGCTTATGCAATTCATAAGCGCAAAACTATTAGCCATTGTAGTAGCCAACGCGGCAGCCGTTTGATCACCCGCATTATTTTCGTCAGGCATGTTGAATGTGTCACTTGTCTTTTAAATAAATTATCTCTACTTCTAAATATTCTTGATTGAATAAATAATTGTTGACTGTGTGAAAAAAAATTTAAGAATCGGTTTCGAAATTAATTTGTTAATAATTAATCATGAATGTAAAGTTAATTTTGTTTTCGCGGAAACAATCATCAATTGTATTTAATAAGTTTATGAATGAATTATTATTTTAATTTATTTTGAAGTCTTGCGTATTGTCAAAAAAAAAGCCGGATAAACGTTCTTTTATATTGTTAATAGTCCTTAAATTTAAATATTATTAATTTTAGCAATTCACTTAATTACTTATTGTCCGTGTATTTAGAATTTACTATTTCACTGATCGGATACTGCTTTCTCCGCGCTCGCGAGTAGCATGGGCACAGGAAGGTTCAGGAGGAAAAGAAACTACATCTCCGATGTACTACTACTCAACTCTGACGACTTTATTAAATAATACTAATACTGAAGAAATTTGAGCGTGTGCTCAGTCTGGCGGCCAGTCCCAGAATGGCGACCGGGTGCGCGCTCCCCGCTCGCCACGGCATGGCGTCGGCCAGACGACATTTTGAGGCTGACTCAGGCGGTACTCCGCTAGTCGAAGTCAGGCCTCGGCTGCAGCGTCTGCTTGCGCTGGCGACGACGCTGTCCAGCGCGTGGCGCCACATGTATACTTCCGAAATGCATTGATGTACGATTTCAAAATCAAATTCCGCGCGCGCGCTCGGCCGCTCTCAAGATGGCGTCCGCTCGCTCTCGACTGTGGGGAGCTCCCTCGGCAGCCCTGCGTAAGTCAGGAGTGGAAATGTCCGTCATGTTTGTTGGAGCGAGAGAGAGAACTAACGAGCGCATGTCGCGACCTGCGAGCCGCATATAACGTTTCTGGCGCTTGAACTAGCAAGTCGCAAATAAAGCACAAGTGATATTCCCGAAGAAGCTGGTGGTTATTTCTAACCCTCAGACTCCCATCCTCGAGAGAATAGGACTCTCATCTACGTCATCTCCGACGCTCGACCCTAGATTGGTGACCCCGACTTCAAGAAGACGAGCGAGTGGACTCTCGTTCCGCCGTCTCCAGGAGCACCGCTTTTTTCCGGGAATTGCATTATCCACGCCGGCGGCATTCTTGCCGCGGTCAGCCTGGCTAGACGACTGCCGTGCCCCGCTGCCGTGCTCATCACTTCTTCAGCGGCCTTTTTGCCGCGGTCAGCCTCTCAGGCGACCGCCTTACCCAGCCAGCGAGTTCTCCTCGGTAACGGCGTTCACGCCGCGGTCAGCCTTTCAAGGCGACCGCCTGTGCAGCAGCGTCGTCCAGCTCTTCAGCGGCATCATAGCCGCGGTCAGCCTTTTCAGGCGACCGCAGTCTCCAGCAGCATCGTCAGCGGCATCCCAGCCGCGGTCAGCCTCTCTAGGCGACCGCCTTTCGCAGCCGTTCCTACATCTTCTCAGCAACGGTGGCACTCCTGGCAGCTCTCACCGACGTCGTCGTGTCTCTCGCAGCGGTTCGACTTGGACATCGTCATCGAGTCATCATCGTCATCGAGTTATCATCGTCTTCGAGTCATCATCGTCATCGAATCATCATCGTCGTCGTCAGCATCATCCAGCATATTTTTCGCGTAAAAAAAGGTATTTCCAGTGTTAGCTTTAAGAGCGCTCTTAAGTGTGGTTCCAAAAATTCGAATTCAAATTGAATTTGGCTCGCTTCCGATAAAAGGGCGGCTATCTTGGATTTTAAGCTCGAGGTTTTTGTGGCGCGCGCGTATCCCGGGTTGCAACTGTCAGGCGCGTTGTTCGCTCTGCCTTGAAAAAAGACGGGTCATATCGTCCATATGGCGTGTACTGTACTTTAAACGCACAGACCGTCCCCGCAAATACCCTACAGCGCACTTATACGACTGTACTAGTGAGCTGCATGGAAAGAAAATTTTTTCTTGGTTAGATCTCTTAAAAGCTTTCAATCAGATTCCTATCGCCCCCGAAGACATAGAAAATACTACGATAATCACGCCCTTCGGTTTATTTGAATTCATGTACATGACCTTTAGTCTGCGCAATGCCAGCTATAAACCTTCCAAAGGTACATCAATAGAGCATTAGATTTAAAATTTATATTCATCTATATTGACGACATTCGGATCGCCTCAGAATCCTTAGAAGAACACTTCGATCACCTGCGTATTGTTTTCGAACGTTTAAACAAATTCTGTTTGCGCATTATTGTTGATAAGTGTACCTTCGCTGTTGATGTCGATCACTTTAGTAGAATCAAATAGTCATTATATAATTAATTATAATGAGCTTAGTTTATTAAAACACACTGTTAGTAATTGAGTAATAATAAATAAAACAATACAAGGGCGCGTAAGTTATAATGAATATTTCATTCTACGTAAGTAATCGACAATATCAAAGATCACGATGGCTCGGTGAAACGCTTGCTTCATAATCTTGAGGTTCAGGGTTCAAATCTCCACAAGCCCAGATTTTTTTCATTGTAATATCTATGAAAAAATTAATTCTCGATGCAACTTACAACAGTACAAAGGAAGATATAATTAATAAGTATCGAATAGGGGTCGTAGAATAATTATTTATTTTTATCAGAATTTACGATATATCATACGACACTCATATGATTCTCATATGAGGATTCGGTCGGAAGTATTATATGATTATCATATGAGCACTTATATGATTGCTCATATGATAATCATATGAGCACTCATATGATTATCATATAATTATTTTCAGCCGGGTGTGGCACCATTTCGCGCCTGACTTCACACTAGAGTTAAACTCCCTAGTCAAGTCTGCATGCGTCAGCTGTTTGCCTCGCCTCGCGCCGTGTCCCGTGTATTTTCGCGTTAAAATTGTTAATAAAAGTTTTGTAATTTATAAACCATGCGTGCTATTCCATACTACTTCGACGAAGGTGTGAGTGTTCTCTCCGTGTTCCTGAAAAGGTGAAAATTCGTTGCCCAGGATAATCCCCAGTGCTGTAGTCGGAAGTTATTCACAGCATCAGATAAGTTTTCTTTTATAACTTTATAATTCACTTACTCAAGCAACTCAAGACCGTTGCTTTGTGTGAAATTGTTTGTCTTTCTTTTCAGCTTTCCATGCAGTCAGCAGTGGTTTTACTTTTCTTAAACATTTTCAAGATCAAGGAGGACAATGCTGACTTTGTATGACGTCATGTTTTCAATCACACGTGTGACAATAAATTGTGTGTTCGGGCTTGTTACTTATTAGCTTTTATTCAAAGAAAAGAAGGAAAACTGTGACTCGAACCACCTCTTGTGTACTTTAAACCATGCTTCTATTTTGTGATTTATCAATAATTTATTATTTGGTGTTGCAATTTGCGTGTTTAACAATAGTGAACTCAATCTACTCTCAATAATACAAAAAACTTTGTCAGAATTGCGTTAACTTTGTCAAAGCTGTGCTTCTACATTTAAAATCTTAATAAATTTGCAATAATTGTTTAAAATTATATAAGCTTTGTTGTTCACACACTCTCTAATTTACTCCTTATGTTTTTCACAAAATGTAGTCAATGATCAATTTCTTATGCACTGATTCTATGGGAAACTTGTTGCGTCTAGAGGTCAATTGTCGCTTTTTATTAATAATTGCAATTATTTATTGGCTCTTCTCCAATGAGAAAGATGTATTTAAGCCTAAACCCTCAGCTACTACTTTAATTTATCTAAAATAATCAATTTTTGTGAATTCGACCGGAAATACTTTGATTAAATTGACTCGCACAACTAACTTACATCCTTGCATTCAGTCTCGACTGAATAATTTCTCTTTGTTCAATTGAAAATTGTCATTCTTTGTTTTAATAATATTTCTTATGATTTTTTATTAATTCTGTGCTTTTACGCAAACTTGTGCTTATTATTCACACGCAATGGGCTACTCTATGTCTGAACTTGGGCGTACCTTAAATTTATGGGCAAATATAATTTTATTTATAATTTTGGAGATAAATGTACGTAAAACTAATGCTTTTCAATGTTTATAGGGATCCAGCTGGCATCTTATCACCAAATTTAGCTGTTTCGAGTGCAGAAAACCAGATTTTCTTCTGTGAAAGCCGGAATTTAGCACTGTGCACAGCAGCCTCGACAAGGCTCTAGATCGACTTCTGGCAATTACTTGCCAATGCACTTTTGGTGCTTATCGTCAACCAGATTGTGCTGTTCGTGTTAATCTTTGGAGGATAATTTACGCAAGTCCTAACGGGCCCACCCCTACGTCTTCTGCTAATATTTCAGTGTTTGAGAAAGAAAATTCATGCAGTGTTACGAGTGTGATTTTGTTAGAACACAGTATCAAATTGAGTAGTGTGGCAATTCGTAAAAATTGTAAAATTTTAATGGTTTAAAATTGAAAGTGAAATATTGAACTTGATGATTGAAAATAATGTTTGTGACGGAAGTGCAATACGAACTTTTCACAAATTTTTTATTTTATTCTTTTTGAAATCTTTAAAGCAACTATATGTGATCTTTCTTTTGGAAATTAGTGCTTTTTACATGTTTTTAATATGCGATTCAATGAACAATGATTTGTGGGACTGAAATGCTAAAGTGCTTTGTAAAAAACAGTAGTTTTGTAATTTAAATTAATTTTGTTGAAAATTTAATACGTATTGGGATTCTTTGTCTGTTGTGTGATTTTGGCAGGACTTGTCAGACTGCCTGTGTCTTAAGTATGTAAACAAAAAAGAAAAATATTTATGTAAAAAAATCAACCAAGATGGACCAGTCAGCAATTTTCTATAAATGTCATCCAAAAGTGGAAGTAAAAACGGTTATTTGTATAATATGTGAGGAAGCTTTTCATACTAGTGATTTTGCTAAAATAGATGGGGCAGTAAAAATCAGTGGAGTTCTAGGATTATGTCCGGTACATAATCATAATCATAACATAACCAAGTAGACCTAACCTCGAAAGTGAATACAAATGTGCTGAGTAATGAAGCCAAAATAATCATTGCTCAGATTAAATTGAGAAAAAGTGATAAAATAAGTGTGTCAGAAGCTGAAAGTGAGGATGATGATGAGAATAGTGTATCAATGGACAGTAATTTGAAGCGTGAAAATGCACTATTAAAAGAACTAAATAAAGAACTGAAAGAAAAAAATAAGTTATTGAGAGAATTACTTGATAAGCAGAAAAGTGAAATAAATACCTCAAAAAACAAAACATATGCTCAAGTAATTTCGAGGGCCATGACTAATAACAAGCCAAAACGAATCCCAAAAATTATAGTTAAAAACAAAGATACTAAAAAATATCCTATTGGCAAAATAAATGATGCTGTTGCACACTATCTCATTAAAGATAAGAGCATACAAGCAAAAAAACTAATTAAGAAAAAGAGTGAAATAATAGTAGATTGTTTAACAGAAGAAAGTGCAAGCAAAGCATATAATGTTTTGAAGAAAAAGCTTGATGAAAGTTGTGATGTTACAAAAGAAACAATAGAGAATCCAAAGGTTAAAGTAGTTGGAATAGATAATTTTGAAACTTCAGACAATAAAAAAATTGAAGATGACATAAATGAAAGAAATTTTCGTAAATTCAACAAGAAGTGTACAGTATTACACTCATATGATAACTCCAAAACTCATCTACAGTCAGTCATATTAGAAATTCCTGCTGAACTATATCAACATGTGAGAGAGAATAAAAACAGGATCTTCGTGGGTTATCAAAACTGTAAGGTGCATGACTACTGCAACTTATAGAAAATTTTGATCATTTTAATCGATTAAAGTAACATTAAAAGCTAATCCTTGAAAGATAGATTGGGATAGATTTAATATTTTACTCATAAAGTACCATTCAAACAGATTTATATATACTGATAAAATACCAATTAAATGATATTGCAAGAATAGTATTCGTTTTGGTTATTAAAGTCTATTAAACTTTATTCAGAGCTATTCATAAAACTAGTATTGGGGATCGATAAACTATTTAGTAATAAATAGTGATTTTCAAATCGATTAAAATAGATTGACAAAATAACATTTAAATGATATAACAAGAATAGTAATTGTTTTGGTTATTAAAGTCGATTAAAATATATTCAAAGCTATTCATAAAACTAGTATTAAGATCGATAGACGATTTAGTAATAATTAGAGATTTTAAAATCGATTAAAATTAGTGAAAAAAATTACAATTCAACTGCACTAAAATAATTACGACATAAACATCGATAAAAATATATTGAATTTAATACTTATTTTTCGTATTGAAACCGATTTGAATCGATAGGAATTCAATCGCATATTTTTAGCAGGGTATCTATTAATATAATATGCATATTATTATTTTTAGTGATTATGCAAGTAATATTACAATTCTTTTCATAAATTTAATTAGTTAAAATCACAAGATTTTGAAGGATTTTCAACGTAATACTTTTACTGCTGCTAATGTCTAAAACGACATTACAAGTTTTTAAAATATTTATAAATAGGATTTATAGTTACAAAATTTTACAAAAATGTGTGCTTCCTATTCAGATATTTTTTATTATGCAAATATGTATATTATACTATAACACTCAGTTAATACCTTTCTGCCGTGTTATAACCAGGGCCAGAAGGGCCCTGTTTATTGTAAATTAACGTCGGGCATGCTGAAGGCACGGTTCGGCCGACTCAGATCATGCACGTGTTTTTACACGGGCCCGCGGAGGCGGCGTAGGTCGGGTCGTAGGAAATAACACACGAGAAGTTTAGATAAGGAAATGTATATTCAATTGTACTATACACAGAGGTGCAAACGCCGCACACTTCGACGAACGATAAAGAGAGACGAGAGATATTACCCCGTCGACGTGAGAGAGTGAGAGTGCAGGTACTTACAACTCAGTAGTGGCAGTAGTACTTAACGCAACGGACGTGGCCCAGTCTCGGACGTGGAGATGCAGCAGTTCGGACGGGCGTCGCAGCGGCTCGTCAGTAACGCACGGACGAATATCGTTCGCTCTCGAGATGCTCGCAGGAACCACAACAAACACGTGTATAGTAGCAGCGCGAGCTACTCGTGTGGATAGCGCAGCGAGACTAACTCTAGTCGCGGCTCTCCCGGCCGTCGGCACATCGTTGTCATATCTCGCCAACGTTGTGCGGCCAGGCGGCAACCGCGCTACCTATGCTCTCACTCTCTCTGTCTCTATCTTGCCTCGTCTCTTGTTCTCGCTCGTTTCGGCGCTCGTTGGCAGCTTTCTGAAACAATAATCTTATTACAATTAGTACATGATTAGCCGTTAGACATTTGACGTGCACTCGGCCGTCACAATACGTATTCAATATATACATACAATATTTCGGTGGTCCAAACATATTTGGTAAAAATTAAACATCAATAATATTTTTTAGTTTTATATTGTTAAAAGATAATGTCCTCGTAGCTTTATATTTAAAATCGTTGTTATGTTCTCTTGTTTTAGCATAAATTTTGACTAGATATAAATACCTTAGAGCTTCTATTTTCATAGCAATTATCATTGACTTCATCAAACCAACCTTTATAATGTTCATTCCTACATGCTTCTGCAAATTCGACTATTTGGCGAAGCAGAGGTTCATGCCACCACCGTTCATAGCCTGCAGAAAAAGCATCAAGTTGTATACTAACGATTCTTTTAAATTCGTCTGTTGGTCTAGTCAAAAATGAAACTGAAGGTGCATCTTAGTTTTGATGTTTATATTCTCTGTATGTAATATATATTTCATCAGTGGGGTGACTGTCATCTGTAGCACTTTTTGTAAAAATCTCACGACAGTTGTCACATTTGATTTCATAAGACATCGTCTCCCTACATGTCCTGCAAAGTATGTTAAAATATTTCTTTCATACACTCCTTTGTCGTCAATTAAAGAGGAATACGGCTCATGCAGATGCATGATTGTCAAACGCTATAAAACAATCGGAATTAAAGAATTCTTCTAATAATGGCTCGTCAGGAAATTTAACAAGCTCTAAACGGTCGTCTGCGTTCAACTCAACTTTTCCTTCCGTGTTATTTTCAAGGTCGTTTGATTTTATGATATCCTGCATCTGAACTAATGATGGCGTTTCAGTGCAATTGACATTTCCCTTGTCAGAACTAAACAAATAATTGTTAGAAATAATATGGCGTAGAGCTAGTCTACACTGTCGCCAAGTAGGATTGAGGTTAAATCCACCTCGAGCTCGAATTTTACAGTTAAGATGCTTAACTGAGTCAGTGTTACAAAGAGCAGTTGCTAATTCAAAATCTTTTTGCTCTGATTTTATATCATAATACATATCAATAAGCACACCAACAGTCATACCCATTTCTACAAAACAAGGCAGTTGTACAAATTTTCTAGGTTTCTTCTCGATTCACCAATTTTTTACATACGTCCTAAAATAAATCAAGCGCTTAAGTATTTCTGGATTCCTGTCTGAAATAACTCGTTTTAACGGATTTCCACATTCCTTATTTCTAGAATTACATGCATCGATTACAGCGTTCATGTACTCGGAAAATTTAGCAGATTTTTCCCAGATTTTAGATTTTATATAGTATAGTATAAATTAATAAGTCCATTAGGCTCATCCAGTTTGATAGCTGAAGACATCTTGAAGCTAAGAAGCTGAAATGCTCTTTTCACGATTTGCTGCACCTTGATCACACGCGACAAGCTTTACATTTTTACCTTACTCTTTTGCATGATTAAGTCCTTTTAAAATGATTTTTTGAACTCTTGGCCGGAAGCACCACTTCCTGTAAAAAAGTATGCAATATGCAATATCTGCCTCCACGGATTTTTCACATTTACGCTGTCTAAACAAAGCAACAGAATTTGTTTTGAGGAATCAGGGGTGGAATTATATGTGTATATATATATATATATATATATATATATATATATATATATAATAGTCACAACGGAGCTGTATTATGAATAAGTATAATATTATATTAAATTTTTTCAGTACTGATTTTGAACATTTAAAGAATAGTTTATAAAAATCAGACTTTATTAATAGTTTTTAATAATAGCATTTGAATATAAATTATTCGAAAAATAATAATATATTATTGTCTCACAACAATATATTATTATTATTATTATTGTTATCACTATTGTGATCTTTATTATACTGTTTTTTTTATCAATAACAAACATGTAATAATTATTCGTAGGTAAAGCACGTCTGAATAAATACTGCGTAGTCACTGGGATTGTTTAATGACATAAAATTATTCGATTTTTTTCATTCAAATTTGCTTGTCATTGTTTTTAAATAATTTATCAATTTATTATAAAAAAAGGTTACATTAATGGTTTTTATTTTATTTCGACATTTTTAACGCAAACATTGACCGTAATAAAACAGATTAGCGCGCCAGCGTGCCGCCCAACAGTAGACGCCAGGTCATCACTGTGTGACAGTCTCTTGCCTGTGAGTCTCTTTTAGTCTTTTACTCGGCAAGAACTACGTTCATCTCTACTGTCTTTACCTGCAGACAGCAGTAGCCCGGCAACAAAGGTTCTCAACCAATCCTTATTTGTCCCTTGAAAACATCTGAAGATAGGAGCTTAGCTCAGAGAGGCCGAACCCCACCGTTGACAATCTCTCAACTCATCTCTGACTTAACTCAAAAGAAACTCTACTCAAACTAAACTCTCAATATATGACTCAGAATAAAATGGGTCCTTACTCTTGGATCACACACACTGGAATGAATTAGTCGGGGGAGGCAAGCTTGAAGAAAGCGTCACAGTTTTCTCCCACACAGGGTCTTTACTTCTCCTCCCTCCGCACTTCAGCTTGGCCGCATCTCACTCTCTTACTCATTAGGCCTTATGGACCTGTACTACAGTCAACGGCTAAACTGTATTGGCTATGCACGCGCGCTTCAGCCGAAGGAGGAAAAATTGTTTTGGTTTTGGGTTTCTTCGTGTATTCGTTAAGCGTCGAAGTTTCTGGATTTTTCCGTTGGCTTTGTTTGATTCTATATAATAATTCTGAATATTCATCCAGAAACTTAGTCACTTAACAAACTTCAAGTATTTTTCTACTGTGCAACACTATTATATTATATTATATACACTATTATATATGAGCTTACATACTGCCATCTGACGGGAGGTATATGTGGGTGCCTTACTCGAGAATTGACATTCGTCACGATAATGGTGCGCCGATTGCTAAAGAGAATCCCTACTGCGCAAAAAATTGCGCGTAAATCGAATTAGTCGAAATCCTCACGCGATTTTTGCGCGATTATCGCACGATTATCGTGTCATTTTTTTTCAGTAGGGAAACAAATAGATAAAGAAACTCTGCATGTTGAAGTTCAAATTCCTCCTTCTCGTTTTTTCCGAATATGCTTCATGAAATAACTTAAAATTAAAGTAGTCTATAGTTTTAATAATATTCGATAATCATGATGTTTTAAAGAAAAGTTTAACATTTAGTTTCCGAGTTATAATGGTAAGGATAGTTCGTGGAACGCATCTAAAATCACTAGTCATCTGTCCCTATAAAATAACTTATAATTTATGTAGAATATAGTCGTAATAACTTTTGTTACGAGTGAAGATTGCAACGAAAAAGTGACGGACCCCGGGCTTGAACCGAGATCCTCTGGCTTGCAAGGCAGACGTTCTGTCGTCGCGTCACGGCCACCACCGCATTGCACTCTTCTACTCGCTTTCTTATAGTAATTAGACACCCGTGACGTGTATCCACACGTGAGACTTTCAATAAACATGTTTTTTTTTAATTCAACATTTAGTTTTCAAGTTAAAACAATTTTAAAAAATTGCGTTTTATGGTGTATAATAAAAGAACGACAAACGATAATATCTATTTTACGCGGTAGAAAAATAGGTAATTTTATTTTCTTTTAGGTACATATTGAGCTATTTACTTTTATAAACTTTTCCATAACTTTATTAGAAAAAACTGAAATATCAAAACTAAAAAATCACTATAAAAAAAGCGTACACAATGTGAAAACGGACTTTTTTCTTACAATGTTCTAGTAAAAACAAAGAAAATGAGACTTGGTTGGTTAAAATCCACTGAGTAGAAGCTGAGATATAGGCGTCTACATACGCACACATACACACACACATACATCCGTACGGACATTTTCTAAAAACATCATTTTCCGACTAAAAATGCATCAAAACACACTTCCCACATGTTTTTACACAAACTCCAAAAATTACTATTACAAGGCTTTTTTAGGAAGGAAGCAAAAGGTGTATAGCTTACCGTCAGAGGACTGAATGTATTTGAAGTCGTACTATATGAATACTAAAAATAATGATATACAAATATGCTCTGACCGAAATATACTGGGAGTAGAGACCTAATGCTCCGTTCCGTTCGAGCTCAGTCGAGTGAGGGAGGCTAAGGAGGTAAGCGAGGCGCCTTTTATCCTGTGAGGCTCTACTGCTTCGAGCCACTGCCAACTCTTCATCCTCCAGTCCGCCGCCGCTACTACTGCCGCCGCTTCCCCTTTCAGTCCGCTGCTGCTGCTGCTCGCTAATTGATTCGGCGCTAATCTTCTTTTTAATACACTCTCTATACAAAATATTTTTTATGCGCGAGTATTTTTCAGACGCTCGCAGTTTGCACAAGTCGAGACCGTTACATACTTTATGGTATCTAAGTACGTGTGGATCTTAATGTCAGTCCCACTCTTGGTGTTTTGTAACTTTTCTCTAAAAAGTTCATTTTTCTTCGTTAATTCACTTCGTCGTCAGCCCTGAAGCTAAACAGTTGGAGAAATCGGAGGAGCATCAAGGTTGTACGTATACGCCGCTAAGTTCGTCAAATCGCGAGTTCGGGAGAAACGTGAGTGTTTGCTAGAAGTGCGCCTGAACAAAGTTTTCGCAAATGAGGCCGCAAATAGTTTCTAAACCTGGATCAAGTCGCGTACTATTGAAGGTCGTTCTTGGAACTAAAAAGTCACATTTTGAAGCACAGATGAAGTCGAGTATTATTAAATACCAATCAAGTCTTCGCAACTAATTGTGCCGTAATTGATAAAGTAAAGTAGACCGTCACTTTAATGAGAATTCGGAAAACCGAAGTAATTCTCAATCGTTAATAGTCTTTACCCCATGGGAAACATTGTAGTCAGATCGAATTCGACCGTCGGTTGAAGAATATATTGCAACTTTTTGTACATCATAGAATAACTATTGTGTGACAAATTAATAAACCATCTGCCACGCCAGGCATTCCTGTCCTTTAACCTAACGTTTGCCTCCCTCTGTAGATGTAAGTGTCTGGAGAAGGTGAATTGTAGTAAAATTAATGTAATCTGACTGTTTGCGCGGCAAGAAATAAGCCGATAAACTCTTATCATTGATTTTTAACCACGAACCTACGTAAGATCTTATATAAGATCTCATATTAAATCTTACGTTTATGATAAGAAAAATCATCTTTATTAAATGATTATTAAAGATATTTTGCAACAACGTGTGTTGTATTAACTTGTATTGGCGTAGAATTGTAAGTGAAATGCGTAGATCTGTAATGGCAAGGAGTATAGGGAAATCCGGAAAAAACGGTAGAGCAATCATTAACCTTACGGGAATAACCAAATCCGCCGATCACCATCGGAAGCACGTCTTATGATAGGGTCATTTTCGATAGGGCTATTAATGACAGACGTCGGTCGGTAGCAATTAGTACCTAGGTCTATACCTGCAAAAAGGTAGTGGCTAAGGGAGTAGTGGAAGGAAAAGCCTCAAAACCAGAACTTATTTTCTCATTTATCTACAACAAAACATCTGGCGACCGTGACAGGACTTGGGTTTTAGTTCACAGTTGGACCTTTGGTGACTAGTAAAAGTTTATATTATATTTATATTATTCATCATTAAGATATCATTAAGATGCTCGGAAACAAGGGCCTTTAGGAACCCCAGGAAAACGGACTGGGCGTTCTTTAGGGAAAACCTTAGGAACGAGCTTCAATCCTTCAAACCAAGCTTTGGAACAACGGATGAGCTTGATCACTGGGCATTTGAGCTAGGTGAGATAGTAAACATCTCTTTCCAGAGAAGCTCTCCCTGGACCATCCCAAAGGGAACATGGGGTACCCCATGGTGGAACCGAGAGCTAGAGGATCTGCGACGTGAAACGGGGAGGACCTTTAACAGGGCCAAGAATACCCGCAATAGTGTCGATTGGCAGATTCACAGAGAAGCCAAGAGGCTATACAAAAACCGCATCAACGCGGTGAGAATCAAGGGATGGAGGGACTATACTGCGAGGATATCGAGAGATATCCAGACGCGGCCAGACTCCTCCGGATACTCGCGAAAAATCCTGAGGTATGGCTTGAAGCAATCAGACTGCCTACAGGAGAATACACAACCTCGAAAGAGGAGTGTTTAAAACTACTTCTGGAAGCCAACTTCCCGGGCTTTCGGCTCTCCCACGAGATGGGGGATGAGAGCTCGGGTAGGAATAGGCAGCAGAGGGCGGTATGGGATCTGGCGGCGAAGGTCGTCACACCGGAAAAGGTCAAGTGGGCCATAAGGAACTTTCAACCCTTCAAGGCGCCGGGCATCGATGGAATCTACCCGGCATTCCTTCAAGAAGGGCTGAAGGAACTGGTTGGCCCCTTGGTAAAGCTCTTCAGAGCAAGTGTAGCTTTGGCTCATATACCTGAAATATGGAAAACGGCCAAGGTTGTGTTTATTCCTAAGACAGGGAAGCCAAGTCACACCACCGTCAAGGATTACAGACCTATAAGTCCTTTGTATTCAAGACAGTAGAAAGATTGGTGGATAGATTTATTCAAGACGATATCCTAACCGTGCTTCCTCTTCACCCTAACCAGCATGCATACAGGGCGGGATACTCTACAGAGACTGCCTTACACTCGGCGGTTTGGCCCATTGAGGAGCAGCTGGAATAGGGGTAGGTAGGTAATGGTGGGAGTGTTTCTAGACATAGAGGGAGCGCTTAACTGTACCTCTATCGAAGCAGTTGTCAAAGAGGCAGGACTGCACGGGATGCCTAGACCATTAATAAAATGGCTTCAGGGCATGCTTACACGCAGGACTGTGATCTCGAGTCCCGGAACCGTAACGGTCTCCGGCAAGGTCATTAAGGGATGCGCGCAGGGCGTGGTGGTGTCGCCCACCATTTGGTGCCTGGTGGCAAATGGGCTACTGGAAGCGCTGAATGGGTGGGGCTGCTATGCTCAAGCCTACGCGGACGATTTTCCACTTTCCTTAATGCAAGCTGCCTCACAGATTAATTTACGAACGATGAGGTGACAGCAGAAGCCACTATTGAGATAGAACTTGATGATAATGATGTGTACAAGAGTAAATTTCTATCGGCAAAGATCAAGTTTGATAGCTGAATCGCCGCCAGGAACAGCAGAACGCACAGTGTGTCTTCAAATCTAGCGAGTTTTAGTGAAAATACGACTCCCTTAGAAACGAGAAAAAAGCATTATCCTAAGATTGAGTTAGCAAATTTCAATATGAACGTACGAGATTGGTTACAATTCTGGAGTTTGTTCAAAAAGATTCACAAGAGCACTACTTTGGACAATAAAGACAAGTTCCAGTATTTAATACAAGTCATGATACCAAGCTCGCAAGCGGCGGAGTTGGTAAAGAGTCTTCCGCCAACTGGTGATAATTATGGAAAAGTAATTAAAAGCTTTATAAAACGTTCCGGCTGACATGATGTAAAAATAGACGTACGTGCGCGAACTCTTACAACTCGTACTGAAAAATGCGATGTCCTCCAAGGAAATGAGCTCGCAAGCCTATACGACTAAATTGAGTCGTATTTACGATCATTAGAAATGCTCGGCATCACAACAAACAAGTGCACGTGCCTGGAAAAGTTAATTAAATTTTAAGAGTCCAAAGTTCAGAACGAGTTACGAATTTCTATGACAGTGCAAGACTTCGCGTTGAAAAAAGAAAGTGAGAAAGAACGCACTAAAAGGACGAAAGGACCGCCAGCTGAGAATGAAGTCGCGAGTACGCGGAATTTACTAGCGTCAAAAGGTGAACGTGTGGATATTCTGTGAGAAAGGCGATCATGACAGTGCAAAGTGCTATAAGGAAAAGATATGACAAGGATAATTGTCTGAACTTCGGGCATAACTACAGAATGTGCCACGTTAGTATAAAATGTTCAAAGTGTAACCATCGGCACGTAGATATTACGTGTTTTGCTAATGAAAAACGCACAATGTCTCAAAATGAAAAGCCTGTAAATACTATGAGCGTCGTAAATATTCAAGAGGAATGTAGTTTGGCGTCATTAAACGAGATACCGTCCACGTTTATGCAAACGCTCAAAGTCAAAATTTGCAACGACACGACGGAAATCATTCTGCGCGCAGTGATAGACACTGGCTTACAAAATTCTTATGTACTAAGAGATGAATTAAACTTTAAGCCGCTAGAACAGCAAAATATGGTGCATTTGCTTTTTGGAGGAAATAAGTCTAGGGTTGCGACGTAAATATTGCGATAACGCAGAAAAATGCAATTAGGATAATATTTTGAAGCTTAGACTCAGCTTTTGTGTAGAAAACTGCGTGACAAGCGTAAATAAGGTAAGCGATCTGAATAATTTCATACGCAATGCTAAGACAGTGATGAAGATGGGTATCTTTGAGTTGCGTGGTTGAGAGTACACTGATGATGATGATTCGTAGATTAAAACCGGAGTTCTTGGCTTATTATGAGATAAGCAGCAAGACGCTTTATTACTTAATATTGCGACTTTAGAAAAATTAAAATTTTAAAAGATTACTAAAAGAAATATATTGTCAGTGGCCCACCGCATTTTTCTCGGCTTGGTTTGTCCGGTTTCGTTTGGCGCGAACACTTTATTACAAGAAGCTCGGGCTGCTAGCGTATCGTGGAATGAAGAAGTTAATGAAAACATTAAAAAGGGATTTTTAAAGTGGGTTGGAGAATTAAAGAATTTAGGGCAAATCGAGGTATTGCCTTGCATGATAGGGGACGTAGACGCGAGCACGGAAATCACCCTGCATACGTTTATCGATGCAAGCAAACTCACGTACGCGGCGATAATTTTCTTGAGAATTCAGAGACCCTAACGTTCAGATTTATTTTGTACAGTTAACAACTATAGTAGCTCCAGCTATTATAAGTGAGACAAATAAATACGCAAGCACGATCCCGCGATTAGAATTGTTAGCAGCGACCATCGGCGCAAGACTGACTAGTAACGTTTTAAGAGCCTTAAGTGTAAAATACGATAAAGTATATTTTTGGACCGACTCGTCAACGGTAGTCGTGTATCTTCATGAAGTAGATAATTGGAGTATTTTCGTAGCAAGTAGAGGCAAGGAAATCAGGGATATAACAGAGCTTGGGCAATGGAGGCAGGGGGTTAATGTTAAAAAAGTCGGAAAGAGCAAGATGTACAGCCTTAGTGAGTATCGGGAATAACGGCGAAAAAAGTAGACTATAGTTGGGTTTAATGTTTTTCCGAATATTTGAAATTAGTACGAGTTTAAGGTCGGGTTAAAAGATTTTTGGCTAATTGTAAAATTAAAAAGAAGGCCCAAATTATGGTTATTTAAAGTCAAACGAATTTCGTAACGCGGAGACTTTACTGTTAAAAATAATTCAAGAGAAGCATTTTAAAGAATTAGACGATAAACTTATCGAATTTTGTTTACCCTTTAGGGACGAGCAGGGACTTATTCGTACAATAACAGAACTTTTATATCGTGAAGACACGCTCAATTTTAGATATCCAATTATATTGCCTAGCAAAGATAGGATTGCCGAGTCAATTATTCGAGAAAAACATAGAGAGCTCAATCATGCAGGAGTCGTGGGCACTCTCAATGCTCTGTATGAGAAATTTTGTATAATAGAGGGGCGAAAAGTAATAAGAGAGGTTATAAACAAGTGTGTACAATATCGCAGACATGATGTGAAGAACAGCAACGTACAAGCAGCTCCTTTGCCGCTTAATTGCGTAAGAGATGCATCGATTTTGGAGATAGTAGGTATTTTGCGGGTATTAAAAGCTTGGATTTGGTATATAGGGCTGTTAGTTGTTTTTGAGTAAGATCGACGAAATAAATAAAACGCTTGGTGTCTAATATAGTACAAAAGTTCTTTTCTCTAAATGTCTAATAAAGCATCAAAACCACAACTTATTTTCGCAAGTCATTTATATACAACTAAACACCGTGTACAAGATCTTACACAAGATATTATGTAGGATCTTTTACAAGTTCTTACATAAGATCTTGTATAGGTTGTAACACGGCGAAATTTCAACGGACTAGTACAACGCACGTTATCAAAATGACGAGCAACGTTTGCGCTTTAGCAGTGGCCGATCACCTCAACAGGGCATTTTAGTCAGCTTGCGCACCGTAAGACACTGATGCAGGTGGCGGAGCACATCATAGAAGGGTCTGCTTACCTGAGCGTCTTCTGCAGCAGGCCCAGCTTCTTGGCAGCTTACCTACGAGAAAATCAGGAACAACAATTACAGCGTCTCGCGTCCGTGGTGGCAGGTGATACCCAAGTCAAGAGCCCTCACAACGAAGCATTGGGAGTCACTGCAGGTTACACGACTAAGGCTTATATCTGCCGTTTGCAATCGAAAGGTAGCCTGCACGTTGCAAGAGTTTGAATTTCGCGGCTATCTACTCCGACAGTGTGTTCGAAGGGATATCTATGCGTACGCGTGACATGGCAGTATCACGTAAACCTTTAGTACTGTGAGCGAGTAGACCGTCGGGCCGCAGCACGCTGATCAATGAGTGCGCGCGTAGCGCGGCGGCTAGGGAGTACAGATTAGTAGCTACGAGTCACGAGTGATCGAGCTGGTTTTCGCCAGCCTTGACTGCTCCTGAACAGATGTGTTCCTGCTTCGCTCGGTGACGATCCCCAGCTTCAGCTTCGCTCTCAAGAAAATCTTTCATCTTGGTAAAAGTTAGTGGTGAAGGAGTCGCTCATTTTTCCGGTCGAATCCATCTCGCGCGTGAAGCAGTTCCACGTTTAGGTTTCGCGGAGGTAAAAGATATCCCAAGTGCGCGTGGAATACCTTACGGTCGCTGTTTCTTTCTCTTCCTTTGTGTTTCGGTTTTAAGGAAAGGGCAATCTTGAGTCATATCATTCACGTGTTACCTTATCAATTGCATGAAAATTTAACTCGCATCGTAGAATTGTACCCGCTCATACAGCACCCAATCTTTTGGCAATATTGTCTAAAGGTTGCATTGGCAGATTCGTCAAATTTCAAAATATAGCAGTCAGTTTATTGGATATTCTGAATACTGTCTAGCAATATTGCTATAAAGGGTAATGTCCATTTTTGGATTACGTTTCCAAAAAAAATAAGGATATTGCTCGAAGATTATTTGCAATAGTGTGTTAATATTGTAAAATAAAGGTAAAAAAACATTGAATTAAAAAAATTATAAGGATTTTTACGGGTTCTCGTGTCCGTTTCGTGATGTACCATCCAGATGATAAAAAAAAATATATAAAAAATTTTGCTTGGCCGAGACTTGAACCTGGATCCTCAGCGTAGTAACCCGCCATCCTACTATCTGAGCTATTTTCCTTATACATGACTTGAGTTTAAATTTAATTTGTATACTATTATACGTGGGCCAAATTTTTTTTTTTATTTCCAAAGTTATTTTGATTCGAATATATAAATCATAATTACACAATATTCTTGCGCTAATACTATATGAGATTAACTAATAAGCTATGTAAACAGTCCCATTTTTAGAAATGGGATGAGGTAATGGCGTACGTTAACGTGGAGGTGGTTTTCCGCCCAAAAAATAATTCCAAGTATTTGCAAGACAAGTTGACTGCTAGAATAGCATAGATATGACAAATTCTCAAAGGGATACATAGTAGAGTTTTAGTAAGTATAACTGGCGTTGTCCTGCACCATGAGATTCCCACATACAAGAAGCCTTGCATTCTTCAATTGTTCAGATAAATAAAAAAAAATTATTTTTGACGCGATTGTTTTCAACAAGGCAGACGACTTGACAACTTAAGATTTGTATTGATCCACCTTTTTTTAAGCAGTTTGCAAAGTTTAATCAATTTTGCGAGAAAATGATTTCGTTATATTCGTTATATAAAACTGTTTTATAACTTTATTCATATACAAAAAAACTTTCTTATAATATTAAAAGTTTTAAATAATCATTGTATTCGATTGTTTGTATTTTGATCAGATACTGACTCACAAATTTTTTATGTAAAGTATTTGATGAGTAAATTACATAGCGCTACAATACATTTATAATACTTATGGTACGTACATAACAAAGTTTGTATGAAATATTTCAAAGTATTTGTCATATCGACTCCAGATGGTATAGGTTGACTTCCATGTAAAAGCCGTTGATAATACTCATGAAGTGATGCTAATTTTAGAGTGTCTGTAATATAAAAAGTTGAGCTTAAATATGCATGCATAAAAACTGTACATTTAAAATTAATTAGTTTATACTTATTAAAGAGATAAAAATAATTTTAAAATGGTTATTAATATTAATAAATAATGATTAAATCGTTAGTATTAACTTACTACTTCAGTTGTTAGAAAAATTTAGATTAAAAAAAAGAGTGTTTAGTAATGATAAGGTGCAGTAAGATTTTATATAATAAACTTTCCTTGCTATAATGCAAAATTGACTTTATATTGTTTTAAATTTATGTAAATGTGCGTGTGTGTCTATATATATATATATATATTGCGGGGTGTGGGTTCGAGCAGCGAATAATTATTTAAACAACTGGATCGCGTTCCCTCGCGTTCACTCCTCTACGCCCGTGAAACACCACCGTTGCATGCAGCTGTCTCAGCTGCTTCTGTTTTCTGGGTTTACGCGCTGCCCGGCGCGTGCTCGGCTGCTCAACTGCGTTAAATAGCAACCAGTAAATAACGCCCGCGGAGGCGGCGGTATTCGCAGGAAGGAACGAGGATCAGAGATAACGAGCGAGGTTTCGAAATGACGACAAAATCACGTAAAATAAAAAGACTAGTTTTATATTTACAAGTCGCGAAATAAATGTGATTTTACATAAACAAAATTATAACACGCAAGTCGGCAACAACCTTGCGACTCGCCGCGACGCTAGGATAAACGCGCTCGCACGTGTGTTTAGACGCACCGGATCACCCTCGCTTGGATGATCTCCACTCACACAATCTCTCTCTCATTCCTACGGCGAAGACGCTCGTCGTCCTGGACAGGCCACAAGACTATGTGTCCATCGCCCCTTGTCACTAGCATCCCATCTTTTTTGCCACTCAGCTATTGTCTGTTCCCTTGCGGAGTCCCAGATTTCCTTCTGTGTGTTGTCATTTACCCGTCTCCTCTCCTCGAATACGTTCTTTCTCTCCATTGCTAACAGGTCAATAGGCGGCATGCCTGCTATAATGCACACCGCTTCGTCCGATACCGTTCGGTAAGCGGATGCTACCCTTAATGCACTTCCTCTATATACAGTCGACAGCTTCCGCGCGTAGGATTTCACCAACATGGCATCTCCCCATATTGGAGCCCCGTACAACATAATCGATGTGATTACGCTGGTTAAGAGTAACCGTCTACTCTGGGTTGGACCCCCTACATTTGGCATCAATCGAGATAACGCAGTGCCAACCTTTGCTGCTTTATTGCTCACCGTCTCAAGATGCTGCTTGATTGTAAGTCTTGCATCTATGGTGATGCCCAGGTACTTAATGGTCGGTTGAGAAACAATCTCGTGTCCATCTACCGTCAGTGTAATTTTCTCCATCTTCTTCCTACTAGAAATAAGAAGAACTTCGGTCTTATGACTGGCCAACTGCAGCCCTGTCTCCGCCAGCCATTCGTGTATTATACGAATAGACTCGTTAGCTACTTCTGTGATTGCTTCTATG
>JAZHPH010000182.1:213674-251497 GCA_037356405.1 Nasonia oneida
TAAAAAAAACGCTTTTTGGGGGTTAACTTTAGGGGAGGTTTTTACCCCTTAAAAGTGAAAATTAGCCGATAAAAAAAAATACGTGTCTCTTATTTTTTTATGTTCTACAACATATATGAAAATCATCAAAATCGGTGAGTTCGGGTTGGGTACCTTTCCTTGTAAGTCTCCGACTTTATATGACACCGGTTTGCGCTTGGCGTCATAGTAGCGCTTCTGCGATCTTGCGCTTCTTGCGTCCTCTGTGACGCTTGCTCGCGCAGCTGGGATAAATCCCACATACGATCGTGCCATGCATCGATCGCGCGTCGCTGCAATTCTCCTTCTGCGGCGGCATCCTGCTCGCGCCTCGCCGCAGAAGGCTTCCTCGGTTGAGTCCCGTACATTAGGATAGCCGGGCTCGACCTGTCGAGGAATGGGGTACGGTATTATACCCAAAGGCGATGTCGCTCAATCGCTCGTCCCATGTGTTGTGATTTTTCTCGATGAGCGCACGCACCATGTTGATTATGGTGCGATTCACCCTTTCTACTGGGATCGCCTGGGGGTGATAGGGTGGCGTCAATTCGTGCCGCCTTGCTCCCTGAGGTACTGGTCAATGGCTTTATTTTTGAACTCTGTGCCATTGTCCGACAGAAATACCTCCGGCGCACCGTACCGCAAGAAGACTCGCTCTCGGAGATGCTGCAGGATTGTCTTTGCGTTCGCCCGCTTAATCGGAATGCATTCTATCCAGCGGGTGAACAAGTCTTCGAATATGAGGATATATTCGTTTCCTAGCGGTCTTTCGACATCGTGCGGCTTGCGAATTCTAAAACCCGCTCTTCTCCGTTAATTACTTGGAAAAGTACCGCGCTGAGCCCGATGTTACTGGCATCCGTCTGCAACACGAACTTCGATTCGAAATCTGGACGATGAAGATTCGGTGCAGACACTATCAGCGCTTTCACTTGTTGGAAAGCGTCTTGTTGTTCCGCCTCCACTCGTATTTTCTGCCTTTCTTCGTCAGGCGATGGAGCAGTTCTGCGACGGTCGCGAATTCTTGCAAGAATTTGCGATACCACGACGCCATTCCTAGGAAACGTCTCAGCTGTTTTAGGTTTTTCGGCGCTGGATACGCCACAATGGGCGCTATCTTCTCTGGATCTGGCCGAAAACCATCGTGATTAACCAGGACGCCGAGGTACTTCACTTCTTCTCGGCAAAAGACACTTTTGTCCCGGTTAATCGTCAACCCAACCGCGTTCACTCGTTGGAGCACTTTCTCCAAGTACTCGAGATGTTCTTCGAACGTCTCTGTCGTGATAATGATATCGTCGAGATACGAGTACGCGTAAGGCTGGAGTTCTGGGCTGATCACTTCGTCGATCATTCGCTGGAAGGTCGCTCCAGCGTAGGCTAAACCAAACGGCATACGCGTGAATTGGAATAAACCTAGCCCAGGAATTGTAAAAGCCGTCAGAGGTCTTGCCTCCGGTTTCAACGGTATTTGATTGTACGCGCTGCTAAGGTCCAACGTCGATATGTACTTCGCTTTCTGCAGTTTACGAAGGATATCGTCCATGTTAGGCAATGGATATGCGTCAGCCTTTGACAGCGCATTAACTTTCCGGAAGTCAACGCAAAAACGATATTGCCCGTTCGCTTTGCGCCCCAACAACTACCGGGCTTGACCAAGCACTGTCAGAGGGTTCGATGATTCCCGCAGCAAGCAACTCTCGTACTTGCTGGTACATCTCCTCCTCTATTTTTGGCGACACGGGAAAATACTTCTGTTTTATAGGCCTGGCCGATCCAACGTCTATCCCGTGCTCAATTAACTGCGTCCGTCCGATCGTACGGTTGGATTTAGGCAGGACGCCGTCCAGCATTCTGCGAATCTGCGCATGCTCGTCGTCACTGACGTATACGAGTCCAACCGCGGCGATACAATCGGGATAGAAGGAAATCGGGGTAGAAGAAAATCGGGGTAGAAGGAAGTCGTGGTAAAAGGAAATAGGGGTAGCGCAGTTGGAATCTGGCGCAGCGCAGTTAGAATCTGGCGTAGCGCAGTTAGAGGATGGCGTAGCGCAGTTGGAGGATGGCATAGCGCTAACTGCGCCAGAACCGGCCTAGTTTACCTACTCCCGCCCCGTATCGTACGTCATATCGTATGTATTGTCTTAGTAGTACATAACAATAAATAATTTAATTATAAAAAAAAAAAAATCCTAGCGTTGGTAAGACTTGAACTCGGATCCTTTGGGTTAGTAAGCTGGAGGTCTACCACTGAGCTGAGGGGATGTCGATCCAAAAGCTTCGCAAATCTGCCACAAGGTATTTTGTATTTCCAATTTTTTAGAAAAACAGAAAGTCCGATCGAATTTTTATTTCGGTAGAACGATTCATCAAATTTAAGACTACGGCGCTACAGACTAGGTTTTGCATTTGCAAGTTTTATGTAAAATTAGATTTTAAGGTTGGCGCTGCAATCGCATGAGTACGACGAAGTACGCCTAATCATCTGTTCGTATTTCCAAGATTTTAGAAAAACAAAAAGTCCGATCGAAATTTTCTTGCAGTAGAACGATTCATTAAACTTAACACTACGGCGCTACAGACTCGGTTTTTCATTTGCGAACTTTATTCAAAAAGTTTTATGTAATAGAAAAACAGTGTTTTTTGGAACAACATCCCCTTAACCCATTAGCGCCTGAACCGACACTTTTCGACACCAAAGTTCAGAGATTCACGGTACAATGAATTTGATCAAAAAAAAAAAAGTTTGAGGAAAGTTTGGAAAAATTTGAGGGTATTCTTTGTCCATACAAATTGAGAAAAAAATTGCTCAAGATTAAAAGTAAAATTTATTGTTTTGAACGCCATTTTGTATAAATAAAAATTTTTTTTATTAATCTTAAGCCAATAACTTTTAGTTTATGGTCCATAAACGCGTTATTTATCTGTATTAAGTATGTAGAAAAATGCATAAGCAAAAAAAAAATTTTCTTAAAAAAATTAAAAAACTGTTTTTTATAGCAATTTTCACATAAAAAACTTATTTTAAGGATTTAAAACATGGGGTATAGTAGTTCAAACTTTTTTATTCGGTCAAATTCATTGTATTGTCAAAAGAACCATTTGTACATTTAGAATCCTACGGAAAGTAAAAAAATTCACACACAATGCACCGAGTGTTACAATGGGCCAGCAGGAATAATTAAGGGTTTAGCACAGTTAAGTTAAAGGTATTTATACTAAATATCACTACAAAAAATTTTGAATGATTTACTTTAACTTTGTCATTTTTACTCATAATCCTTTTTTTCAGGATTTAAAGGTGTTGTGTCCCCTTAAACAGTGAGATTTAATTCATAAAAGCATTGAATCAATTCCGAGTCCACATCTTGAGGGACTGTTAAAGGAGCAGCTGAACAGTGTCGCCGCAACGTCCCCCTACTAAAAATATGCGATTGAAATCGATGGACAAAAAATGAATCGATTTCGAGTCTATATCTTAATCCTGCGTTATACATTTAAAAGCGATTATATTCAGGCTGCTGCGTGTGTAATATATTGATGGCATTAAAATCGATTTAAAACGATAATATTATATCGATTAAACCGGATTAGAATACATAAGTAATAGGATATTCAATTAATCAATTCAATGCTTATTTAAATCGGAACCATTGTATCTGTGTTTACTAGAAAACGGTTTTAATGATTTATTATATCTAGAATAACATTTGATATTATTCAATCGTACTGTATTCAACTATGCAATCGATGTGTGTATCGCGGTGTTAATCGATTTGAATTGACATGCATTTTTTTTAATGATGTGTCGTTTAATAGAGTTAATCGATTTTAATAAAGTTTCAATTCAAATCGATTGTAGTTAATAAATCTATTCTGTCTTCTACTGCATTTGACCTTTCTTATATACTAACGGAGAAGAAATCTTGTCACTTGCGAGTATGAACATTTGAAGCGACACCAAGCGGTTATATTAAGAAACATAGGGTCGATTAAAATCGACTAGTTTCGCAATGAATTTAATCGATTCTAATCGAAATATAAAAGTTTTTTTCTCATAAGGGATATTACAAAACTTAGATCATTAAGATCACTTAAACGGTTATAAAAATTATTTGTAAAATTAAACCGATTTAATATCGACTAATAAGTTGATTCATATTTATTAAAAGAATCCCAATTGAACTGCATTAAAATAATAATCATTATATAAAAGTCGATAAAAATATCTTCATTTTGATATTCAGATTGCGATTGAAACCAATTCACATCGATAATTTAAAACGTCGATTAAATTAATCTAGTATTTTTAGCAGGGATTCTTTTTTTGATTATTTAAATTGATTGTAGTATAATTGAATCTAACCGTAAAAGAGTATCGAGATCGATTAAATATTATATAAACGAATTATTAATTCAAATTTATTGATAAAATCACGAACAAATCATATCAGAAAAATGATTATTTTTATTATTTGAATCAATTAAAGTACTATTAAAACCAATCCTTAAATAACAAAGATTAGGGTCGAATCAATATTATACTTATAAATTATCATTCAAAAAGATTCAAGTTTATTGACAAAATTACAAATAAATATTAAAAGTATCATTATTGTTTTGATCATTTTAATCGATTAAAGTAACATTAAAAGCTAATCCTTGAAAGTTAGATTGGGATAGATTTAATATTTTACTCATAAAGTACCATTCAAATAGATTTATATATACTGATAAAATAACAATTAAATGATATTGCAAGAATAGTATTCGTTTTGGTTATTAAAGTCTATTAAACTTTATTCAGAGCTATTCATAAAACTAGTATTGGGGATCGATAAACTATTTAGTAATAAATAGTGATTTTCAAATCGATTAAAATTAGTGAAAAAAATTACAATTCAACTGCACTAAAATAATTATGACATAAACATCGATAAAAATATATTAAATTTAATACTTATTTTTCGTATTAAAACCAATTGTAAAACGATTAAATTCGATTAAATTTTAATCGATTTCAATCCAATTCAATCGCATATTTTTAGCAGGGCCAAGTGGCGCAAAAATTTTTGAAATAATGAAAATATTTTTTACGAGTTAAGTAGGAAATCTGGCACAGTCTGGCATAATTTGCCACAGTTTGAAATAGTATGTCACGACTTGACTTAATATGGCATAGTTTGGCACAGTTTGACACAGCTTGACATAGCATTGCTATGGCATATCCTTACTGTTTACAATGAGTAGCTAATAAGAAGTCTTATACATTATAATACAAATAATTTCAAGTTTATTAGACTTGAGAATCGTTTATTCAGTTGGACAGTTATATTAATTACTCTTTATAAATTCATAGTCATATTAGCCCCAAAAAGCAGAAATTGATATACTAATACTATATATGAGAAAATAGCTTAGGCAGTGAGGCGTTCAACTGGCATGCCGGCGACCAGGGTTCGATTCCACCTCGAGTCACATTTTTTTATTGAATCGTACAAGGGAGATACTGCCGTATTATGGCAGCTTGAGCCATACTATGCCATATTATACCAAACCGTGCTCAAAATTTGAAAAAAAAATTCGAGAAAAATATTTTTAATTCTAAAAATATAATATTGTGCCTAATTGTGCCATACTGTGCCATAGTATGCCACACTATGCCAAACAGTGCCAAATCGTGCGAAATGTCCGAATTAGCATGACTATAGCATAATGTAGCACAGTTTGGCATAGTGTGGTACAGTTTGGCATGATTTGACATAGTTTGACATAGTTTGGCATTATCTGGCACAGCTGATTATTTCCACCAGGGATTAAATACAATTGAAACCGAGCAATCGATTTGAATTCAACAATTTCGAATCCCAATTCAGTTTTAAAACAAATTAAGGTTTTAATCGTTTTTAATTGGTCATTTTCAGCAGTGTGTGTTCATGTCTCGAATATATTAATGTTGGACATCTGAATGGAAATCAAGAGTACATCACTTAAGATAAATTATACTTTAAAAATTATTGACTATTATATAAAAATTGTTAGTCTAAGAAATAAGGTCTTTATGTATGTGTGTTATCTAACGAAAGCGAGGATAAAAATTAAAAAACGGCCATTGCATTCAAAATTTCTAGCAACTCTGGAAAATTAACGTTTTTACTAATGCAGTGAGAAGATAAACAAATTATGCTAACTTTCTGTGTATATATATATATATATATATATATATATATATATATATATATATAAAGAAGAGCACCTTATATATATCGAATGTACCGAAAATACACGAGATGTATTGATACATATGTCATATGACTTGTATATTTCTTATCATTATTATCCTAGCGTCATTTGATCTGGACTACATCTGATAATTTTTATTTGAAATTCAATCTTGTATTATAAGTAAAAAAATAAATAATATTTTTGTGTTGACGAACATACAAAAATAACATTTAATTAAAAAAAAAATAATGTTTACAAATACTTTACAAGATATAGGATTCTTTACAGGAAATCATCGATGCCCAAATTAAAGAATATAAATATTTTGAAAACAAGAACAAAATCAGTGGCTTCGTCTTTCTAACAAATTCTCTCTGTTCGATTCAGGGAAATAAATAGGTTATCCTTTAGTACATCCACTTTTAACGTTTTTTGTGACAGTTAAATACACATTTTTGCATAACATTAAGATTGATATTGTTACTAAAAGATCTCCAGTAATCTAGTTCTACATATAATAAATTCAGTGGATTTAAAATAAACTGATTAATAAAATTTATTTCTGATACAATGGCAAATATAAAAGATCCCTGCTGAAAATGACAACTTAAAAACGATTAAAACTTGTGATGTTGCGCTTTTTATAACCGATTCCGGTGACGCAAACCATCAATTTACACTTGTTTTAGACTCGATCTTCGTACCGCGGACTCTTACATCTACAGAAGGGGAGAACGTATAGGTATGGAAACAGGTACGCCTGGCGTGGCAGAGGTGTAGAAATAAAGCTTATTACACACTGTTTAATGTGGATAACAATATTCGTATATTCTTCAACCCCCCAGTACGGAACAGACTTGGTCTAAATACAAATTTACCCGTAATGATGTATCTTGGAATCAAACACGTGACGTTACTTGCTGCTAAACGACATCATAGAATAACAATTGTCACACTCGATAATTGAATTGATTTAATAACCAACGAGCTTCGACTGTAAATATAACAAAATCAACAGTTTTGTCGTGACACTACAACCCGTATTAGAATCGCCCAATATGGCGTCGGCGTCGCGTTCAAAGGACGCGGAGTCCCTCAAGATGGCGTCTAACCATTAGATTTGCTCTCTGGCCTCGCTGGTAATGCCTTTCTCGCTGTCGTCTTACTGAGGTGGGACTACGTGCTGAAAAGCGCGAAAATCTCCGAGAACTCCGCGACAACCGTCCGATATATAACGATTTCGCCGCGATAATAACCACGGTTATCCTTATTGCGGAGCCGCGATTGATGCTTGTCGGAAAATGAACGCGGCGTTCGCTCGATCAGCGACGACGCCACACCAATGCTTTTGGGGAATCGGGTTGCCGGATTTATGGTTTCAACGGCGTCTCGACCTAACGTATTTTGATATGCTGGATCATTTGATCGACAGCGGCTCGATATTCTCTCTTTATAGAAGCTGGATCGCTTGGCGATCGACAGCGGCGCTACGCTTTACCCAAGACCATTGCTGGATCGTTGTCGATTCACAGCGGCTTGAAAACTCTCTTCGTGTAAAGCTGGATCGCTTGGCAATCGACAGCGGCGCTACGCTTTACCCGAGACCATTTCTGGATCGCTATCGATTCGCAGCGGCTCAAAAATCCTCTTTGTATTACTTAGTCCTTGACTTATTGGCGCCACGATCCAAAATATAATTTCTCCCGTTCGCCTTACCTCTCTCCATCCAGACTCCGCGATCGCGTCATCTAACCGAAACGTGCAATACTTGTTGGCTCATTTTGCGCGGCTCGTACAACAACCAAAACGGCGAGATAACACGATCTCTTTCGTGACAACTTTCTTCGTGGTTTAAGCGAACACTCGCGACTCTACGAACTCGCGACCCGACAATTCCATACGTACGACTCTACGACTTTACAACGAAGGACTACTACTTCGACTGCTCCAACTGTTCGCCTCCGAGGTTGACGACTAAATTGAACAGGAGGAAGCTTCATCGAGACGCGAGACCCTGCGCGTCCCGGAAAAGACGCATTCGGAACACCCTCTATATATTATTTCTCCCGCGCGAAAGAATGCGAGTCATAATGAATATTAATGGCGTCCTGCGGCGCCGATTACGAATTGGTACTATTGTCTTATCCTGATGCCACCTAACGCGGTCATCGCGACGATAACGAGTAGTACGGAAACTGCTAGTGGCGACACGCCATATCTTCTAACAACGCTCGCAAGTGTCGACGCGCCTTTACGCCTACTGTACGCGAGTCAGCAGCACGGCTCTCTCTCTCTCTCTCTCTCTCTCTCTCTCACTCTCTCTCCGAGGCTCCCGCGCGCGTTCCCTCTCTCCGCGGCTATACACTATCGCGGCTGCTTATGCTCGCGGCTCGGCGCTTACCTACTCATACGAATATTTCTGCGAGCGAGATGCGCGGCGAGGATGCGCAACGGTCGGTTGCGGCCTCGTGACTATATCGCGCGCGGATCTACTCGTATTCCCGAGAACGACGCGAAGCCTCCTGGTGCCGTCACCAGCAACAGGCACGCTGGTTCTGCCAATATAACAGCGACCCAGGGTTTCTGCTGTGTTGCATTGGCGCTATGTCCGCGAGTGATGCTCTCCCTGCTAAAAATATGCGATTGAAATCGATGAACAAAAAATGAATCGATTTCGAGTCTATATCTTAATCCTGCGTTATACATTTAAAAGCGATTATATTCAGGCCGCTGCGTGTGTAATATATTGATGGCATTAAAATCGATTTAAAACGATAATATTATATCGATTAAACCGGATTAGAATACATAAGTAATAGGATATTCAATTAATCAATTCAATGCTTATTTAAATCGGAACCATTGTATCTGCGTTTACTAGAAAACGGTTTTAATGATTTATTATATCTAGAATAACATTTGATATTATTCAATCGTACTGTATTCAACTATGCAATCGATGTGTGTATCGCGTTGTTAATCGATTTGAATTGACATGCATTTTTTTTAATCATGTGTCGTTTAATAGAGTTAATCGATTTTAATAAAGTTTCAATTCAAATCGATTGTAGTTAATAAATCTATTCTGTCTTCTACTGCATTTGACCTTTCTTATATACTAACGGAGAAGAAATCTTGTCACTTGCGAGTATGAACATTTGAAGCGACACCAAGCGGTTATATTAAGAAACATAGGGTCGATTAAAATCGACTAGTTTCGCAATGAATTTAATCGATTCTAATCAAAATATAAAGGTTTTTTGCATAAGGGATATTACAAAACTTTGATCATTAAGGTCACTTAAATGTTATCAAAATTATTTTTAAAATTAAACTGATTTAATATCGAATAATAAGTTGATTCATATTTATTGAAAGAATCACAATTGAACTGCATTAAAATAATCATTATATAAAAGTCGATAAAAATATCTTCATTTTGATATTCAGATTGTGATTGAAACCAATTCACATCGATTAAATTAATCTAGTATTTTTAGCAGGGATTCTTTTTTTGATTATTTAAATTGATTGTAGTATAATTGAATCTATCCGTAAAAGAGTATCGAGATCGATTAAATATTATTTAAACGAATTATTAATTCAAATTTATTGATAAAATCACGAACAAATCATATTAGAAAAATGATTATTATTTTTATTATTTGAGCCAATTAAAGTACTAGTAAAACCAATCCTTAAATAACAAAGATTAGGGTGGATTCAATATTATACTTATAAATTACCATTCAAAAAGATTCAAGTTTGTTGACGAAATTACAAATAAATATTAAAAGTATCATTATTGTTTTGATCATTTTAAAGTAACATTATAAGCTAATCCTTGAAAGATAGATTGGGATAGATTTAATATTTTACTCATAAAGTACCATTCAAACAGATTTATATATACTGATAAAATAACAATTAAATGATATTCTAAGAATAGTATTCGTTTTGGTTATTAAAGTCTATTAAACTTTATTCAGAGCTATTCATAAAACTAGTATTGGGAATCGATAAACTATTTAGTAATAAATAGTGATTTTCAAATCGATTAAAATAGATTGACAAAATAACATTTAAATGATATAACAAGAATAGTAATTGTTTTGGTTATTAAAGTCGATTAAAATATATTCAAAGCTATTCATAAAACTAGTATTAAGATCGATAGACGATTTAGTAATAATTAGAGATTTTAAAATCGATTAAAATTAGTGAAAAAAAAAATACAATTCAACTGCACTAAAATAATTACGACATAAACATCGATAAAAATATATTAAGTTTAATACTTATTTTTCGTATTAAAACCGATTTGAATCGATAGGAATTTAATCGACGAAATTTGGCTGGTCGATTTGGCTAATAGATTTCAATCGAATTCAATCGCATATTTTTAGCAGGGTTGCTCTGAAAAGGTCGTTTCGACGCTCATGCTTCAGAGCTAATGCAACCTTCTGTTTTCTGAACGATCAAAATAACAGCACAGGTAACATGCAATCATATGTCTAGTAATCTTTTAATACATATTTTATTTAATTGTTTGCAGCCAGACAGACAAAATAATGTAGTGGACCAATTAAAACTAAAACTAAGGGAAGAAAGAAGGCACAGGTTAAGAGCGATTGAAGCTCTAAACGTATTAAGAGACAAGAAAGAAGCGGAGAAGAGACAAAAGGAAGATGAAGAACACAAGAAAAGTAAATAATCAATAAAAATAATACGAGTAAATAAAGATGACTGATTAAATTTTTTATTATTTATTGGCAGCGGCTGAGAAAGCTCAAGTGGACGCTCAAGAAAAACAAAAAGAAGTACGAGGATTTCCTCAGATTATGAATGCCCATAGCGATATACCTGTGAAGAAAGCAGCTGTTGAAGAGGCTTATGCTCAAAAGGAGCCCAGCAGGTTTTATATAAATATTATGTACGCGGCATGGGGACGTAGTCGGCTTTCCGAACGGTGCGCAAAGAAGACAAAAAAAAGGACTTGAAGGTTCTCACTCCCAGGAAAAAAAGGGCTGTGAGGACACATTATAATGAACACTTCCTGAACCATTACAAGTTTCCAGTGCATGAAATAACGTCATAAAAGGTTCCAATTTGTAGCTTCAAATGACGTCATTATTTTCAACAGGGAAGTTAAAACGATCACAGAGTATCCAGAACTCGGTTCTGACTACGATGAAGAGGAACCAGAGATGATAGAGCTATAAAAATAACTTGTTTAAAAGCTACTTCTAAAATATAGTACACTGTTTACCATTACGTAATTTCATATTATTTATTTTTTATCAATAAAAATATTTTTCGTACACTTTCATTCTTTTTATTACTAATAATAATGCCCTTCTACCACGAATAAATAATGGCTCGAAAGGAAATAACACAGAAATATTTCATTGTAAAAATTGTTATGATTATATTCAATAACAATTAAGATATTTAAAAAATATTAAATAATTTTTCTCGTAAATAAATATATAAAAATGAAAAATAAAAAACTTTTTCTAGTATAAATAAACCAAAATAATGAAAAATAATATCAAATAATGACAAATAATGACAAATAATGACAAATAATTATAAATAATGACCAATAATGATAAATAATGACAAATAACGAAATAATTACAAATAATTACACGGATCACTATCAATTTCTGAAAAAAAGTATAAAATAATTCTCAATCATAATTAATAATATTTGATAAATTTGAAAAAAAAAAAACAAATGTATTTAAAAAATTTTAAATAATGACAAATAATAGCTATTAATGGCAAATAATAGCAAATAATTTTAAATAAAAATGTCTCAATTCGGACTAGCAGTATTTAATATTATTTGCTATTATTTACCGTTATCAGTTTTTATTTAATTTTATTATTCATTATTGCTTGCTGTTTATTAATATGTACTATTATGTTTCATTATTTGAAATTATTTGAGATAATTTATTAGTATTTTTTTCACTTCCACCAGGGTGTATTTAATAGATTCAGTTGAAGCTTTCTCTGATCAAAATCTGACGGATTCAATCGGATTAAAACCGATTAACTTTTATAATTGGTTTAAATCGTATTAATCAGTTTGAATTCGACAATTCCGTATTAAAACCAATTATGGTTTTAATCGATTTTAATTGGTCATTTTTAGCAGGGATGCTTCATATATGACAAACTTAGCCGTTGAAAGCTCTAAAATACCATTGTTTCTTCCTTCATAAACATATCCTAAATACACATTATACAATATACTGCACTGTCACACAAAAGGTTTGAGAAACTTACGGTTGTTCCTACGTAATTTATGTTTGCGTGCACGCCTATAAATATGTTTACAAATTATATTTTATTCTTATAAACTATACATAACTTTTTTTATTGTAATTATAAGCAACCTCAAAATCATGTGAATTGTTATGACTTATTGGATAAGCTACATAAGTATAAAACAATAGCGTACTGATATAAATTCTTCTTGTTTTTAAGTGCTATATCTAACAAATTAGAAGATTATTCGAAAAAGTCTATATTATTTAATTATGTTTCTATTATTCAAAGGTAAATACACAATATTTCCTAGCTATCATAAAAGTACGCAGTTCAATTTTTTTTAGCTAGTTTCTAGCTTATCGGTGATTTAAAATATTTGGATTTTTACTAGGATCATTCTCCACCTAATTCAAATTATGTATGTTTTTGTATTGTATATTTTAGTCAATAATGATTTAATGAGAAAGATTCATACAATGTCTAAATAAATTTACAGATTACTTACAAGAAGCAAATTTGGTACCCATAATAATAAAATATGATTTTTTTTTCTTTATGCGATATTATATTCTATTGCAATAATACAGTCATTTAATTTTGTCAATCTAAGGATAGATTATAAATTACGGAATCCTATGATTTAGCGAAACATTGATATTTTGTTTTTTCATCGTATAATTTGATGTTTCTGGTTCAAAGGTGACAAATCCTTATAAAATATAGATATTACTGTTTAAGTATGGAACAATGTTTTAATTTACTACGTGTGTATATAAGTTAGGCGAATCTTGTCCCAAACCACTACGTAGTGCTTTCTTATCGATCTGCTTATATGCTCAAATCTTTCGCGCAGCTTCCCATTTGACAAAAAATTTACTTTCATGATTCAGGTTCATAAACATCTTTCGAATTGCTCAAAATACTAGTTATTAAACTAGTAGTATGAGAACGAAATCGGCAGAACCTTTTGATAATCCTTACATATCAAATTTTCACAGTATTATTATTTAAAAATATCCATTCTAACCCTAGTATGATAAGAAGTCTTTAAAAATTAGTCGAATATATGAACTAGTGCAAAAAAAAGTTAGTTTAATTAGCGAACATGGCACTTTTATTACACTTTTAAATCCATTATAGCCACATCTGTAAAATAAAAACTTCTAACTAAAGCAAAAAGGTTAGGCGAGTTTGATGTATTGACCCTGTTAAAAATATCCAAACCAAACCAATTAATACCAATTTAGTATTTAATTAATTTTAATCCGGTTTTCTAATCTGGTATTATCGCATTTAAATGAATATAATCGATTAAATCCTATAAAGACTAATCATAAAATTTGATCGATTTTAAGTCGGGAGTTTTATCATGCATGTCAATAATTTTGTTTACAATTAGATTATAGATTAAAAAACAACCAAGATCAATAAAAAAAATTAATTGAGTGCTGAGTCAATGAGTGGTTATTTAAACTTAAGTACTATATTGATACAAAGAACTCAAAAGATTACTTGACATGCTAGTTTTATTTATTCGTGGTGTTGTCTAACTGTAAGTGTAACTTTCTGCATATTTTATTTGTGCACATGTACTTATAAAATTGTTATTTTAATATAATAAAATATTATTAATTTAAAAGTATGTACCATAAATGCAGGACGAATATAATGAAACTGGAATGACAAGTTACGTATATTAATCTTGAGAGTCCTTTGAAATTGATCAATATAGCCCTATTAAGTTTGATTACCACTCATTCGACTCAGCAATTAATTAAACAAAATGATTTGACGTATTATGAACAAAATCATATGGTTATAAACTTGACTATTTTTGATTGATCTCAGTTGTTTTCTAACCTGTAATTTAATTGTAAACAAAATTATTAACATGCATGATAATACTCAATAAAATGAACTCGCCTAACCTATTTACTTTGGTTAGAATTTTTTATTTTAGAGATTAGAAGTATTTTTTAGAGATTTCATATATTTTTGGTGTCTAGATGCCCCGAGTCGCCGATGATGAGGCTTAGGTAGTGCACACGGGATTTTTATTACGGGGATATCTACATCTCTTTTGCATGGTATCCAGGTGCATGGGGGTCACCGATGACGGAGACCATGCATAAGTCATATAAGCTCTATATAGCTTTTGATGGTGTCCAGAATCAATTTTTACACTTAGACAATAAAAATAACTAAACTTGGTCGAGTAAGAATTGCTGATTTTTCGTTGAGTATAATCGTCGAGATACTAATAGTTCCCTGCTAGAAATAACCAATTAGACCCGATAAAAAAAACTAATCGGTTTGAATACGTTTTTGTGATCCAGGATTTCCGAATTTAAACTGATTAACATAATTATAATCGATTTGCACCGATTGGGGAAAATATTCGACGATGTTTTAATCGGTTATAATAGTGTTAATCGGATTATATACGGAAATCCTGGATCACAAAAACGCATTACAATCCGATTGTTATTTCTTTTAATCGGTCTAAATCGTTTATAATTGTGTAAATGTTGCGATCTAGTATGCTATGGTTCATTAATCGGTTTCAATGGATTATAATCGCACGTATATCTTATGATTAATTGGTTAGTGTAGTAACTTGAACGGCCTTATATACTAACCATCATAGATTCTTTGCGCTTGCGAATGAGAAAAACCGGGCACTACCTGGCGGCGCGTTAGTAACAGACTAATCAATTATTTCTTTTTAATCGGTCTAAATCGTCTGTAATTGTATAAATGTTGCGGTCTAGATTGCTATGGTTCTTTAATCGGTTAAAATAGGTTTTTATTGTAGTAATTGGTATTAATCGATCGAAATTTGTACAAATTGATTTTAATCGGTTTTGATGAGTTATAATCGCACGTATCTTATATAATTAATTAGTTAGTATAGTAACTTAAACGGCCTTATATACTGACCATCATAGATTCTTTGTTCTTGCGAGTGAGACAAACCAGACGTCCCCTGGCGGCGTGTCCGCATCAATCACTTTGTTCGCCTTATACATGTCTATTTTGGATAGAAATAAAAAACCGGTAACTGATGAACCGAAGTAATGTTTCCCAAGGTACTTTGTCTGCCCTTTAAATAAAGTGATGCTCTAGGTGGTCACTATATCACTCGACCGATGACCGAATCCAGATAGTGCGCGATCAAAAAATGTCAGTTGAATACCAATTTTAACCAATTCCGATTATAATCGATTATTACCGACCCAAACACTAATTTTTGTACACGGTTAAGTTTAGAACAACAATATTAGAACCGATCAATTCTGATCATACAATATTGGTTGAGTACTGATTTTGAACCAATTCCGATTACAACCAATTATCATAGACACAAACGCTAATCCTTCAAAACACGATTACATTTGCAACACTATAACAACTGGTTAATCTCGATTACACAGTATTGGTTGAATACTGATTAGGACCGATTCTGATTACATCCGATTATTACGGTATAAGGTTCAAATTACAAATAAAAAAATCAACGGTTAAGACCGATTTTTTCCAATCAAAAGAAATCGGAGTTTTACGTATTCAGTCCGACTTCCAATTGAAGCCGATAAAAATCCAATCAACTAGTTATCGTACTGCTCGATTATCTCAATTAAAACCGATTAGAACCGATTAAAATGAAATCCGCATTAATCGGATCTAATTGGTCATTTTTAGCAGGGTCGCACGTTAGTCGAGTGGTTAGAGTGATTGCCTCTCACCCAAACGAATGGGGTTCGATTCCTGACACTTTCCAATTTTCCAGTATTCATTTGTTACTATTTATTAATAAATATTCGAGACGAGTTAAGCGAAAATTGCTTGACTCATTGAGTAAATGTTACTCAACAAGCTCTGCTCGGCTTTTTAAGCAAATTTTACTATAGCTGAGCAATATTAGCTCAAGATTTCTATCCCTGTAAACACAGCATTCATGGCCGATATTGATAGATAGATACAAAAATATATGACGCGCACTATATTTCGACCTCGTCATTGAAAATCCTGGGCATCTAAACTGCACGAAAAATCATGCAATGCGCTTCCTGGGGTTCCCCCATCAGCGATTCTGAACACTTGAAAAGTTTGTGTAGCGATAGTGCACCCTATTCAAAATTTTACTTAAGATCTTATATAAGAACTTACATAAGATCTTATATAAAAACTTACGTAAGATCTTATATAAGAACTTACGTAAGATTTTATATCAGATCTTGGCGAAAATCTTGTGTAAGATCTTAAATAGAAGATCTTCTGTTCATGATGAAAAAAAGCACTTTAAACAAATATACTGTAACGGGGCTTGATTTCTGGGGAAAACTCAGTGATATTCGAATGGATCACAATCCCTCGGTGCGACGGAGAACTCTCTCAACGTCCGTGATTTAGCCGCGTTGCAACGCAGCTCGCTGCTAGAGCTGCTTCGCGAACGTCGTGTTCGCACGTGTGCGATTACTCAGCACTCTCCTGTGCGGAGCCGGCTTCTCAGTTTTGCATTGCAACCGCTTGTTGCAACGTCCGCGGAGGCGGCAGTATTCGCGATAAGGACGTTGGGAACGGGAGATAACACTCGGGAAAATGAAGCTAGTCCCGATTAAAACAAAACAAAATAATGATATATTGTGCGGCCAATATTTTCTCTATACAAATGTGCGCCGAGTCACATCAATGTCGACTCGGTGTGAAGAGTATCCCGCGAAGCGTACGCGCGCGAACGAGAAGGCCGAGATTCGGCGCCGCTGCACCAAGTCGCAAAGCTGTAGCCGCTGCTACTGCTGATGCGATACAGAAAAAAGGCTCAGCCCTACTTACTCGCAGTCGCCGTTCTCGGTAGGCGCACATCACACACTCTGCGCCGGTGGTGTTGCTGACTCACTCGCTGGAGCTGATGTCCTCTCGTTCGGCCGCTGATCGACAGGCCAGGTTGTCCTTGCTTCTCGTAGCAGGAGTTGACTTGGACGTATTCTTTTCGCTATCACACACACACATACACACACACTCTCACTCGCTCGCACGCTATCGGTCGTCGCTCGATTGAGTCAGTCTCACACCCGAGAGCTGACGCGTTCGCTATTCTGGCTGGAAACTATCTATCCGTCTGACGAACCACGACTTATACGCGAGGCCCCGAATCTTGTCTCTCATTAGAGGGGGAGCATGCGCCCTAATGAAAGTGAGAAGTACCGTTAGGCGCTTTTCAGGTCTGAACCGGCCTGAACCGCCGGCCGTTAATGGTTTTATTGAACGGACGCACGTCACGGGATAATTTTAAACCCGTGTCGTGTCGAGCGTCGGTTGCTTGACGGCGCAATTAAACCGCCGTAGACCTTTTCCATTCAGATGACTCCCTAATACTGATCAAAGGTGGCGAAGCTGGCGCTGCCATGGACGCCATGCATCTCGCACTCAGAAAAGTGGAAAAATGGTGCTGCTCAACGGGGCTCTCGGTTAACCCGAACAAAATTATGCTCGTTATCTTCACACGCGAGTACAAGATTGGAACCTACAGGGCATCTAGACTTTCAGGCACAACCCTGGAGGTGAAGGACTCGGTTAAATACCTCGGTGTTGTCCTTGACAGGAAGCTGACCTGGAAAAAACACCTCACGGCCCAGTGTAATAAGTTCCTAGTGGCATTCTGGACATGCCACCGGGCGTTTAGCTGCACATGGGGATTCAGTGCCAAAGTTCTCCTATAGCTCTACAGGGCCGTACTTTTGCCCAGGCTTGCGTATGCCACGCTGGTCTAGTGGCCAAGGGTAGAGGAGGCCTTGGAGAGACTACGGGGGCTTGCAACGAGGGGGGCTACTGGGTCTTTAAGGACCACGCTCACCAAGGCACTGGGAATACTAGTGGATGTAGAACCCCACCAACTTAAGATCATAGGGGGGGCAACCAAAGCCGCCTATTGACTTAATGCCTACGGGCAGTGGAAACAGGGGACGAGGCATACGCGGTTTCCGGTGAAACTTTGCCTCAAACCGAAATTTTATATGATATCGGACATGATGATAACGCGTTACTACTTCGGAAATACGAGAGCATCATTCCAACACGACAGGACTAAGAGAGTAGAAGAAATACCTTGCCGGGAGAAGGTGATATCTGGTACACGGATGGATACAAAACTGATAAAGGCACTGGCTTCGGTTACTACTGTCGCAGGGATGGAAGGGGTACCTTCTTCTCATTGGGGCGGTTTACCACGGTCTTTTGACCAGAGATTTACGCCATATTGGGCTGTGCACAGAGAATCATGGAACTCGATGCACTTGCCAGGAGAATTAGTATATGTTCAGATAGCCAGGCTGCGCTCAGGGCACTAATTGCCCAGAAGACAACATCCAAGCTGGTTTGAGACAGCAAGGCGATACTAAAGTAACTGGCCAACAACAACAAAGTCAGACTACTCTGAGTTCCGGGTCATATTGGGATCGAGGGCAATGATATAGACTCTCTGTTTCGGGAGCTCGAACTCTCCCGATCGGACCAGAACCTTTTACGGGCGCCGCAAGTTGCCTAATAGAAGGGGCGATTTGCGAATGGGTGGAGTACGAGCATACCAGGAAATAGCGAAATACCCAAGGATGTAGATAGGCCAAAGCGGTCATGGGACGGGACACTAACATGGACTGGACCAAGTATGCTAGCGGAGGCAACAGAAGTGACTCCAGACTCCTGTCTTAGATCATCACGGGACACATTTGTCACAGATATAGTAGGAAGACGGAAAATGATCTGTTACAGGGGTATGCAGATGATGTGAAGAGGCAAAGGTGACGCCAATTCACATCCTGACAGCATGCCCCAGATTTGTTGAGCTCAGATATCAGTACTTGGTGAATCATTTCCCAACCTGCAACGACATAGAGCTGCCTGCTTGGGAGCTATCTTGACCTTCTGGAGAAGAGCTGACTCACCCAAGCCACATAATTCATGATTGGATTTTTTGTAATTTTCAAACTGATCAATATGAGCGATTATGATTTTAATAACAATAAATTTATTTTTTATCATTTATTTCTTTTTTCAGAAAGAAAATTTATTTGTACAAGTAAGAATAATAAAAAAATGAAAGTCTACATATATGGATTGCTTTTGTACATAAACCTTCGAAGAGAGCAAATAGCTCAGTTCATGTGATAATCACGTGATTTTTTAGTAGAGAAGTGGTTCGTTTTTATAGCTCAGAAAGAATAGTTTTCAATTAAGAGGTCGGATCGAGAAAGGGTCTACTGCATACATAATTCTAATCATTTCGCAATCATTTTTTAATAATTTTTCAATTATTTCGCGCGATGTACACGCGACTCGCGACCCTATATTCACAGGAATTCACCTTACTGATTTCGGTATTATTTATTGTTTTATAATGATTTTCGAAATTCCGGGCACAAACGACCAAAAGAACTATACTTTCCTACCACTATACTAAATTTGAACTCGATTCGTTAGGCATTTCTATATTAGCCCTATTTTAAAATTGGCCTGGTCTTCCCAACATATTTTTTCCATACAAGAATACGTATTATGTTACTTATTTCACTATTAATTTGCAGACAAATGAAAACAATATTTCGAAAGAAGCAAAAAGAAACAATGCAGAAATAACCATTCATAAGATGAATGCCAATACATTGATGCAAACGAGAAAAGAGCTGACTTTTACCGCACTTGACAATAATACAAATTTTGACAAGAAAAGCAAAAAAAGTGACGGGAAAACATTGATGCCGAAAAAAGTTAGTTTATATATTCAAATAATAAATTACTTAAAGCATGGCGCTAGTCAGGCTAAAAAAATAAGGCGGGATCATCTGAATTAAATCTAACAGGATGGATCTCAACACTAAGCTAAAACCGGATTGGTGATGGTTTTTTGCACTCGTAAGTCGATGTATTAAGGTGTATTAAGGTAAGTGTGAATATTGTTTAGTTGTTTTTAAGACATTTAATAAAATTCAATGAAATGAGAAGCTATTGTTTGATGGCTTTGTTAATATACTTTGAAGCAGGTATCGGTGTTCTCGAAGCAAAAAATATTTATCATTTGAAAGAGGTGCATATACTGTCTCGTGACAATTAGGTTCTAAAAGTGTAAGTTCCCTTATTTCAAAATTATTGGATAAAAAATGAACTCCTCTGTGATTGATTCAAATTAAATAGGACAATTGTCCAGTTTTTTACTCCGATTCTGTCAACTTTCATCCAGATCAATGTCTTTCTGACTCTTAGCAATTTCTATGTGGATCTCTTTTGAACGCATTTTACGTTAAATCAAGCAGCCGCATTCTGATCATTTCTCAAGATACTTCAGCGCCCAAGCTAACTCTAACGTCATTTTATTTAATCAGGGTTGCCCAATCTTGTTTCTTCTTGTTCGAGAGCTGTCTCTTACGACTCACTGTTTCATTCTGACAGTACTTAAAATCACTTGAAGCTCATTCATATCATTCATGTGTTTACAGGACAGACAATCTTTGGCAGACATAAGCAATCAACCGAAAGCTAAATCGCCAACCAAATTTTTGCGACCGCTTACACCGTCCTTATCGCCGCTTCGTACAAACATGCAGGTCAATCGCAAACGTCAGGCCGTAATATGCGATTCCGATGGCAAAGGTGATGTGGGATCGCAATTAAGCTTGCAATCGTCACCTCATCGCCGATCGAAATCGCATTTGCCATCAGTACGTTAATGGAGGCCATCAAAATCACATTCGCCCTCAGCGTCTCGTCTAAGCCCATTGACAATCCGCAGTCACTCTCGATCACATTCTCAGGGTTCGCGATCATAGTCGCGCTGGAAGAGTTAGCGCTAAAGATTAACGGGCGCGTACAGCCTCTCGACGTTCGTGGTTGCGTTCACGCTTTAAACATTCACTGTCACCTTCGCGCTCTCAATATCCACCGTCACGTTCACGCTTCCATCATTTGCCGTCGCCTCCACACTCTCATCATTCACAGTCACGTTCGCGCTCTTAGCATTCAACGCCGCCTATGCGCTCTCAACCTCCAACGTCATGTACGCGCTCCCAACATTTACCATCGCCTTTGCGCTCTCAACATTCACGGTCAATCTCGCGCTCTCAGCACTCACCGCCACCTTCGCCCTCTCAACATCCACCGTTGCGTTCGCACTCTCAACATTTACCGTCGCCTCCGCGCTCTCAACATTTACTGTCACGTTCGCGGTCACGTTCACAATCACGTTCGCGGTTACGTTCTCTATCACGTTAGCGGTCACGCTCACGCTCTTGGTGTTCACGATCGCACTTGCGCTCAGAATCGCGTAGATACAGATCGCGAACTCCGCCGTGGAAGAGATTCAACTTTAGAGAACAAGTTTTGAACTTATCGGATAGGAATAGTGAAGGTACATATTAACGAATTTAATATAACTATAAGCAATATTTAAAATGTTATAAAATTTTTAAAAAAGTCTGATGTTTCTCAGCCTTAAAAAAACGTAGAATTTATTCTTGTTCGATAGTAATTGTATTAAGATGTGTGTATGTGTGTATTGTTTTATGTGGCGTTGGCAGAGCAAGCTCTGCACAAGTGGCCCTCCGACACCGGATCCCCACAGGTACTATCGTTAATAATACTCTTGTGAGGCCCATTAATTAGCCTATTTGGCTTCTCCTTCGAAGTTTGACATTTCCGTACATCCCCCATTTACCAAGGTGAATAGGGGTTCAGGATCAAACTCATCTTCTTCATTCTGCATCGTTCTGCAGTCTTCTTCATTCTGCATCGTGCAGCCGCCTGCTTCCTGCAGCATTGTTCGGTCGTCTACTTCGAGCAGCATCGACTGGTCATCCTCTAGACAGACTCAACCCCGAACCTACATTCCTCTGCATCAGTCCGAGGAGTGTTTCGTATCTACTAGCTAGTGTCGTCTAGCAACAGTTTTACTCAGCTGTTTCGCCTTGTCCTTCTCTTCTATTCTCGTCGTAATTTCTAACTTTCTTGAGAATGGTCCTTATGTAGTTGTTTACTGCGCACCAGCCATCCTTCGACGCTAGCATAGTTGTCATCATTGACTCGAGGGTCACCCTAGTCTGAAGGTAACACTCAAGTTCTTTTCGTTCCATTTCGTATCGCGAACAGTCACAGAAGACATGCTCCACATCTTCGTTTGCTTCCAAATATACTGGGAAATTTGGATTGTCCTCTATCTTGAAGCGGTGTAGGTAGGCTCAAAAGCGCCCATGTCCGCTCAAAAACTGCGTAAGGTAATTCACTTCCCCGTGTCGTCGATTGGTCCAGCTAAGAATACGTGGTATGAGGCGGTGTGTCTATCGCCCCTTTCCACTGGAGTCCCATCGCCTTTGACACTCAGTTAGGGTTTGTTCTTTCGCGGATTTCCAAACTTCCTGTTAAGTATTGTCACCACGCTAGCTTTCTTTGTATATATCCTTTCGTTCTGTTGCTAGAAGGTCAATACGCACCATACTTGAGATAACGCACACTGCATCTTCTAATACTGTACGGTAGGCAGAAGCGATCCGTAATGCACTTCTCCTATAAACTGTTGACAGCTTTCGTGTTGACACCGTACGTCTTTCTCAGAGATTTTATGTATTATGTTCTCTTCGCCAATTTCCTTCTATAGTGCTTCTAGTGCCTCCTCTTCTAAGGTAAGCAAGTCCAGATCCTTTACTTCAATGGTTTCTTCTTGCTGGAGTGCTTTTATTGTGACTCCTTCCACTAGTACTGCTTTAACTGCTTCTTGAAAGTCCGAGGTTTTGACTTTTCTTGTGCGTTTAAGCTCTATCAGAAGATCTCCTGCAACTGTTCTGCGTATTTTATTTACGCTATTCTCCAGCGTGTTAAGTGACAGAGCCGCTTTCATTTTTAACAAAATGTCTGCATAGCTCTTTCCTTCTGCAGCCTTGATAATTAAAGCATCTGGTCTGGGAGGTCTTGCCAGCTTTGGTCCATCCCTGCTAGTCTTATTCTGGTTTGTAATGCCAGGAACACTTTTAACCTCTTTGCTTGCCTTTTTGCCCTTTTTTCTTTGACTTTCTTGTAACGACATTCCTATCCTGCGGAGTAGTTGGGGCTTTCTTTGTTGTATCCACCTTCCGAGATCTAAGACTTAGGGTTGTCTGGGTTTCCCTCCCTTGAGTTCCCGGGCGTTGGCATTGCTGTAAGTTATCATCTGCCATGCAGGGATTATTATAGCTTGCTCTTATGATTCGGGCAAGATCTTTAATTTGTTTGTGCACATTGTGCCTGTCCTTAACATAGTCCATCAATTCCTCGATTCTGCTGCCAAGGCGGTCCAAGTGCGCATTCTTTTGCGTTATACAAACAGCTCTCTTATCCCTGTCTGCATCAACCTCCATTTGCATATCACCTGCAGCAAGGATCAGGTGACAAATCTCTGCGGCTTTTAAGTCAGTTTGCCCCCCCCCCCTCCTCCAATCTCAATGGGGCCAGCGCCGACCACCGGGGCGTTTACCCGATCGGAATCGACGGCGGGACAGGGCTCTGTGGCTTGACCTGCTTGGGATAGTAATGTTATTAACTCACTATCCATGTTTGATTTATCTTCGGATTCTTTCCCCTAGCCTGTTTGGTCTGCAAAGCATATTTTATTTCTGTTCTACCCTTCAGACAGTTGAGGAAACCTCAACGCGCCAATGGGCATTCCCCTATCCGCCACCCAGGGGACGCGCCACATACAGGGTATCGGCATCCCCGCGCGGAAGATGTGTGTGAGTGTGTGTATATATCAATTTAACAGGTTTGTGCGCAGATTATATACACAACATAAAATTGTATAAGAATTATCCAATTGATATAAGGCAGTATTTGATGAATGAATATACGACGGCCTTGACTCAAAAAGTTAAATATGAAAGAAGTTTTGAAATGAAGTTAAAAAACTAAGTCGCGCATTGATTTTCTAGATGAGTATAAAGATATTAACGATAAAATATCAAAAATTATTTATAACTAATTACTTTTTTAAAGAGAACAAAAGAAAGTCGATTTCCCCCACTTAAAATTTGGTTACATTTCCCGACAACAGATGGCGACACAGATCCTGTAATTGATCGATTTCCTGAAATTTTGAGCATTAAGAGGTCCAGCCTGGGTTAAATCCTACAAAATATTCGTTCAATAAAATTTTTCTCTTTTTACGTAAATTAAAAATCAAAAAATATCTACTGTAAATATTTACACTATACACTATTTCTACTGAGAAGTTTTGGAAAATATAAAACGAGTGACAGATAGTTCATTAGTTTCGAATAAACAAAAATAATAATAATACGGAGATACATATATCTGGCTAGTAGGTCAGCAATAACGAGCGGATAGAGGACTTGAATTGACCAACAGACTCCTTACTTTGGACGTTATTCGGGATAGAATTCCATTGGCGTTTCATTCGGTTAATAGAGCTGTAAAACCCGAGATTAGAGGAGAAGGTGCCTTTTTGAAGATCTCGCAAGTTCCTTAACGGCTACGCCACCGTTCGACTAACAAAGAGATCACTCAGTCTCTCACAGTTAGTTAGATCACGAAGAATCATGAAGGTCATAACGCAGTCATGGAGATAAAACGTTGAGTACACCGTTTGGATGTCGCACCCCTCTGCGATTTCTGAGTAGTCATGACAAAATCTATGCAAGGGTTTACCCATTTTAAAAGCAATATATTTAAGGAAAGAATGACGTACCAATTAAAGTTTATTACTTAGATATTGAGAGTGAGGTCGCTAAATCTGTGGACGGTATAGAAAGTGAGGGAGTATCAAAGACTTATATAAATAGATGACCGCAGAGGGGTCTGAAAAATCAACGGTGGATCTCTTGATGAAGCCCAGCATTCGGAGGGACCTGGACACGGCCGCGTCAGTTTCCCTATTGCAAAATCTCACGTGAAATCTTACATGAGATCTCAACTGAGATCTCATCCCAAAATCTCATCTGTTATTTTAGTCCGGAAGCTGCCGGATCCTCTTATTTATTCAAAAATGAGTTTTTTAATATTGGTAGTCGACTATAAGGAGGAGCCTCCCCCTAAATAAGTTCAAAAAACTAGGATTCAAAGCATTTTAGACATTTTTTTGATTTTTAAAAATATCTCATCCAAAATCTCACCTGAGATCTCAGGTGACATCTAAGGTGAGATCTCAAATGAGAAATTTTTAAAAATCGAAAAAACATCTTAAATGCTTCGAAACCTAGTTTTTTGAACTCTTCTGAGTAGGAGTACATCCTTATAGGCGGCTTCCAATATTAAAAACCTTATTTTTTATTAAATAAGAGGATCCAGTAGCTTCCGGACCAAAATTACAGATGAGATGTTGGCATGAGATTTTGGCATGAGATCTCAGGTGAGATCTTATGTAAGATCTCACGTGAGATTTTGCATAGGATTGCTGCTATAAACGTCAATGATGAGTCAAAGATCACGCCAAGATCCTTGAACACATCAACTCTCTCCAGCCTAGATCCATTATTGCAATAATTAAAGAGAAGTAAGGACTTGCTTCTGGAACATGAGATCACCAAGCATTTATTGGCATTCAAAGATAGTCCGTTTTCAACTGACCAGGCTACAAGTGTATCAGAATTCCTCTGAAACTTAACGGAATCATCCGCCGAACGAACACGCATAAATAATTTAATATCGTCCGCATACATCAAAACTTGTGCAGCACTGAGTTTAGGAACGCGTCTATTTAGCAAGAATTACAAAAGTAAAAGTGGTTCTTGAAGCAAATCCCCAGATACGACATTCTCGAAGCCGTCACCGGAATACGACGTTCTCAAAGCTGTCGTCGAAATACGACGATCCCGAAGCAGTCGTCGAGATACGTTTTTACTCCACTCAGTCGTCGATATTTTGGAGCGCGTTTTCAATGAACTGGCTAGAGGGGTGTGAATTTGTGCACGACAGTGCAATATTCAACGATAAACTTGTGTAAAAAGCAATTAAGCCTGAGTTTTGTATAAATAAAGCCGTAAGTGATTAAACAAACCTTTAGCAACTTATATCCTTTACATTTTTCGGGAAAAAAGTAAGAATTTTGATTTTTCAAGGCTTTATAATGATTTTTCAAATAATTTGTAACCGAAAATGCTGAATTGGGCGGTGGAGCACATTGCCAAGCTTTTTCACTAATTTCGGTTATCAACTGCGTTCCAAAATGAAAAATGCTGAATTTCATGTTAACAATAACATCAAAAAGCTTTAATTTATTAGAAATGTCGATCTTCTGCTCTTTCAGTAGAACCATATGTTGATTTTCAACATTCCATGAGCTGAAGAATACATTCATTCTTAAGAAAATGCATTTTATACAAATAAATAGAGTAATATAAAAATAACAAATTTTATGTGTTCTTGAATACAATTCATGCAAAAACAAATAAAATTCCGCAACTAGAGAATCTCTTCAGCAGACGGAAAATTTATAAAAACCTTTTTGAAAATGGCCCAAAGCACATCTGACGTCAAAATATCAGGAAAATCTCCTCTTTCAAATAAAACAGATATTAGCTTTTGATACTTCATCGGATTATCCACCAATCAAAAACACACAGACTTCTTCGGCATTTTTAGCCTAGAGGTTTAAACCTTCAAAATAACAGTTGCAAAATAGTAAAGGTTAATGTCGACTATATGTGTAACACACTTCGAATAAACCTTTAATTGTCTATCCTGAACATTTCAAACCGAACAAGCTTTCTAAAAAAACAGTCATTGCCATGATAAAAACATTATTTTTCGAAACTCAATCAAACATTTACTGCAGTTTAAAGCAAAATTTAATTAGGTTGAACCAGTGCAAGCTGGAAGTCTTCTACACTTTATTAAAACACTAAAATTAGCAATTATGTAAAAATTCACTAGAAGAAGTGAATCATTCTGGGATGATAATTATTTTATGAAAGATATGTGGTACAAACATAAATACATAATCCTACTAATAAAAAATTTAAAAAATATCAGAATTAAGTACACCTTTTCGATAAATAATGGTTTACAAAAAGTAACCGGGTCATGAAACATTTCACATAATATTGTTATGACCTGGTACGGGTTAATGTAAAATAACAACACGTTATTTATAAAAGTGTAACTCAAACTCGAACTCTCTTTATTCAATCGTACACAACTCAGCTCATCAGCTGTCACGATCAGACTGACTGTAAACAATAACATCCGCGACGTCGTTGATCTCGTTGCTAAGGGTTGCTATGCGCGATTCTTGACGTTCGAATCGTGCAACGTTCAGGCTCGGTCACAACATTGCCCTCTCTTTTACAGATTGTTGTCCCGACAATCATAACCATCCATTTTTCAAGCGAGTTGATCCTCTTACAATCCAATGATGCCTTACAGGAACTGACGCCAACATCCTCTACCTTGATCCAGCCTAGGTATCAAGTTATCGAGCAATGCTTACAGACGCCATTCCAATCATCACTTAACAGGACTAAGACGGACCCGTCTCTTGAACAATCTACTTCAATCATCCTTCTTATTTCCTTACCATAGGGTCGGTCGAAATCGGTCTTCAGACAAGAGGGGGGAAGTTTACGTGCCGTGGAACCTCACCTCAAGTCCTTGCTCCGGTATTGACCTTCACGCCCACGGGAAAAAACCACAGCTCAAAAGAACCGTGAGCAGAGCAGTCTGCATTAACGGTTATCTCTTTCAGTGTAAGTCCCAAGACGATTGATCAAGTCAAAAGGAAGTCTCAGATCAAAACAGGTGTACATCTCAGCTGGAGTAGCTCCGGTCGTTGCATGTTTGGAGGATCTGTAAGCTAACAGAAATAGTGAAACCCAGCGATCCCAGTCTTTCTGATTTTCGTGTATGTATTTTGTGAGATAGTGAAGTAATGTTTGATGTTGTCTTTCAACTTGTCCGTTTGATAGTGGGTGTAATGGTGATGTTCTTGTCTTTTTAATTCCTAACAACTCAGACAAATTTTTAATCAACTTCGAATCGAAATTTGTCCCTTGATTAGTATTTATTTCTAAAGGTACTCCATACCTACAGACAATCTGATCAACAAAAATCTCAGCAATGGTTTTTGTTCTCATATTAGAGAGAGAGGAAAAGCTTCAACCCACTTTGAGAAACAGTCTGTCAGAACTAAGAGGTATTTATTGCCTAAAGAAGAAAGTGGAAAGGGACCTAAAATATCCATTTGAAGACGTTCAAATGGAACTCCTGAATTGTAAATCTTCATCTCACCATGGCCTTTATCTGGAGGACCTTTCTTTGCAATACAAACTTTACAGGATTTACACCAATTTTCTACATATCTTTTGCAAGTAGCCCAATAAAATCTTTTTCTAATTTTATCCAGAGTTTTGTTTACTCCGAAATGTCCTCCAGATGGTGAATCATGTGCTTCCTCTAAAATATCTTTGATTTTATCTATAGGAACAACCAATTGACGAATTTCATGATCTAAATTTGTTGAAACCCAATCTCTATACAAAATTTCATTAATCAACATTCACGAATCCCATTGTCAACAATAGATTTTAGTGAATTCATCCATCGAAGAAATTTCTTGCCATGCTGGTTTTTTCTGTAATTTCTTCGTTTGACAAATACACGAAATAGCCTTATCTTCTGTTTGACTCTTCATCCAATCTTCCGATGTATTTTCTTCAAAAATAATACGGCAAATAGTCTCTTCATTGAATTTTTCTTCTACTCTGGAACAATATTTGTATAAAAAATCTTCACAAGGACGTCTTGTGAAGTCCATCAGCATTTCCATGTAAATTACCTTTCCTGTGGATAATTTTGTAGTCATACTGATCCAATTTCCCTAACCAACAAGCTAATTGTCCATCTAATTCTTTAAACGACAATAACCAAGTCAAAGAAGAATGATCAGTCCTAATGATGAAAGGTTTACCGATAAGGTAATGATGAAAATGTTTTAACGATTCTATAATAGCGAGGAGTTCACGACGAGTGACGCAATAATTTCTCTCTGATTTAGAAAGAACTCTACTATAATAACCTATGACACGTTCGATTCCATCTTTCTTCTGAGAAAGAACCGACCCAATTCCATGATCAGAAACATCGTATCTAAAATAAATTCAGAAGAAAGAGAAGGAAATGCCAAAATTGGAGGTTTTGTAAGAACCTCTTTCAATTTTGAAAAAGCTTTTTGACAATCTTCTGACCATATGAACTTAGTCGATTTTTCAGTTAATTTATACAATGGTTTTGCTATATCAGCAAATCCTTTAATGAGACGCCTATAATAACCACAGAAATTTACAAAGCTCAATACAGTCTTTTTGTTGTGAGAAATTGGCCAATTTAAAACGGATTGAATTTTCTTTGGATCAGCTGTCTTTCCTTCTTCAGAAACGATGTATCCTAAATATTCGACTTGCTTACTGAAGAAAATACATTTCTTCTTGTTTAGACGTAACCCTGCTTCTTGAAAACGAACAAATACCTTCTTCAGATTAGATATCATTTCATCAAATGACTTTCCTAATACCATGACATCATCTAAATAAACTAAACAGAATTTTGAAAGATAATCCCTGAGTAACTTTTCCATCAAACGTTGAAAAGTCGCCGGTGCATTGCATAATCCAAATGGCATAACTTTAAATTGCCATAAACCTTTTCCAATTGAGAAAGCCGTGATTTTCCTATCCTCGTTCCGAATCTTGATTTGCCAGTATCCACTCTTCAAGTCCAATGTATAAAACCACGAATATCCTGCAAGTTTATCAAGAGTATCATCAATCCTTGGTAAAGGGTATGAATCTTTAATCGTGATTGCATTAATTTTTTGGAAGTTAATACAAAAACGAATTTTTCCATCCTTCTTCTTCTTGGGAACTACAGGTGAACAATACGAACTATCTGATTCTTCAATGACTCCTTGAGAATGCATCTTAGCAATACATTCATCTAATTCCTTAATTTGATGAATAGGGGGTCTTCGAATAGACTGTTTAATTGGTTGATTATGGAGTAATTGAATTCTGTGTTCAACCAAATTACATTTTCCAGTGACGTCATCTTGAACATCAAAAATGAAACATCATCTTGAAAAATTTCTTGAAATTCGTGTAGAAGATCCGCAAACTCTCTTCTGTTCTATGAGTTCTTATCAAAAATTTCTTGTAATGAACCTGGTACAACCTTACTAGAATCGACTATTCTTGAAATTTGTTTATTAATGATTGAACTTGGAGTATTTAAAATAATTTTAGTAATTGAATCTGTAATACCAGTTGCATCAAGAAAATCACTTCCAAGTATACAATCATCAATAATATTTCCAACAAAAACATCTAAATTAGTTACATGATCACCCAATTTTAACGAAGCTGAAATCAAAAAATCAACTGGTACCTTCTCTCTAGTTGGATACTTAGGAGTTGTAAAATTAATAGGAATTCTCATATCTTTTGACTCAACAAATTTTTGATTTATAATAGTCACATCTGAACCAGAATCTATTTTAAAAATACAAGCTTTGTTATTAATTAAACCATCAAAATAAAATTTATTAGAGTTCCTATTAATTCGTCCAACATGGCAATCAATCCGATAAGAGTGGGAGTTTGTTGGAGTCTTGTTAAGTTCTGTTGAACTCGCACCAAGAAGTTCAACATAACTTAGTTTCCCTGGCTATTCATCTGATTTGAACAACGTGACCTTAGATGACCTTTCTGACCACATGCCCAACATTCAACATTTTTAAAGTAATCCTGAGATCTCTGTCTGTCCGAAGATTGAGGACCATTAGACTTTGAATTCGAAGAGTTCATTCCAGTCTTGTACGTGTCATTTACACTCCTCGAAGCCTGAGGTCTCTTATTCAAATCACGGATAACTTTCACCTCCATAGCACGAGCAAGAGCAACTTTTGAAGAAGTTATTCTTTCTAAACGAAGAATATCCTTGATCGAATAATCAAAAATAGCAGAAATGAATTGGGTACAAGCGATTTTATCCTGGACCTCAAATGGACATTCTGGATAACCAAAGTACTAAGTCGTTCAAGATCAGCAGCCAAAATTGGCCAAGATCTTCACCAAACCGCTGACGCCTGTTTTGAAATTGTGTGTGATAAGTGGGTGCTAAATGTTTATCTCCGAAACGAAGTTCAAGACGCGATACTAAATCATCAAAATTCTATGTAGAAGAATCTGATTCAACAACAATTGATCTTGCTCTTCCTTTCAAACAAGAAATAAGAGCTGACGTTTTAGATGTAGGTGACCATTTGTTTGCATCAGCTACAACTCGAAATTGAACTAAAAATTCACGAAGAGGTGATGAACCATCATATTCACTAACTTTTAATTTCAATATAGAATCTATTCCAGAATGGATAGATTCAGTGTTCGGTAAAGCGGAATTACCAACAGAGGTTCCTAACCCTAGTCTATTCTGATTTGAAGATAAACCGACGTTATTGACTCTAGTGTTATCTAATTCTGTTGTATATGAATGTGTATTTGTATTCTGAAAACGACTTCGTTGATTGATTTGACGTTGCTGTTCTTGCTGTTCTGTTATCAGTGCGTTATTCAGGGTCCGAAGTCTCGATATCTCCTCGTTCAAATCAGCCCTCTGTTCCCGGTCATTGAACAGGTCACCCGGTCTCTTCGAACCAGGTGATCTTTCAGTCGTTGATTCTCTTCTTCAAGTTCCTCATTGAGACGTCGAGCTTCCAACAGTTCCGAGTCTCGAGTGTGCAAGTCCCTTTGCAAGTTCAATGCATCCTCGCTGCATTGATCACGTTCTTGAGTAATTTCCTCTACACGTCTCTTCAAGTTTGTTATTTCCATATTTGCTGCAGTGAGAGACGGTTGAGGTTCCTTAGAAGAGTCCTCGGAGATGGAACTGATCGAGTGTTGATTGGTGTTCTTGAAATTGTTGACATCTTGCTGGAACGTAAAAGCATGAACCTTTTTCACTTTTCGAAAACACTATCCCGGACGAGCCCCCAAAAAATAACAACACGTTATTTATAAAAGTGTAACTCAAACTCGAACTCTCTTTATTCAATCATACACAACTCAGCTCATGAGCTTTCACGATCAGACTGACTGTAAACAATAACATCCGCGACGTCGTTGATCTCGTTGCTAAGGGTCGCTATGCGCGATTCTTGACGTTCGAATCGTGCAACGTTCAGGCTCGGTCACAACAATATACATAAAGGTATAAAATAATGGTAAATATTTATATTTATGTAATTTGTTGGTAGTTGATTAGAAATAAAGTATATGTATACATATATCAAAAACACAGTAAGATTGGTCCAGATGTGTCGGATACTGTAAATGATAATCTTTTTAGAGAAATATGGCAAATATGTTTATTTGTATTTATAATCTTAATTATTTTTTAAATCATATGCGCCACATAGATACATATGTATGTTTTATGTATATCATTAGTAGTAATCTTAGACGTAATCTACAGATTTGGTCCAGATGAAAGGGATGCTACGAATAATCATCTTTGCAGATATGATCTTGTTTTTTGAAGATATCTGTTTGTGAATGAGAAATGACGACTGCTCTATGTTTTCACGCATATCACAAGACGTAATCTGCAGATTTGGTCTAGATGGAAGGGATGCTGCGAATAATCATCTGTACAGAGATGATCTTGTTTCATGCCTGTTTTTGTAAAGAAGCCTGGAAATGATACTATTGTAAATGATTATTTATATTAATATTGGTTGTAAATTTGCTCTTTGCGTTTCACAGGGTGAAAACTGTCGTTAGTTATAAAATGTAACATTTTTAATAATAACCCGCATTACAAATTATTTATAGATGTGTTATCAGATTTAATATATATATAAATTATGATAGTCTTAATATATTGTTACAAAATAAACTTTACGATTACCTATCTAATATTTATACAATTTATTATTAAGTATATCTCATATTTGGATTTTGAATATAATTTCTGTGGCGATTATTTGGCCAATATTTTACATTTCTAATTTTAATATAATTATGTTGAATTCACATTTCATTTACAATTATCAATATGACATATGATTTTGACACTTGGTTAAAAATTGTGTTTACAAGATGGCAAAGTTTTCTTTTTCTCTCACTCGAAAGGGAAAACGGAGACTCGGGCTACTTAAAGGCCGCGACTCAACGAGGCGGCAGGCGTCTAAGGAAGCCGTCAGATCCTTACTAAGGAGTCCAATCTGACGGTGGGACGAAATGCCCAGATTTTTATTTTATTTTTGAAAGGCATGCCTGTTCAGAGATCTCAAATTTTGAGAATGAATAGTGTCATAGCCTATTATTTCAAAATTAATTGTTCTCGTATATGATAATTATAATTATTACATTTTTAATATGTTCACCATATTTTGAATTAGGACAAATATTTCACGTTGTTTGTTCATGAATATTTAATAGTAATTTGAAAATACTATGGACAGTGTTTCAATTAATTAATAAATTAGCAGCAATACCAGTACAGCCCATTGTAATGAACAAAACATTCATTGAAATTAAATAATTATTCTGTTAAGTCTTAGCTAGTCCCCGTAATTATCAGAATATATTGTACTTACTTTGTGGTTGTTCACGGGAATCGGGATCCGTCAAACGTGTATAAGGAGGTTTAAATAATGCACTCTCGTTGACAATTGAGTTTTAGCGTATTTATTGAGTTTTACCGATGCTTACAAGACCGAGTAAGACTTAAGCTACTGCTAGCTCTGTCGACAGCCCGGAGCGTCGTAGCAGAGTGCAGGTCTGAATTTTCACTGACAAAATTGGATTCAACGTATGCTCGTTGAATCCCCTGCTCTACTTAATATTCGGACGCAGCAATATTTGGCAATACATTTTTGTTCAATCGCAATCATGTTTTTATTCAGTCGCAGCACCACGTCACAAGACGTAACATCCCCCCAACAAGCTAGTTGCCTATTGGTACAATAGCAACTTAATTAGATAACAGATGATTAAACAATTTAAATTAATAAGTTCTCAGTAACATATTTTTTTTATCTTTATAAAATTCTAGAATATGCTAACTAAATTTTGAAATAGTTGTTTTTACTTGTATTATTATTATTATTGTCTGATTTATTGTGAACGTATGTGAATACTCTAGAATTTTATTTACATTATTAGTATTAAATCTACTACTCTTAGTATTTACATCTAACCTAAATTAAAATTAATTTTATTTTAAATTATAAATGAAGTTTATATTATACACTAATTTATTACCTATAATCCTAGCAATATAAATACATCAAACATCATTGTAAATATCATATCGTGTACATATAATAACAGTAAAGGGTTTGAATATTTACAGCTACTCATTCTAAAATTGCTCCAACGAGAATAATGATATTTTCGATTCTGGTTTAGATTCTACTTTTGATTCAACTTTTGATTCTATTGGTTGATTTATATAGGTCCTTGAACTAGGTGGATGTATAGAAATAGGTGGGGATATTTCTTTCTTCGGACTAATAGGATTTTGCACCACTATTTCTTGTAGCTGGATATCTTGAGGATTTGTCGTTGTTGTCTGCTTATTATCGTCGTTTACTATTATATCGTTTCTTCTCATTACGATTAGTAAAGCCATATATATATATATATATATATATATATATATATATATATATGTGTGTGTGTGTGTGTGTTGAGGCAACCTTATTTTCATTTTAAACCTTAAAATATGAAAACCTAAATGTTTGATCCGGACTCCGACAACCTCAATACAGTATCCGGATAGTTTTAGTTAAAAATGCATCCCTTATGAGCTACAAATCATTGAAAATAGGTAAAAAAAAGAAAATTGCTTGAAACCTAAACTTTAACCAGCCAGAACCCGAAGCCAAATGAAGGGATCGCGCTAAAATTTTTTTGGGAGTCAGGTACAACATGTAGAACATGTATATACAGTTTAGGCAAAAATAAAAATTTTAATATCTTCGATTTTACAGAGAACCACCCATATATATATATATATATATATATATATATATATATCAAACATTGTGATACGGGCTTGACGGTTAGTAGGAGGAAAAAACGAGAAGTTTTCCACGTTATTTGTTGGTGGCCCTGAAAAGGGCCAATTGTTTTAATCGAAGGATAGTTTAGCGCTTTCTCTTTATTGGGGGCGCAGGCAACTCGTGCGCCTTGATGATTTTTAGTTTAGTGCCCGGGGAAACAAGGAGCACCCTCCTCTTAGCTTGGTGGATGATACGAGGGTCCCTCTGCGGCGTGTAATTCGCTCGCGGCTTTTTAAAGCGAGCTATTCGAGGTGTCCCCGCTAAAGGTGCTCGAGCGGGAGGCACGATAATATTGGGCCGGGTTGGCCTACGCGTTATTCCTATCGATTCTGGCTTCTCAAATTCGTCCTCGTCGAGGGAAGCGCACAAGGTTATGCGCCCCGTGTCGACGTCCGGGATCGTCTTAAAAACTTCCTCAGGCGTCGGTAGTGGAGATGTTGGACTTGGCACCTCAAAACCATTAATTTCGGGTGGTAGCTCGACCGAAGGCGAGGCCTTGACGGGATCTACCACCACGACCTTGCTGCGGACTTGTACGGTAGGCGAGTCTTCGTGGACTGCGTCGGGTGATGCTATGGGCACGAAGATGAGTGTGCGCTCACGGGTGATCTCCGCACGCGCCCGTCTACGTTGCTGTCTCGTCCTACGATGATTCCGCTTAAAGCGTTGCACCTCCGAGCGATGTTGGGGCTTCCGTGTTCTGGCAGGCATGGCTGTTTGCCGAAGACTGTTAACGACTCGCGTTTGGCCTCATCTTTATTCCTGAAGCGCGGACCTCAGAGAGAGGCCTCACTTTCGTGGCGGCTAGATGCGCGGTTACCGGAGAGGGGGAAGGACGCGGTTCGAGCACAATTCGGGAACTTTCGCTCAACCGAACTGTGTTCGAATTATCTAGGATATCCCACGAGTTATCGAAGCCGGGAATTTCTATCTACGACCTTGAGAGGCCCTCCAACTTCGGTTCCTTACACCGTCGAGTAATCTCTCGGGGAAGCGAATTTGCCAGGGTAACCGACTCGAAATGCCGCGATAGCCGATTGCCGATTATTGGTGGGGAAGGGATTGATGGCGGTCTTCTGGAAGGGGGCCCTTGGAGGGCCTAAATAAAGAGAGTGCTCGTTGTTTTTAGAGTTGTTTTTTTTAATTTTGTTTTTTCATAGGGCCTAAACGCGTCGCAAGTTGATGAGCTCGAGGTTATTGGTTCGTATCCGGGGCTATAGGCCACCGGATGCGTCTCCTGTTAACGAAGTCCGGAGCTAAAGCCTTCCAGACTCGTTAGCACACGAGGTGAGTCCGGGGCCTATCGGCCTCCCAGACTCGTTTAGCGCACGACATGAGTCCGGGGCTAATCGGCCTTCCAGACTCTGGGAGCGTGTCCGGGGCTGCTACCGTCCAGACCGCTCAGTCGCCGGAGAGCGAGTGTCGCTTTGCGCGAGCTGCCGCTTCTTTTAACCACGCGCGCGAAGCAGCGCCGAAGCCGCCGCAGAAAGGGGGAACATGAGCGCTCGCGCCCGTGCCGCTCAGCGCGGACTCTCGCAACGGCGCGAAAGTGCTTTACAGTACAGGCTTCAATTGTTTACTTTCTTAATATTTCAGAGTTTAAACACTTTGAATAAGTAAACATTTTTTCGTAATTAAACTTTTCCGACGTTTTAAGATTTATACACTATTGAATAATCTTATGTTATATGTTCTTAACATTTTACGTAAGGACTTACTCAAGACCTTAAAGCAGATATTGCTTAAGATTATATCCATGATTTTATCAATTATCACAAACTGACATAAGATCTTACATAAGATCTTGAGTAAAATATTGAAAAAAAACTTTTTTTCTGCGATGGTAACCAGATCTTACATAGGATCTTGTGTGAATTGTTTTATAAATTCGCTGTTGAAGATAAATGTTCCTATATATAATCTTAGGCTAGATCTAATGCAATATATGATATATTATTGGTTAGGAAATTATTAATGAATGAACGACATTTCAAAATTGTACAAGTATAACGTCCATATAATAAAATAAAGTTTTAAATTTTAACTACAATCATTAACGAAAATAATATGGTACATGATGTTCTGTAGGCAACGTAACCTATATTGTATCTTTTGAATTCTTAGGATCTATTTTTTATCTACCTTCTGGTCAACTTTCGGATTCATCTTCTGATTCATATTCTGACTCATCTTCTGATTCATATTCTGA
>JAZHPH010000183.1:0-58928 GCA_037356405.1 Nasonia oneida
AGGGTTTAAGGCTCTTTAGTTCACATGTACAGGCTACAAAGATCACACATTTGTAAACAAGTTTTTTTGAAAGTTAAAATTTTTTTTCGACATTTTCGTCCACCACATTTTCGCCATTTTGTATTTTTAAAATCTGATTTCAGATTTGTAAAGAGCGATCTCGAAAACCCCTATATACAAACCTTCTACAAAATATTATGGATTGAAGTATACTTATAGTTATTTTGTGTTAGGGGTGGTTTACCCCCTAAAGGGTAGTATCTATGAAAAAATCGAAAAACTTAATTTGTTTATTATAGATGTTTACAAATCTTTTCCAATTTTTTTAGTCGTTTAAAACTTTTTTATTATATAAAATTTTTTTTCGATATTTCCGTCCGCCATATTGGTTCCGCCATTTTGAATTTTCAAAATCTGATAACAGATTTGTAATCAGCGACCTCGAAAACCTCTATATACAAACTTTCTACGAAATATTATGTATTGAATTACATATTTACAGTTATTTTGTGTTAGGGGTGGTTTACCCCCTTAGGGATAATATTTATGAAAACACCGAAAGACGTCAACTAAATTTTGTTATTAAGGATGTTTAAACATTTTTTCCAATTTTTTTTAGTCGGTTTTAAACATTTTTATTATAAAATTATGCCAAAAAATATATGTTTTCAACCCCTAAAAAATAGGGGATGCTACCCTTACTCTTCAAATCACCATGAAATACTTGCTCTTTTTGTAAGAAATAACCTCCAATTTGATTCATTGAAAAATATTAATTTTAAGCCGAGATATTTAAAAAAAACGCTTTTTGGGGGTTAACTTTAGGGGAGGTTTTTACCCCTTAAAAGTGAAAATTAGCCGATAAAAAAAAATACGTGTCTCTTATTTTTTTATGTTCTACAACATATATGAATATCATCAAAATCGGTGAGTTCGGGTTGGGTACCTTTCCTTGTAAGATACCAAGCCCCAATGGCACTTGGTCCCATTTGGCCGAGAAGAACACACGTAGTTCCTGGCTTCCTGATCAGAAGTCCATCGAAAGGTAACTGCGCTTTAATATTTATCCAACCATCTATCCAAATCACAACCTCAACCACAGCACTGTGCTTATTCAGGATTGTATCGTTGAAATTCATAGCTAAATGATGCCATCCTCCCGACGGTAGAACTCCGTGTATCGAAGTTTCCGAAATCGTACGATTTGTTTTGGCGTCAGGGCGGGTCAACCTTAATATGAGCTTATCTACGAATGTAAAATAATCCGTTAATCTCGAGTGTATTTCGAATTTTTAAGATTATTGAGTTCGTTTGAATACCAGATCTTAAATCGAGCCACGTTTCCAACACTAGTGATTCAAATCCAATAGATATCATGTGAAGTATGGACGTAGGCGTTGGCGGAGAAGATGAACCAACGATGACTATAACATTTACAAAAATCTGAGATTAGGTCTAATGAGAAACAGCTTTTTTTTAAATGTATTGAATGCACTAATCTACCTTCTCGACTCCAGTTGTCGGAAAGCACACCCCAGTCGGATAAACTATCGCTCTCAGAGTCGAGCAGAGGCTTTATATCACTCATCATCTGTAAATTTCTACAACTGGTCGTCAAACATCCTCTTTCAATTTGCAGCCATAGCGAAACAGAGCAACCGTGCAACCAAACCGGCCAAGACATCTCCGAACCGATAGGCAGACAGATCGCGTGCACGGACCATGGACTGCATATCTCCAAAGCTAAATGTTTTTTCCTAAAGTTGTTGACTAGATTTTCTGCTTTTTCAGAATTTCTGTAATCGTCGTTATTGATTTTCGTAGCGACGGGTACATTGCACGTCACAGGAAAAGACAAAATGAAATTCGGCTGCGGTTTCGCTTTGAGCACGAGACGAAAGAGCGGCTCCAACAGAGATAATAAAGGAGGCGAAGACACTTTGAAAAATGCAAGGTAGGATACCAGCTCCGTCGGAGAAATAGATTGCATGGCCAAAAGGGTAAAGACTTCGAGCGCTGCATGTTGTAAATCTGGGCAGATGTAATGACAAAGCTTATGTAACGAACACATGCAAAAAAAAAACTATTGAATATAAATTACGTACCTTGATATTGGAGTTCTCGGCTTTCAAGAATTTCTTTAAAACCTTGCAATATTCTGGTGATTGCACCAGTTCCAGCTAACGAGGCACAGCTTAAGGCACTTTCCTTACAAATGACTGCCACTCTTCTCAATCCGTTCGTTACTATAGTATTTCTTTCTTCGTCTAGGCCTCTGCAGATAAGAGTTTAGACTTAGTCATGAAAAGATATACAAACATACAAGCATCAACAAGATTACAACTTACTGCTTAGCAAAACAAATTAAAAGATCGATCGTTAAAGAGCAAAGAGCAGGATGAGCATTAGCATTTCCTCTAATTGTTTCAGGGGCTCTGCCAAAGTGATTAATTATCTTCGATAAGACGTCTTGAGAATTTTTTACAGGCACTTCGATATCAGCTTCGTAGCCGTCATCGGCGGTAACGTATTCTCCGGTACTGCTATCGTCGGCTTCACCCCAATCCGTAGAAATATCCATCGTCATAGTTGACAGCTAAAAATTCCAAATGCAAAGATTAATGAAAAATACATTATTGTGGCTATATTGAATTCACGATAACGAGAGCATACTGTGGTGCGACTCTGATGGGGAACTGTTTGCTCTTGACTAGGTCTTAACATGGATACTTGCAGAAAAATTTCGACCAATGCGCTAAGGCCGCGACTCAGTTTTACTTTTGGGTCTATCAATGTATCGGCAAGAATCGCAACTATTATATTTAGCTGAAATACATACACAATCATTATTATAAAGCAAGAATTCTCAAAGATTCGAATACAAGAAGTGAGATCATACTTGAAAAGGAAGAAATTAAACAGCACGTGACGACAGCTTCCATCACTCTGAGGGCAAATTTATTTTTACCTGAAATGACGAGATTAATTAATCAATCAGTGAAAATCAACTTTGAATATTAGTAAAAGAAATGTAAGTAGCAGCATTACCATTGAATTTATCGGTGGCGATAGAGACGGCTAACGCTTTCGCGAGAAGTATCAGTTCATCGAATATCGGGTGATTGACTAGTTCTGGTCGGAATTGGAGACTGCAAAGTACGACTCCAGCCGCAGCTCTCCAAACTCCGCTTGCTTGATGAAAAGCCGATTTCTGTTTCAAGCTTTCCTCATCATTTTGACTATTTTCGTTCTCATCGGCCACGTTTTCCAACAAAGTCATAATGGCGTTCGTTTCTTTTTCCATAAAATCGAACAAAGCTTTTGCGGCAGGTCTTGCATTTCTCGCGCCATCGTCATTGTTTTCTTCGTCGCATTCGACGTTCTTGATCTCCATGATGACGGAAATTTCCAAAAGCGCGTAGACGCTCTTAACGAAGGCTTGATTCGAGAGTAAACTTAGCGCTTCCTTCAATCCGCCTAGTTCCATGAATTTTTGAAACATGGCGGGATTGACAATCAGACTCGATATAGCTGATAGGCAAGATTGTATGAGAAACTTGAGGACAGAAAATTCAGCCTTGTTGGCCTCGAACATGGACTTCGCTTTGAGAAAGGTTGGGTAGAAAACGCGAAAAAGTAGCTCTTGCTTGACAGCGAAAATCGAATGAGGCGTGACTTTCAACAAGTGCCTCATCATCACGTGGCACAGCTTGTTATTCTCCGGATTCAACACCTCGACGTAGAGCTCCAAAAAGTACCAACAGTAAATGTTCAAGGCAGAGGCTCATGGCGGAGTCGTTATCACCACGGTCAATCACATCAACAATAATAGCCTTTTTTGACAATTCGAGAGCTTCGAGGAAAAGCAGATCGGAGACTATAGCGGTTCAACTTCTTTGATGACTGCCCCAATACCAAGATCAGCACGTTCATCCTGCTAGGTGGTGCCATCGAGATCGAACTGCACAACTCAGCGAGACTATTTCTTGCAGTATTGCTAAAAATATTCAAGTTCATCATCGGTGTTATTGTCTGAGTTTTAGAGCAAAACGCATCAGGCAAATAATCGTTCGATATTGACATCATAGCAACGAGGGCATAGTCGACAGCAGAGAAGCTGCATGTCGCATTATTTTGGTCGACGAGACCTTTGAGAATGTTTGACGACAGAAACGCACATTTAAGTATCAAGTAACTATGACCCTCAAACAGTTGCAATTGAGTACGAATACAAATATTACAAGTTCTTTATTATTAAACTCGATATTATTCTAGGTACGTTTGACGGATGCCTTTGTGAGTAAATTGAATTTCTCTCGTGCAAGATTCGGAAGTGCTTGGGTCAATCCTCTGATAACAGCGTACGACCAAGTCTGCCGAAATGTTTTTATGGACGATGAAAAAATTCTCACCTCTGCCCCTCAACGAAGTAATTGAAGTTTAAGATAATTAAAAAAAAATGCTACTTTATTAAAGATAAAGATAATTAATTCTGATTTCATTGTTTTTGAATAGGTTCCAAGCCATCAATCTACGTTTATTAATGAATTCAGCGGCGGTGTCTTGTGGTGTAATAATACGATTGTTACTTGTAATAATACGATTGCAGTGAGAAGGGTAACTTATTAACTGATCGTTGTCGAGTCACAAAAATTGCTTTACTTAACGCATTATTTATTCAAATGTTTAGCACGAAAAATCAACGCATCAGGCAATGGTCGTTCGGCATTGACATCAGCAACGAGGGCATTCGTTGACAGCAGCGAGCCTGAATGTCGCATTATTTTGATCACATTTTGAACAACGAGACCGTCGACAATTTGAAGAGCATAGGCGGCAAAGCACCTCAGATACTCGGACGAGACATGCAAAGCGCTCACTCTGTGTGAAAGGGCCTTATTTTTTCCATGATTAGCATTTATACGCGTATAATAGTGTAACTAACGTAATGAGTAAGGCTGTAAATATATAAATGTCTTGTTTGATTTGTTTCTGTACGTACGAGATGCAGTCTGCTGGTTGTAAACTAATTTGTATATACTTTTATATGTAAACTAATTTGTATATAATTTTATATTATGTAAGAAAGTGCAAAGTATACATAATTATAAAAAGGAAAATTTTGTCAATTTTTTACGTTAATACGTAATTTTTTATTTCTTACACAAAAATTTATGAAATTATAATTTAAAATATACATATGTATCTAAACATGACATGGTACGTAGTGAAAACGTATTACATCAGCTGATGACGGTCAAAGGAATGTATTTATTTATAACTTGTTATCAGTAATGCGAAAAACTATACGCAAGCTCACAGCTTCTAAAAACTAACCACGTGCGAAGCAGGCTGATACTGAAGAGCTTTAGAGCACAAAGCATCAGGCGTGATAAAGTAAAAACGTGTTTTGTCCATTCAAAGTACTTATACTTAATTTGGTAATTTCAATCACCTTGTATCTCGCTAGACTAATCTTAAAACATTATTTTTATAAATAAATGCATATTGTATTAAAATTAAATGTAGTTTGTAAATTAAATTAAATTTAGTACATTTTTGTGTTAATTTTTGTATCTTTATATTTTAACTTTCGGGAGATCAACTTCTACTTAAAATAGTAAAGCTACGTTTAACTTTACGTTATTTTTTATTTTTGGCACCTTATTTCTAGAAATGGAGTCATTGTACTCGTACCAAAAACCTTCAATGTTTCTACAATAAGCAATATAATGCCTTGACTCGGTATGTCTCATACCTTCTTCGTAAACAAAGATTCCTATCAATATTAGCGTTTTCTGAACTATTGTTATTGTTGGAATGAGTTCGTTTAGTTCTATGGAATTTATAGTATTATTCGTTGTACAGTTTTGTAAATTTTCTATATCGATACAAAGTACATTTCTGATTTCTAGTTTTTTTAGGTGCAATTTATCTCCACATTTATCACATTTATTTATCATACACAATATTCGACAAATGTTCGTTTAATACTTGTTCTTTTTTTAAATGTATCCGATTATAATGTTCATATGTAACTATGTTACATATTTCACATGAGATCTGTTTATATATAGTATAACGAGTTGACTAGCGTATTCTCGTTATGTCTCTCTTCCTCATTACTGTATATAAACATATCTAAAAATATATATGTAAGTCGTAAACGTTATTTCAGCTACAAGGTAAGTGAGAGTGCAGAAAGCCCAGCTAGCGAACACACAGAGAGAGAGAGAGAGAGAGCCGCGTGCGTGTATGAGTGTGTCGCGAGAGAGAGAGAGTGGGAGAAAGTCCGCGCTGCCCATGCTGCCGCGCTAAGGGACTTCGATTCCGACCGCCGAACGGTACAGTCGAACTCTTTGTATACACAAAAGGTCTCGGTTCTTTTGCGCACGCTAGCCCTGGAAGATTGTAGCTGCAACGGAACCGCGCTCTTGGTGTGTCGCCAGGTACGGGCATTTTCCAGTGAAGGTCATTTTCACGCGTCGGTCACGTGATGAGCAGCTATTGCCGCTCGTCCTCGCGCTTCACCCAGCCACACACACAAGGCCACGAGGCATCTTCCTGGCTGCCCAGCGTGGGCCACGGTCGTCCGATTGTGCCTTTCCAGTCGAGCCACGAGGCAACCTTGCGAGTCAGCACGAAGGCGAATGTAAGTACCCGCTTGATCGCTACTCTCTCTCTCTCTCTCTCTCTCTCTCTCTCTCTCCGCATTAGGCTCTGCTTCGTCTCTCTCTTGCCTAGCGTTGCGATTGTATCTTTGTTTACTTAGTTTTATATAAATTTAACTAGAATTTCAACCTGCGTTTGGTTATTTCGCACCTGACTCTCCACCTTTTCCCCGCGTTCGCCTCTCTCGATTATACATTTCATCCGCGATTAAGCTACGTAGCATGAACTCTCACGACGCCTTCGCGGGCTCACGTGCTCGAGGACGAGCACTTATAGTATACTGCGCTACGGGCCAGGCTTCGCACAGCCTACAAGAAGCCTGCAACGAGCTGCTGCTTTTACTCCTCTCGCTATTCGATAGATCAGTGAATTCGTCACTGACTCTTTATACACGGGATAAAGAACCCCGTTATAATAGTAGCACCCATTATATCTCCATAAAATTCTCCAATGCTCCGAGTTCGGGTATAACAAGAACTTCTTGGATTACAAATGTTTGCTATAATTAAAACTCTGGCACTGTATAATTCTCTTGTATTGAATGTTGTTACATAGTAGAGGACTGCTAAAATTTCATATTTGGTATCTTTATTATCCTTGGATTCAGAGCAAGAGCTGTTAATAAAATCCTGAGAGGCTTGTATCGTATAATACGCTGTAGTAAAAATTCTTGAAATTTATTTAGGTCATGTTGTTTACTGAGCATGATGACAAGTACAAATAAAAAAGTCGAACAGATTCCAAGCTCTTCTTTTGGACACAATCCCATTTTTTTACTTTTAATAATAAGAGCTTTATATCGGCGTTGATCACACATCTTGGTACAAGAGGATTATCCTCTGTCAAATACTTAAAACATAAATTGAAGTAGTCTTCGTAAGTTACATTTATGTTAAATGATGAATTTATGGATGTGTAGTGAATCCAAGAATGATCCACTGTAACTTGATGTGGTATTGGTAAGCCATTCATTAATAATTTATTGAAAAAACTGTTGAGCATTCAAATTGATATTCTTTCACATGATATTTGACATATTGCTCAAGAAATATTGTGCCAAAAGAATATAAGTATAGGTTGGTATCTGCCGACATAAAACTTCTACCAAATGACCCAATTGAAGTGAAGATGAAATTAGAATTTTCACTTTAATCTGACACAAAACTTATGGCTACTGTTTCTCCATGAAAAATACTGATTGGGTAAAAGGATATTTCTTGCACAATAGGCTTGTACAGCACATTATTAGAAATCGAAATCAAAGACTTTTCAATTTTGTTTGCATCACATATCTTACTTTGTTTTAATTCTGTCGAAACTGTCAGTTCATTTGTATTTAACTCAAATTTTATTATTTTAATGTTTCGCAAAACATAACTTTGTAGATTTTTAGAATGCATATATGTGTCCTTAGTAAGCTGATTCCTATTAAGATTGTCACAGATAATTGACCAAATGGGATCACTTAGTTTTTTAACTTTTCCTTCTTCATCAAAAATCTGGTGTTTCTTGATCTCTTGTAATCGATCTTTGTGATTAATTAATAGCTTGCGCCCTCTTTTACCCATTTTATTGCACAGCTTCCTATTGTTTTATGCATATAGGTTATGTCTAAATATTCAATAATATTCCGCTAATTATAAAATATCCTGTAAAAATAGCAAAATTAAAAATAATATACGAATAACAACTAAAAGTAGGTTACAATTATTACATGAAAAACTACACTACAATGTATATCAATTCTTGTAGTCCAGGTCGATTTAATTCATTTACTGGCATAATCAAACGTAAAAATCTTTAATTAATTAATTAATTAATATAGCATATAGCTCAAAGAGGACACATCAAGTACATAAATAAAGTCAAATTTCCAAGAAGCGACAAGGATATAAGAAAGGATAATATTTTGCCAAACGTCAGGATCAGCATCAGAGCCACCAGTGGCAATGTACAGAAACTTGTAGAGGTCTATTCCTAGCGTGCACAAGGCGGATTAATCCTGATATTCGTGGTCGCTTCCCATGCAACCGCGTGGAAAGTAGCGCCACCAACAAATCCTAAATATTAACGGTCGTTTCCTGTTTAAACACATTGTAACTAGCGCCATTGATCCTTTTTTTGTGCAAGCAGAGAGAGTATATCGTCAGCTTGAAGAAGATACGTTCGTTTATATGGTTTGAAACCAATATTCTAAAAAAGAAAGAAGAAGAAGATACGTTGACTTGTTGAAACATGCAGACATTTTTATTTGTTACTTAAGTATATATCACAGAAAGAATGCCACGAGAACCTGAGATCAAACCAGAGGATTTGCAATCTAAACTTGCACAATGGCCAATAATATTTTCGAGAAAAACCAATTAGTAGGTAATACCCACCCAATATGGATCACAATAAGAACAAGTTTAAGATTGAAAATGTCAGCAAGTTCAATACATTTATATGTATACAACAATCGTCATCAGTGTAAGACTTTTTTAGAACAACATCTTGGAATTTCACACAAAAGTGAAAAAAAAAGAGCAAGAGATAACGATCCAGATTATGTACCGAATGCAGATGCCGATGGAAATCCTTTTGCGTGACGCGCTTGATTTCGATTTAATCATCCCAGCAAATAAATTAATTAAATCGATATCTGAAAAAAATTGACAGGTACTTGGATTCCTAATTTACATGCAGCAATTGTTCGAGTACAAGGATTACCTTGTGCTTATGATTATAGGAATGGTTATATGACAAAGGTACAATTTAAGTTTAGTGGCAAGTGTAGTGAGTGTAATACGACAATAAGAGGAGAAAGTGAATTGATCAAGGATTTAGAACAAGATCTAAATAACGATACATACTTTTGCTACGCAATCTATTGTTCACAAAAAGAAGAAAAAGATTTCCGGTGAATATAGAACACAAATAAAAGGTATTTTATTAAACAAACTACCTGGAGACTACAGACTAGAACTGATTGGTGCTGCAAATACCAACTATGAAACTGCTGACTTAAATAAAACTGTTACATACAGAAAAATCAGAGAAGAAGCACAAAATGAAGACATTGGGTATGACAAGTTGAAATCTTTGTCAATATCCAACAGCCTTTTTATTACACAGAACAGCATCCGTAAATTATCACTTAATCCATTCCATGTATTTTACTGGACCAATGAGCAGACAGAATTATGGAATCAAGTGCAAAGTAAAAGATTGCCATTGTCAATTGATGCGACAAGCAGTTTAGTAAAAAAATATGCTTATGAAAAGGACATAAAAAGTAAATCAATTTATTATTACGTGTTGGTTGTTGGATTAGCTGGTAAGATCATACCAATTTTACAGGGTTTGCTATCAATCCATTATATATCAATAATTCAAGAGCTTCTAAGCACATGGATAGAAAGTGGTGCAGAAGTACCAAAAGAAATTAGTAGTCTAGCACTTCAAATTGCTATTAATTTAGTATTTAACAAGGTAACTTTCAAGCAGTACAACTTGCAGTGCTATAAAGTTTTACGTAATAAAATTGACAATTCAACTGAGAAAGAGTCATTACCAAAATGCTATTATAGGCATGATATAGCACACTTGTTGCATGCTGTGAAACGTTGGAAAGCTTTATCGTCAGCTGACATTAATGTCGCTGTTTTCTACTTGAGATGTATTGGATACCTAACACAAGTAAAATCTCTACAGCAGTTTGAAGATATTGTCATGTCAATTATCATCCTTGCACAAACTTCTTGTAGTAGAAATAGAATGTTCGAGAAGAAAACAGTTACTAAATGAAATCTTTCAAACATTCGAATATGATTTTGACAAATTTGCTTTAGAATATCAAACAAGCGAAGTCAAAAATTCAAAAATTGAGATTGAGCCTAATATTTCAAGTGATGAGTTAATATCATATATTGATGGAATGTTCGAAAAAGCTTCAAAATTAATTTGCGCGGACAAAGAAATCACAGATGAAGCCAACTTTTACTATTGCCCTGACCTACTAACAAATTTCAAATCATTGTGTTACACTTTTCCATCGTGGACCAATGTTATGAAAGACTTATTTCGATCTCCTAGTGATGTCGGAACCTCAGCACGATCTGAAACATATTTTAAGAAAAAAAAGAATCCATTCCATACCCAATCTTAATGAAAAAATTTGTACTCAAGGATAAAAAAAATTAACTGTCTTACCAAATTTGGATTTATGCACGTCGAAAAAAATGAGAGTTTCGAGAAACATACAGTCGAGGAAGATTTTCTCAATATTGATTTGGAAAGTCTACATATATGTGAAGATTTTCAAAAGTTAAATCAATTCAAAAATTAAATTTTAGTTTGCTCGAACGCGCGTTCTTGGTCCTCCCCCCAAACGTAGCTTGTTCCTTTCTTAAGCAGTTGATTTAAAGGTTCAACTATCGTTGCAAAATCTTTGAGGAACTTCCTGTACCACGACGACATTCCCAAAAACCTGCGCAGTTGTTTTAATGTCTTCGGAGTCGGGTACTCTATAATCGGAGTGATTTTATCCGGATCCGGACGAAAACCGCCCCTGTTGACGAGCACGCCAAGATACCGCACTTCCGATTGACAAAAATGACTTTTCTCGCGATTTATAGTCAATCGTGCTTTGGCTAGCTTCGTCAGCACGATCTCTAAGACTTTTAAATGGTCTTCGAACGTTTCGGTACAGACGATGATATCGTCCAAATAGCTGTAACAGTGTGGTTCGAGATCGGGCGTAATCAAGGAGTCGATCATACGCTGGAAGCAGGCAGGAGCACCAGCTAAGACGAACGGGAGACGTTTCCATTGGAACAACCCCATTCCCGGGACCTTGAATGCTGTATACGGTCGACTTTCCTTTTTTATTTTTATCTGATGGTAAGCGTTGCTCAAATCTATTGTAGTTATGTAACGAGCACACTGAAGCTTATTCAAGATAGTATCCATGAAAGGTAGGGGGTAAGCGCTTACTTTGGAAACTTTATTTAATTTGCGGAAGTCGATGCACAATCGACGCTTTCCACTATTCCCCTTTTTCACCATCACGACGGGACTAGCCCAGTCGCTGAACGAAGGCTCGATGATATCTGCTGCTAGTAACTCCCTTACTTGAGAAAAGAACATTTCTTCGAGTTTCTTCGAAACCGGATAGAATTTCTGTTTGATCGGACGACATGTCTCTACCTCTAGATCGAACTCCACCAAGTTCGTAAAGCCGAGCGGCCCATCATCTTTAGGAATTAACCGATCGAGTAATTCTTCTAACATCCGTTTCTGGCCTTCATGCAAATCCTGCAGGCCAATCGAAGCTAAGACCGGATGAGTGGTTCCGTCTGTTACCGCTTCACAGGCGTTTATGACTTCGGTTGAATTTTCAACCGTTAACGTTCGTTCACGAGGGTTAAGCCTGGCGTCGAATTGTAGAACGAAGTCAGTGCCTAAATTGCACCCTTCACGTAAGTCAGGTACTACTAGCGTAGTAAGCGTCCTGGTTTGTCCACCGATCGTGAAGGGCAAGTCGACTGTTCCAGTCACCATTGAGGTTTTACCGTCAGCCATGCAGGCGACTATTCCGTCACATGGTTTTATTTCTGCGTTACATGCACTGGCTAGTTGTACGGACGTAGCCCCGATGCAAGTTTGAGTGGCTCCTGGGTCGTAAAGGACCCTGACCCTGAATTCACCTACCTGCACCTGCAGCCACCAGCGCTGGTCGGATAAAACAGCGTTACTACTGGTCGCTGCACAGTGTGCTATTGCAGTCGGATTTAGTTGTTCAGTCGACTGTGATGCCGAGATCCCTGAATTAACCTCGGGGTCAGTACGGATCTCGCTTACTGTTCCCCTTTGGCTTTTCCCGTACAATTGGGACACGTCTTCTTCGTAAAGCCCGGTGACTTACGAGTCCAGCAAGCTAGTTCTCTTTTCTCCTTGTTTGCTGAGTCACTCGATTTTCCAGATGATTTATTTGCCTCCTTGGAGTCGGATTTATTTATCACATCTGTCGGCGTCGTGGACTTCGTCTGCTGATTTTCCGCAGAGGTTTTCTTCTTACCCTGGGTAAATCTGATAAACTCTTCTACATCTTCTGTCGACGTGCCTCCGAATTTTACATTCCATTTCCGTATTTTGTCGTTAATATCGGCGGAATTTTCTCTCAACGTACTTTGGAGGTTAGAGTCATAATATCCAGACGTATTAGTCTGTAGGTTGCTTGGCCCACGTTCTGAATCCAGGCGATTCGGACGTATTGGCTGGTCCCCTCTCTCCAAACATTCCCACTCCTTTGCTGGGAATCACCAGTATATTGTGGTTGGTTTATTCTATGCTGATCGCACGTCTGGTAACCCTGGCTTCGATGACATGTAGATACTTGTGCCTGTTGTGCCATTCTGTTCTGTGCAAATATATTCCTCTCGTAACTCGATTGTGGTAACGTATACGGAGGCTGAATCGGCCGTAGTTGGCCTGGCGTATGGTTGTGTGGTGTCGACTGTTGACTTAGCCTTCGCTGAGGTTGCTGGTATATATCGCTACCTTCTAATTCTGAAGTTGAGAGATTCTTGTTCGTTGGTTCGAAATACCTAGTCGTGTACGTGTCATTAAAATCTACGTGTTTACTCTTGGTCTTTACTGATGGTGGTGCATCTTCTTTCGACCGTGTAAATTCTGATGTTCCTAAACGGGTACTACACGCTGGGGGCTCTCTCTGAGCGCTGTTACCTATACGTAATTTCTTTATATATTCGCACGCCTCATCTCGTATTTCCTTATACTGTGCGATTTCGTCGTCTTTCTTTAACAGGTCGTCGACGACTCTTTTCGGTAATTTATACGTGCAGCCGTCGCTGGCTAAATACATCAGGAAATCGACATTCGATGTTCTCTCTTATTCATCCGCCAATTCTGGGGAATTCGCGTCTATTCTTATTTGATTCGCGTTCCGCTCTTCTTCTTCAAATATGCCGCTGACTTCTTGAGGGATATAATTCGTTATGTACGACGCGCGTCGTGTCGCCCGCGACCTAAATAACTCCTCCGAATTTAACAAGGTTAGCGACGGACGGAAGACTTCTGGCGCGTAGTCACCTGCTAGGCACCTAAACAATCGACGCATTCTGTCTTCATCAGCCCCCCTATCCTGCAAACCTAAGAAATCTATCTTGTATCGCTACATGCGATCTGCTTAAGTCTATGTACGAGCCAGTTAAAGACATTGTGCTCGTTGAGTATTCTGACATTTAATAGAAGCAGAGCCGAGTCAAATCCAGCACAACCAAAAAAAACTCAGGATTCAACAATCCAAGTTACTCTCGAAGTGAATTTAATAATTAGTTGTCGACACTGGAACACACGTTTGCTTTTCCGATTAATACGTGTGATTTAATTTTAATCACTCAATTAAATTTGTAGAACGGTAACAATAATTTGTTTTTGAACCGCGATAAATTGCCTGACAGAGCAAGTAATCACGCACGTTTTGTGCTACAAGTTTTAAAATCTGAGAAAGAGAAAAAAACTTACTAATTTGTAAAAAAACAATTCCACTTTAATAATTTATTTGTGAATGTAAATGTTACTAACTCCCTCTATCATGTAAAATTTTTTTCTACGCGAATTCGAAAAAGCAATTATACGCCGGAGCGGCTGTGTTTGATTGTATATGTATATTTATTCGTACGTTTCTGTACTCAACTACACAGCTATTTTTCTCATAAAACCAGGCTCAAGAACTCACGAAAATTTTCTAAATTATTATCGCGATTTATGCCTTAACATTCCTAATAACACAACAATTTGTTGAACTGCGAGATTACGGCTTAACAGTAGTCAAGTTCAAAAATTGCATCAGAGTGCAAAATGAATTCTCAAAACCCATACAATAGTTTGAATTCCTATACTGACTATAGTTCATCCGTCTCACTCGCACTCAGCCAGAAATTCCCTGCCTAACGGGCGACACTGTATGAATTCGAGCTCTCGGTTCGCGGCGCGCGTTGTAAACAATGTATACGCTCGCTGTCGCTGGCCGCTCGGTCGTTGACCGTTTTGAATTTTGAAGGCTGATGCCTGCCGCTACAAAGTTAAACTGCGCGTATTATTCGACGCTGTCTAATACTTTTTACCGTTGCGGTCAGTTTTTTTCCCGAGTCTCACTTACGCCTACAATGTGTCGACACTGTAGCACGAGTAGCCGCTATACAATTTTTGTACACTCGCGAGTTAAATAGCTTTACCTTGACACAAGTTTTGGGGCGCCATTTATAACACTCAGTTAATACCTATCTGCCTTGTTATAACCAGGGCCAGAAGGGCCCTGTTTATTGTAAATTAACGTCGGGCGTGCTGAAGGCACGGCTCGGCCGACTCAGATCATGCACGTGTTTTTACACGGGCCCGCGGAGGCGGCGTAGGTCGGGTCGTAGGAAATAACACACGAGAAGTTTAGATAAGGAACTGTATATTCAATTGTACTATACACAGAGGTGCAAACGCTGCACACTTCGACGAACGATAAAGAGAGACGAGAGATATTACCCCGTCGACGTGAGAGAGTGAGAGTGCAGGTACTTACAACTCAGTAGTGGCAGTAGTACTTAACGCAACGGACGTGGCCCAGTCTCGGACATCGAGATGCAGCAGTTCGGACGGGCGTAGCAGCGGCTCGTTAGTAACGCACGGACGAATATCGTTCGCTCTCGAGATGCTTGCAGGAACCACAACAAACACGTGTATAATAGCAGCGCGAGCTACTCGCGTGGATAGCGCAGCGAGACTAACTCTAGTCGCGGCTCTCCCGGCCGTCGGCACATCGTTGTCATATCTCGCCAACGTTGTGCGACCAGGCGGCAACCGCGCTACCTATGCTCTCACTCTCTCTGTCTCTATCTTGCCTCGTCTCTTGTTCTCGCTCGTTTCGGCGCTCGTTGGCAGCTTGCTGAAACAATAATCTTATTACAATTAGTACATGATTAGCCGTTAGACATTTGACGTGCACTCGGCCGTCACAATACTATTCGGTTACCTAATTGTACTTAAAAGATTTATTTTTATTTCAGCAACTTACTGGCTTACTTCTGAAACTACTATTATAATACATCATTAAATAAACAACTAATTTAAATAAGCTTCGAATCATACTGTTCAAAATACATATTTTACCTGCTTAAGAAATTTAAAATTAGAGAAGCATCAATAAATGATAAAATAAGTAGTTATTCGTGCGTTACGCTTTTTTAATTAAATAATATTCATCTTAATTTACAATTATGCAATGAAAGCTATAGTTGGCCTTCAATCCGCCTTGTCTTCATGCTGATGGTAGCGTACTAAATTATTACTACACGTATATATAAAATTACAGTGGAAATAACTTTTTAAGCGATCTTTCATCTTGGTTTGATGATAATTGTCTAAAAAGTTGGCGCACTAATAATACTCCGTATCATCAGCCAATCTGTAATCATCCTTGGGATCTGTGAAGTTCAAGCAAAACAAAATTCTATTGCACCTCTAAATTATTAATTCGTTGATGTAGATTCTAAGTAAATAATTATACCTGTTGCTTTTTGTTTCTTGTCTTGAATCACTTGTTTTATTTCTTGCTTTCCATGTAATCCAAATGTTGCCAGAAACGAAGATAGGTCCATTAGTTCAGTAAATAACAGATTGTTATGCAAACATTCATACAATTTAAACAAATGGTAATTACTAGAACACTTTTATACTCATCGAACATAATATATTAGCATCAAATAATTTCATATTAAATTCCATTTATTATTTTGTACTTATGCTTTAAATTCTTTACGTCGAATTTTGAAAATAATGCAAAAATGGGATATAGAACAATATCTAAGATATAATTTTAAATAGTAACTGTAAATAGTATATTTATTGGAATATAATATCTATTACTGTAAGTACGTACAAAGATATAAAATACTTTTTACTGAATTTTTAAAATCATATAACTATCAAGGTCCTTTATACTTAGCAAATATGAAATAATGTATATTAATAAACAACATCTTTACTAAGCGAAATCAATTTAAGTTCAATGTAAACAAATAAAATAATGTACAATTTATAATTCTCAATATTATTTGCATACTTACATCCGAGTGCAAATAATTTCAAGTAATTGACTTTAGGAGGTCGCTTAAAATTAATTAGTTTATATCCTAAATAAGTAATTGTTTTTCTCATTTGTCGAACAGCAGCTACAATCCAAGGATTAGATCCTACGCTTCCATTCTGATAGTCTTCTGGTGTTAATCTAAGTAGTTGTTTTCCAATATGTTTCCAAGGTAATCTAAAGATAAAAATAAGAAAAACGACTAATTTTAGGTAATAACAGCTTACATATGTTTGGATTGAAAATTTGATAACTTCATACCAATATTAGTGTCAAGTAGTTTGCATGCCGCAGCATTGAATTCGTATATTCTCCACGTTTGATCGTGAAACATTTGACAAGTTTCCTTAGCTACTATTCCTAATAAAATATTCGTAAATCCAGATTCACAAGATTCCTAACTGTATTGAGTATCAGCTGCTTTTAAAGTTATAGTAAAAACTTGGATTATCTCTTAATAAAAATTACTCTAAATATCGAGGTGATGTCAGTAAATACATATTATCCCACTTGAGTCGAGCAAAACCAAAGTTATAGACAGTGCTTTATTTATATCTGCTGACGAAGCAGGTGTTTTTCCAACTAATAGTAATTATGTGAAAATTGGTACAAAAATTACTTTATAATATGTTGATGACACTTGAGTTGTAGTCTTGTTTACACACTTTAAACCTGTGCGCTGATCCATAAAAGTTCTTATCAATCTGTTTCGATATAGGTATACATAATTTATATCAGCTTCTTTAGCATCCAATGGTTTCATTCTACTTTAAACCCAGCGAATGCTTAGCCTTTCTTGATTGTGATAGACAGACCATATATATTCAGGCAAATATTCGGGTTTCATAAAGTTTAGAAAATGTTCTCTCCATAACCTTTCTAATTCAACACAAAACTACTTTCCCTTTTTTCAAAGTACTGCAGCACCTATTTGTGAAAGAAATTTTATACAATTACAATATAATCGAATAACAGATTCATAATGTACTGTTATACCACTGATATACACAGTGCTATAAAAATAATATACTTGTATACTCACTTTTTGGCCATGCGGTTGACATTTTGTTTGTTATCATTTTGTTTATCACCCTCCATTATAGTTACTACATGTCCACCAACATGAACCGCAACACTTGTGTTGTTACTTTTAAATGCAGACTCAGGCTCAGACCCAGAGTATTGTTTGAAACGTTTTTATCTGTCCAGGCACATAGACTTTTGCAGACTATAAATTTCTTATTTGGCTACTGCGAAGACACCATTCTACTGCTTCTGCTATGGTTGGGAATGTTGATGGGTGTGGTCGTTGCATAGATCCATATATCTAAGAACATCAAGTGCTGTTCCTTCAACTATATTGATCACAACAACACCAACCACGTTTGGAACCAATGGCTGTTGTCCTAACTGCGATAGAATCTCCTAAGCTGTAACCAACAAGAATTGCAGGTCGATTTCCTGATACTGATTGATATTGGTTACATCAGTTGCTAGTGTGTTAATTAATAGAAGACCATCACCCTTTTTAGTAGAACTTCCATCACCTCTTAGGTCGATGGCCATAACTTGACAATCACTAAACCATTTATGCTCATTTTTTAATTGAGATCACGTGAGAGCACTATAACCACTTCCATATAATAGTACTAACAAGGGACTTTCCCTTCCTTGTGAATACACGTAAAAAGTATTATCATTCACTGAAACAGATTGTCCATCATCCGGGTACTGAGACCACAAGAATGGTTCATATAGTCTCTCTTCTGGCTTGGAACTCTGTGTTCCACTAGTCGAGATAACTTCACAAGTTTTACAAGAAACGGATCTTCTTGAACAAAACCTCTCCTAGTTGCTTTGAGACATACCACTGAGCCTTTTTTTATCACATGTGTATAAAATATCACCATCTGGTGCTTGCAAATGACAGTTGTGATACAGTGGTTGATTTCTTGTTGGCGCACTGTTGTAGTAGTCGACATTATTAACTCAGGTCATCAAGTGAGTAAATTAAAAAACCTCTAACCCTTGCTCATACTCTGTAGACCTTTGACGAAGAATACTAAACTTTCATATATCGATTGTTTCTGTATGTACAATCTTTTGCAGTATCTAAAAAAAATAGGATGATTTAATATTTAATAAAATAAATGAACTCAATGTTGGATTGTTAATTAAGCATACCTGATGATAAATAAGAACAGCTGCCTATGATATGTGTTAATTGATGAGAGAAGTTGATACATCTCACTTCTAGAATTTCTCCATTTCAATATAATTAAATACTGCATACAGTGCTGCTAAACTTTTTGGACTTGACAATGTGTGGCGATGGGCCAGCGTGCATGAATCCATAGTTCCAACCACCTAACAATTGTAATTTTTGGCAATCACCGTTGTGAGTATAAGCAAGATGAAGAAAGGATGCAGGACACAAGTTCTTCATTTACCCAGTCACAATCAAATCCTAGAACTCCATCTAACAAATTGCAAAATAACATGAAATTAAACAAAAATATTACCAACAGTTGAAAAAGTCATTTATTTGACTTAAAGGTAAAGCTATATATATATATATATATATATATGAGGTGCGGATGTGTGTAAATCTGTACAAGATTGAATTTCCAAATTTCGAAGAATCAAAACACTTTTGAAGATGAAAGAGTTGGTGTTTATAAGTAGGACTTACTAGCGAATATATTGAACAGCGTAGTCACACTTTTCTGGTGAATCAGCCAAAATATAGCTTGTAGTACTTTTCTACTTCACCCAGATAATTCTCTGATGGTTCAAATTTAAGTTTAACAGTAAACGGATCTCCTTAAACAACTTCTCCCAGTTACTTTGCGGCACACCACTGGGACTTCTTTTTATCACATATGGATAAAATATTACCATCTGGTGCTTGCAAATAACTATTGTGTACAATTATTTAGTTTTTGTTGGCGCACTTCTAGACCTTTGATGTATATAATACTAAACTTTCCCATATAGATCTTTTCTGTACTATCTTTCAATATCTAAAAAAATAGGAGGATGATTTAATATTTAATAAAATAAATTAACTAAATGTTGGATTGTCAACCAAACATACCTGATGATAAATAAGAACAACTGTATACGATATTTCTTCATTGGTGAGAAATATCGTATGCGCAATTTAGTTGTTACTTGAATGTTTGAATCATAATAAAATCGACTATCAGCTTTGCAGCTCGATTTGTTAGCTGAGTTTTGCATCTATCCTCTCTAATCTATTAATGTATACCGCACCGGCATGACGTTTACATTATCACAACAAATGAATTTTATAGATTAAGTTGGAAAGAAACAATGTGATCCGCCTTTTATATATATATATATATATATATATATATATATATATATATATATATGAGGCATTATTTGTCACATACTTAATTAAATTATCTCCTTCAATACTGCACCTAGAGTTTACTGATTGATGGGCATCGTCTAAGGCGTTTGATATTAACTGAATTGTCGCGCGGGAAGCCCCTTAGGTGTGGATTTGAGCGAAAACGAGAGTGTTTTAATACGCTGTGTGCGTGTGTGTATGTGTGTATATATATATGAGGCATTATTTGTCAACAGGACACCCCCTGCTCTCCAGAATTGTTTAAACTTTTAAGAGTCAATCGAGGATTCAAAATTTGTGTTTTTTTGTCTAGTTTTGCAGCCGAGTGGCGTTTCTCGATTTTCAAAATGGCTGACACGATATGGCGGCTTAATACAACGGCTTGATGTAGGACTTTAGTTTCATTACAGAAATTATTCAAAATGAATGAGCGCATCAGGCTAAAAATGTTTATGCAAAAGTAATTAATGTCATAAAATATGGATCAAGTCTAAAAATGGTGAAATTCAAGATGGCGGATCCAATATGATAGCCGTATAGACTCTTGCAATTGAAAATGGAAGATAACCGTTTGACTGAAAGAACTCACCAACTATCCTGAAAAGGACTGTCGGCAAGCGAACAGTGGAAATTGTCAACCTAGAATGAAAGAACTCACCAACTATCCTGAAAAGAATTGTCGGCAGGTGATCACTCACAGTTGACATCGACGAATGGAAAATTGTCTCAGTTATTCTGAAAACGAATAATGCAAACAATAGAAGGATATGACTGACAAAATTTCGGCAATTTGTAAACCTCACGAGCACCAATTTTTCCGTAGCCGCGATTCCAATAAAATAATACTGTTGTAGAGATGTTTCAATGGAAAAGGGAGGAAAACGTTAATGGAAAAGTAGTATCCTAATAGTTCTGATAGATATAAACTTATTCAAGAATTAAGAAAAATTTATACTATTATTATCAATTATTGTATATGCGACTATGCAATATGCTCATTTAGTATGGCAACGACCTGTACGCCATCATGTTGAATCCACCATATCCGTCCGCCATTGTAAATTTTACATTTTGAAATCAGAATTGTAACTATGAACTCCAAAAACCCCTGTGTATCAAATTTTGAGCCAGTCGAACGCTTATTCTCCATTTTGAATATCAAGGGACTATAAGGATGCCATATTGGATCCGCCATCTTGAATTTCACCATTTTTAGACTTGATCCATATTTTATGACATTAATTACTTTTGCATAAACATTTTTAACCTGATGCGCTCATTCATTTTGAATAATTGCTGTAATGAAACTAAAGTCCTACATCAAGCCGTTGTATTAAGCCGCCATATCGTGTCAGCCATTTTGAAAATCGAAAAACGCCACTCGGCTCCAAAAACTAGACGAAAAAACACAAATTTTGAATCCTCGATTGACTCTTAAAAGTTTAAACAATTCTGGAGAGCAGGGGGTGTCCTGTTGACAAATAATGCCTCATATATATATACACACACATACACACACGCACACAGCGTATTAAAACACTCTCGTTTTCGCTCAAATCCACACCTAAGGGGCTTCCCGCGCGACAATTCAGTTAATATCAAACGTCTTAGACGATGCCCATCAATCAGTAAACTCTAGGTGCAGTATTGAAGGAGATAATTTAATTAAGTAACTGTTCGGGGTTTTGCACATAGAGGTACGAGATTATCAGTGTTGCGAAGAGAGGTAATAGAGCGCGTGGATAATCCGTAAGAAATTGTTAGTAATTGATAGAGAAATATTGAATGGTGCGTTGTCGGTTTAATTGCAAGCTAATACAATCTTACGATCAGGGTAAATTAAGAAGAGAATCTTTACTCATTGGTATTAGAAGCAAGGATATAAAAATCAAAGCGATTACATCTAGTGTTGTTCTTTCCCTAACCCACTAATCTATGGTTCCTACATAAATATTTATTTAAATATTCACTGAAGTCAATAATAAAAAGCTACCCCCTTCTGGGGAGTTTCGTCATATATATTTTTTAGTATATTACAACTAACTTTACGTGATTTTTATTCCATTTTTATTCCATACTTTACCAAAATAGTTACTTTTTGAGCCTGCAATGCAGAGCAAAAGTAATAGAAAATTTACAAAAAAAATAAGAAATTCGCGTAGAAAAATGAAAAATTTTCTGGAAAAAAACTAAACCTGGGCCGGGGTGGCAGCGAGGCGTCCCGAGGTCAAAAAATCGTGAATGTGTTATGCATGAACTTATGCGTGTGTGTGTATTTTTTCTGCTTTTCATGATTCTCGAGCGAGAGCGGTGCCGAGGACTACCGTACGTACAAGAGAGAGAGAAAGATTTGTTTTATTTCTGTATATATGTTATACAATTCATAAAATAGAATACATAGAAATAGTATCAAATTAATATGTGTTAATGATTAATGAAGCGTGTGGAGTGGAATGAAATAAAAATGTGTAGCTGTTTGTGTTAAGAATATATATTTTTCAATTCAAAAAAGTATTGTTTTGCTGATTGTCTGACGTGCAAGATGGATATTGGTTGCGAAAGTGTGATCGTAGCGAATGGTAGAGGTAGAAGGTGCAAATGAAAAATGAGTTCTTCAGCGTCTTCGTCGTGAAATCCGGAATATCTAGGGGGATCATATTACCCCTCACAGGCCTAAGTGTGACGTAAAAGTCAAAGAAGGTTAGAATGGCAATAAGCAGTGATGGGTTAAAGATTTTTCGCAAAGAGCAGGCCATAAAGTGCTTCCTACGTCCGACAGTGGTAAACCATTGCGATTCACGCCTGTAATGGGAAATATGCTTGTCCCTCCTCACACCACAGATGTAACGAATTTCCGTGTTAACGAGTCTCTGGAGATTAGTGTCTAGTTCTTGGGTCAGGTCACAGTATACTACTGAGCAATAGTCTATGATAAGAAAAAGGAGCACTTACGCAAGATGTTGGCGCAGCCTGTAGTTAGTATTTATGTTATATGCCTTTTCCACGTTAGTTTGAGGTAAAGCACCAACTTCAGATTGCGCACTGAGGATTCATAGTCGACCGCATTCTATCTATGTTGATGTAGGTGTTAGCAATGGTAGGTAAAGTATTGATGTAGTAGGAAGAGCCCAGGCCGCTTACCCTAGTTTTAAGGACATTTAAGTTAAGGTGGTTTTGTGCAGCGCATAATCCTTTTGGCGTTAGCACTCATCCTGACAGAACAAGAATCGAGTTCCTCAAGGTGGCATTGGCTGTATATTTGCAGGTCATCCGCGTAGATTAAATGGGACACATCTGAATCCAGACAAAAACCAATATTATTGATGTACAACGTCAACAACAGAGATCCTAAAACTGATCCCTGTGGGACACCGGTATTTAAGGCTGTAATGTTGAGAGTTCGTTGTTGTTACCATTGACGACCTGTTCTCCTACCGTGAAGTAAGATTGGTAACACAGTATCAAATGCCTTGCTAGAGACAAAAAGAAGTAGAAGAATAACCTTCTTTTCATCCATTTCAAGCTTGACATAATCAGTTAAATTTATTGAGCCAGACTGTGTGCTGTGACCGGTATGGAAGCATGTTTGAAAGTTGTCGAGGAAAAGTATTTTTTTGAGATACTCAGAGACTTGCCTGCGCACCAGCCACTCCAGCGCCTTGGATAAAACACGTAGCTTCCGCCAACTAAATTTATAGGTCGAATAAATAAAATAATGTTTTAATATACAGTATAATCTGCCTGCTAATGTATGAGGCGGTTTTTGATACATAATTTAATATATAAGTTTTAGATGATTCTATGTCTAAAAGTTTGCAGAACCCTCTGTTTTTTTATTATAGAATACGAACGCTGTCGTAAATTTTTTTCACAGTATATATCAGTATTACATGAATTCATAGGGAGGGACTTTAAGGACGTGCAACGACACCCCTATAGGAGAAAGCAAAAGTTTTGAGAAAAATCGATTTTTACATTTTAGCTTTTTACTTGAGAACCAATTGACAAAATCGTTTGAATTGTGAATCACCAAATAAAATTTTGAAGTGTTTGACTTAATTGTTTTAAAGATAAAAGGAATCAAAAAATTTACAAAAAAAATTGCAACCTTGATATCTTAAGAACCATCGGGGTTTGAAAGCTGCGCAATGAACTTAGCCAAAACACATAAAATACCTACTTCTTCCCAAAATCTCAAGTGCAATAAAGCCTTTTTACGCCCGTAATCGAGGCACAAAGAAAACTCATTTTTTCAGTTTTCGATTTATTACTGAAAAAATGAGTAGTTGAATTACATGAAATTTTAATGGGATATAGTTTGACACATGACCCACTGACATGATTTTTTTCGTAAGGTTATAACGTTTAGTTTCAGAAATATGAATTTGAAAGAAAAATCACCTTTTTCGTTTTATCTGTCAAACAAAGCGGTCGATCCCGATGACTAAACGAGAAAAAGTAGATAATTTTATTCGCTTGCAAATGCATTTTAGCTGAATTGTTTGTAACAATATGTTGATTGAAAAAAACGCAAAATAGTGTTTTTCAAAAATCAAAAAATGGCCATAAGAAAAATAGTTGAGAGAATAAAAAATAACTGTTTTTTCCAAATTCAGAATCTAAAAATAGATATGTATGTCAAATTTGATTGATATTGACGGAGTAGTTCCAGAAATATTTCGGTATACATACACACACATCCATACGGACATTTTCTAAAAACACTTGATTTAAAATTCTAACACACCAAAAAGTATTTTCTAGAAGTTTTGACAAAACTCAAAATTTTAATATTACAAAGCTTCCTCTTGGAGGAAGCAAAACAGATTAGAGAGATCGGACGGTAGTCAATCAAAGCTGTTGGGGAGCTGTGCTTATTCAGTGCTCGTACCAGCGACGTCTTCCAGGCAGAGGAAAAGCGTGACTTGCTCAGAGATAGGTTGAAAATTCGACATAGTAATGGAGCAACTACTGGCAGTGCCTTAGAAACTACGACCTGGGGGATGCCATCACTTCTCCTGGCTTGGGTGTCAAAGTGTGGTACAGCGGCCGACACATCAAACTCTGTAATAGCCCTAAAGCTGAAATTTTCAGGGAGGTCTAGACTCTCCAAGTTTCGCAGATGCTTCTTAACTGAAGGGGCGTGACGATCATTAGAGATAGAACTAAAATGTTTGCTAAGATCTTTTGAAGAGAAGCGAGTAAGTGATAGTAGACAGGCGTGAATAGTAGTAATTCAGCCTAGTATTCTCAACCTGCCTGTAAGCATCGTCCCTTGCAATTCTATAGAAGTATAGATCTCAAAGTAGTTGACTCCTGCGAAATTTTCTGTAAAGTCTGTTCCGTTCGATCAAAAGGTCACGAAGAGCCGTAGTAAATCCCGGGTGACGTTTGCGTTCTGGTGTCGCTGTCCTTAATAAGGCGAGATGATTTATAGCGTTTGTTAAGTTAGCATTAAGAATGGTGATGCATTCGTCAAGTGATGACGTGGCTAGAGATGACCGGTCACATGCGCTAAGAGAAAACGAGAGGATGGCAGAGCAGAAACCCAGAGAACTACTGTCATGGAAAAATTTTATTAACGTTCTCAAGATAAAGGTTAGTTGGTTTTTCTCTTCGTAACAGCTTTTTCGCAGTCAGGCGTGTCACCGAAACTCCTGGTTGAGTTTGTTGTGTCCCGGTGTCTTAGTATGTGTCTAATCCGGCTTATCTCCTTTGTTTGGCGCAAAATTATAGTATATCTAGTTTTCAACATTTCTCGTATATTGGTTTAATGAAGTGCGAAAAGCTCGCTACGTTCGGATGCTAACTATACGCCGTGTAAGAAAGAACCATTTAAGTTATACGTAATGTATTTTTATTTATAACCAGTTTTTTTAGCACTTGGCGGCCGAAATTTGAATATCGAAAATAAATATCAAAAAATAAAAAAGGAATAATTTAAAGTTAATATACATTATAAAATGTTACGGAGAGAAAGAATACTAGTCGAAACGCCAAAATGAGTAGACGCAGACAAGATTTAAACCAACAGCCTCAAGAGCCAGTGCTCAAACCGCGGAGCTAGCGTCTACGATGCAAGCGCACACTATGCACCGTAGTACAATTCGGAAAACTTTATCGCTGACTCGCCTTTGCAGCTTGCGTTTCAGGCGTGTGGATCTGTCACACCACCCTCTTTTAGTATAAGTCGCCCTAGGCTCGTGAACTTTCTTACTTATCGGCAGGCCTGCTTCGATGCCGTTCACGTGTATCTTTAAACACTGGGCTGCAGCTGCATTTGACTGCACAGATCAGAGGCCTGTAGTACGCTCGATCGCACGTCTTATGAATGTCCATTCTCTCTTCTATCTGAAGACTGATTTTGACCAACTTCAAAGATAAGAAATGCAAGAGAATTTAACTACTTGAAGCTTGAATTTAGGACAGAGATAAATCTTTATTCCTGTATGTGATGATTGAAGTCTGCATCTGCAAGTGCTGCTCCGAAACTTGACGCCTGGTGTGGGTCAAGGGATGAGAACGTTGATGATATCCTGTAAGTCATGATTGAGATAGGAAGAGGATCAACCTGCTTATAGGGTAGAAGGTTATGGATTGTCGGGACAACAATCTGAAAAGAAGGGGGCAATTTTGTGACCAAGCCTGAACGTTGTGCGATTGAAACGATAAGAATCGCGCATAGCGACCTTTAGCAACGAGATCAATGACGTCGCGAATGTTGTTGATTATGTTCAGACTGATTGTGACAGCTGATGAGCCTAGACGCGTACGATTAGAATAAAGAGTCTGTGTTCCTTGTTCGTAAATACGTGTTCTTATTTACGTTACCCATATCCGATCATAACTATATTGTATATATTTTCTTTTGTAACGTCAGCTTGTATATTTAATGACGTGCGTATTCTCTGTTTTTATTTATGATGACTGTATTTAAAAGCACCTAAAACGCTTGTATGCGTTTTGTTTTATTTTTTGTAATTCCAAATAAACTTATTTCTTTCTATCTATATCTATCTTCGTTAAAATAAGAGTCAAAATGAATATTTCATATTAGACACTATTAATATGAAAACGAAGAATATGCACTCCACTATATAAAGCCCGTGTGCAAAGGGTGATTGTTGCCACATTTTTATAAGTAACCGAATTGTGCGTTACTATAGTGTTACAATAGTGGATCAAATGCACTGCTTAAACTAAGTAAAATATCTAATCAAGTAAAAAGGACTTATAGTCAATAAAGCTGTTTCGTGAGAAAAACCAGACACACCGACGCGTTGATATGCCTGCACCTGCACCGCACTGAAAAGAAGAGCCATGAGTTGAAAAGCCAGCGGCAGCCGAACTGACTGAACCACTGACGCAAGGCTGCCAGGACTAAGGATCGACAACTGCTATCTCCGGGGGATGCACATGCATCGACAAACATGCACACACTTACTCTCATCCATCTAATACTCTTGAAGGTACTTTTCTCTTATTTACCTAAATAAACGTACTTTTTATTGTGCAAATGAACACTGTTGATTAAAGTGATTCTGTTCTCCGGCTTCCTTTCCCGGGAAGTAGTGACCATGTCTGCGATCGCCAAAACATATTTTCTTAGATTTAAAACTAAGATAGTAACTCATCACATCTCATTACATCATAACATCAAAGCATAATACTTATTATTTAAATTTAAATTGAATTCGAAGAATGTATTGTTATTGAGCAATATTATGTGGTTATTTGTCACGTGACAACTTTCTCCATTCACATTTGAAATAATAATTAAGTGTAGGTTCGAGAAAGTTCTACACGTATAAAAGTACAGCGAGACTCAAGGCCACAAAAGTATCAAGTGGCTCAGAATCTCGCTGACCTAAACAACTTTCCCGCCGACGGCTAGAGGCGCACGTGCGGAACTGCGTTGCAGTTTCGGCGCGCAACTAGTTGCCACGGCCCGTAAGGCTTAATGAGTGCAACAAGCGCCGAAATTGTAACGCGGCTAAGGGGAAGTAAGCTGGCGGTGGCGTGGGAGGTCCGGAACCACTTTCTAGCGCTCCCAAGCCACGCTACTCACTCACTTCCTTAAATGACGTTCGTCCTGGTGACAGTCATAGTTTTTTAGATGTTCTTGATATCGAGATCTGATGATGAGACAAATCAACCAAAAAAAGGCGCGATATAATATAGTTGTTGATATCATGTTAATTGAACTGCTTTGATAGATTGTGAGAGTCATACAACAGATATATGCCCTATGATACAATGCACTATAAATATATAACAAATATACCAAACAAAATTTTCACTTCCAGTAGATGATGTCGAGGTATCAGAATCACCTCCCGTATGGCGAGACATGGTCTATGATACATCGTACTAAGTACACAACAAATGTACCGAAAAAAAATTATCACTTCCTGTAGATGATGTCCAGGTGTCAGGATGATCCTGACCCATTATAGTTATGGTAAATGATATATGGTGCTATTTTTAAAATTACACCATGTTTAACCACCAAGGAACCTCGTTTATAATCATAAGTATATATTATCAGCTTTAAAATTCCAGGTAGACCAAAATTCCAAGAAGTCTAGATAAATCCGGAAAGTGCGATATTTCATCTTTACATTAAAATATTGCAATATTGGTGCACTAAATAAAAAAAAATAAAACGGTAGGAATATTCTTAGATGTTAGGACTTATGTGAGTTAAAAAAATTTCAATTAGAATTCGAGGAATTCGAATAAATTGAACTGAAAATGACGGTTTGGACAGAAATTTAAGTAAAATTAATATTATTTAGAAGATAGATGTAGATGTCACAGACGTCTGAAAGTATTTATTCGATACTCGACTGAAAAACACTCCTTTAGACCTCGTACAGGCGGGGCGAATGTGGTATATATTTCGTGAAAATTAGTTTTGCAGGGCAATATCAGTGTGGTAAAAGTAAAATTAGCGGGGCGAAAGTAAAATCAGCAGGGCAAAAGAAAATTAGCAGGGCGAACGAAAATTAGCGGGGCGAAAGTAAATGTCTTGCTTCGCTTAGGCAGTAAAAGCACCCTCTGGAAAAATATTCTTGTTCAGGCAGTAAAATCACCCGCAAGAAAACTTTCTACTTTCGGTCGTTGTTGCATAATGTACTATTAACAAAATTAATCTGGATGTGTTACAATATCTAAAATATATGATTACCAGAATGCCATGATGAGAATCAAAATCACAATGATGATTTGTATTAATTTATTACTGCTTAGAAGCTCCTCATTATTCTCAAATTTCTTTGATCTACTTTTCATGAAAGTTTTTGCATTAATAGATGAGTATTTACTGCTTAATAAATTAGATACTGAACTAACGGAGCTTTTAAGTCTGTCGCCCCTCTTCAATTTAACTAAACGTTTATTAGTTTTTTCTAATTGAACTATTCTGGTCTCTAGACTGTCAGTCACCTAAAATTTCAGAAGGTTATACTAAAATACTTAATAGGTGTACAGATTATGATTACCAAGTTTTCTAATTTTGATAAAACTTACTTTGCATAGTTCTTTCACAGCGCCGACATTTTCCATAAAAATTCTTTCCTTGTTAACGACTAAAAAATTGTCGATTCTCTGTCCGTTAGGCAGGACAATGTCACCAGCTGGAAGTACAGCCTCAGGCAAAATCTGCTTGACTTCCTGCGCAATCACACCTGTATCTTCGTGTGTTCCGATATCGAGGCCTAAGTGCTGAGAGAATTCGGGAGCGTATCGATAACGTACTACACGCAACTTCTGCACATTTTTTAACTGTTCTCGTGTATCAAGCTCGTGTACGTTTTGCTTGGCTCTTGCATCGCTTGGCTGGACTATATGGCCGGTCACCTTTTTATAAACAAAAAATACATTTTAAATCTCAACTATACGATTTTTATATTAATAGGGTGGATGCACCCAGTATGTATAATTTTAATTTTCGCTTTTTTAATAACAGATTAACCCAGTTTAGGTCGGTTATTTCGTGTACTCTTGTAGTATACTAGAGTATACTTGTAGTCTATTTAACATACGTTAGAACCGCTATTAGTTGATTTCAAAAGTTTTAAAAGTAATTATTTTAAAAGTAATAATTTCGGCCTCGCTGGGCAAAAATAGTGGATTACGTACTCTGACCGAAAGAGGCAACTACGTAATACGTATAAATTAACATCTGTGTCAGAAGATATCAACTACATGCTGTGGATTTATCAACACCTTGTTACGATGTGTTAATACTTAAGTTTGTTAGTTTTGTTATTCACAACTGACAATTGTAACAAATTTTAGCATTGGTGCTTATATTTTCTAAAAGGCTTGGTTAATATAATCAAACTCTTTATTTCTCAGAACCAAGTTTCATTCCGTACAAGTTTTTTAAACAATAATTACCTTTACATTGCCTTGTACAACAAGAGCTTCATCAGGCCGATCATTATTTATACCAACACGACCTACATGACAGACGCTATCTGGTGTTGTTCCTCTTTGCCAAGTATGTTCAAAGCCACCTGAACTAGCTTCCGATTCGAACTGCCCCGGATTACTGGCCTGAAAAACATTTTATTGGTATAAAAAGGCATATTGCTAATAATTACTTCTATATGATAAATTAGAAATAACGTTTGAAAAAATTGTTTACTTGTCAAACCGCTTAAATTCTTATCAAAAGTTAAACCTTGATAATTCAGTCAACGTTTACACACACCGATAATTAAATCTGTGTTTACCAAATAGCTTGGGTAGCAGAAGCGTTTGTCAGGGTTTGCCGCTGGTTAACTGGGGCCGACATACGCACGCTGTAGAAGATAACGCCTGGCATTATTACAAGGTGGATACGCCGAGCGATCAAACGATACTCTCTTTGTCAGCCTACTTTGAACAATTAGGCGGACCAAAGGAAATCAGTTCTACATTAGATATTTAGTTGCCTTGAAAAAGGCAGATTAGCATCGCGGTAGTTAGAGAGCGAAAAGGACAAGCAATGTGCACTGCTTGTCAGGACGTAGCTGTAGGAAGCCTACGCGCTGCTTGTCAGAACGTAGTTGTAAGAAGCTTACACTAGGAGAGGGGAAAGTGGGAAGTACAGTTATGCACATTGCTTAGCCAAAACTTTCCAGTGCTCGCGTTCAAGAACGACTGAGAGAGCTCCAGGCCCCTTAGTATGACTACTTAGGGCGAAATCGACGAACAAAGGTTAAACGTTTCAACGCAGTGCAAGTAATGTCAGAGCGTTAAGGAGAAAAACTGGTGAGTGCTGAAGAGAAATCAGATATAGAGAGGTCTGCGCAAGACCGAGGCTAGGAGATAACTGATGCTCGCGCCCGAGCGTGTCCGCTAATTCTAGGCGTTTGGCACGCAAAGAGCTGCGAGAGAGAAGTTTTGAGCTGGAAAGCAACTACGCGCGGCAGTTGTTGAAAAAGGGAGTACCAGCGTATGCGCGATGGCTTTGTATCAACCTAGTTGTGGCGGACATTTCCGAAAATTAAAGTGTTAACTTGCAGTTAGTGTACGTATCCTTGCTGATAACAGTTACGCTATGCCCTACTGAAAAAAACACCGAATCACAATAAAAAATTCATTACGGAAAAATATGTTGGTCCAAAATAAGTGAAAACGTAAATGATCCATCATAATAGGTAATAATTTATAACGTTTGTTTTTCGTATGCGTAAAACTGACCAGAGAGAACGTTATGAAGCCTCGCTACACCAAATTTGCCGTTAGAAAACCTGGGGCGCCAGACTTTCATTCACGTGCGCCAGAGTCTTGCGACTCTTTGTTTCGAGATTCAGAGGAACAAGGGTTTGCTTGGCTAACTCACTTGTCAGTTATGCGAAAGGTATAGGAGAGAGAGAGAGAGAGAGAGAGAGAGAGAGAGAGAGAGAGAGAGAGAGAGAGAGAGAGAGAGAGAGAGTGGTTTGGGGATAGATAGTATTCCTCACGTCGGTAACAGGTGACAGGTAACAGGTAACAGGTAACAGTCTTATTCCAACACTAAACTCATTTCTATTTTCTATCACAATTTCCATACTTTACATTACACCGCTTTTTACGTTATTGCACCGCAAAAGATAACCACATAGGTAGCTGGAAGATATCCAGGTAGCCAAAATGCGCAAGATCACCTAGACAAAGACAACCACGAAACAACAAGCGCGTTCCACATTTCAGTCGTAACCTGCACACTCATTCCTTCTACGTATTTTTCGAGCTCTCTCGTGTGACAACTCAATCATACAGCACAATCCTCTTAAAGTTAACCTTTTATCCCAAGATATTCAGTGCCCTAGTTCACAAAAAGCAGATAGCCACAGATAAATAGCCGCGTACAATATATCCCAAGTCGAACAAAGATACTCACAATCGCGACCCAAATCGTGAAGCTACGTGCCCGCGAGAAAAGCCAGCAACGTCTGCACAAGCGGGTGGAAGCCCATGCGACGACAAGTGGATAATACAAAGGGAGGCAGACGATCGAACTTTGCAGAAGAAAGAAGACACTCTTAAATATAACCCTTAATCACTTTGGTGGATGGAAAATGTATGGAAATCTTAAACTTTAAAGGAGAAGCTAACTAGGCTAATTAACGGGTCCCAAAGAGGTATCGTTTAACGTGTAAAGGTTCTTTTTAATTATGCAAGGACTACAGGATATCCAAGGAAGAAATGATACATGGGAGTTTAGGTAACAGAATAAGTATCTTTATTATATTCAATTTATCTATCAGAATCAGTACCGACTGCAATTATGAGTCGCAAGTAGGTAGCAATTTAGATAGCATATGTAGAGAGCTGAGGTGTGGTTCTCTAGATGCTTCAGCGCTGACTGCCGATTACAAATCATACAAGCCAGTCGTTAATTCTCTCTCTCTCTCCCCACACTCTCTAAACGTCCGAGATGTCTTCACTCTCCTTCTCAAATCGAGTGGCAGTCCGTTACATAGTCCCCTTTTTAAATTTGTTATTAAAAAGCAAAAACAAATTTAAAGAAGCTCCCACTGGACCACTGATTTGAATCCATTGTTATTATCATTCTTTTTTTCACAACGTTTTGTCTTAATAATAAATTTCATCGCATTCAATTTAATAAACGAATATCCATGCATATGTCTCAATTGACTCTCTCACATCATATTATTTACAATCTTATCTCGCATTCAATCATTATTATTATTATTTTGTTTTTATACTATACTTCCATACATTACATACTACTTATTCTTATGTGTATTGAAATCATACGACACTGTTTCACTTAATAAAAAAAATTTTCTTTGCTAGATCGTGGTACACAGCGTGCCTTCTCGCATACCACGATATAGCCTCTGTAAGTTCATCAAGAACAATGAAAATATATATGTTTATTTATTCACACTTTTTCTATTTACTATTCACTCACTTGCCACTCTTTGTTGTTCTTCTTCCCTCCATATTCTCCGGACTCTCGTCTGTTCCTCTCTCGGGCCAGGTTATCTTTGTCTGTTTTCGGGTTGGTGGTTCTGGATGACCAGGTTGGCTGGACTCAGTTGCTCCGGTTCCTCCGTCTCCCAAGCCAAATGAAACTTCTGCAGTTGCTTCTGCAAGTGGGCTATAGAATATGCATGATAACTTTCATCATCATACAGATCCCGCTTCACCTGCATCAGCTCCCGCCGAATGTCTCCAAAGTCTTGACAGACGGAGTTGTGCGGATATCATATTTTCCAATTTAAAGAAGTATGATTTAGCTGTTTTGTTTAAAGTGTGATATGGATAGTGTGTTGCGAAGGTGAGATGGAAGGCTATTCCAGAGGTAGGAAGCACTGATGAAAAATGAGTTCTTCATCGTCTCTGTCTTGAGGACGGGATGTCCAGGGGGGTCACCTCACCCCTTACAGGCCTGAGCGCGACGTGGAAATCAAAATAGGCCAATAAGTAGGTAGGTACGGAGGTGTTGAACATTTTCCTTAGAAAACAGACCATGAAGTATTTCCTACGTCCGGCAGTGGTAAGCCATTGCAGCTCACGCCTATAAGGGGAGATATGCTCGTCCCTCCTTACACCGTAGATATAACGGATCCCCGTGTTGCCTCTGCAGCCTCAAGTCAAGTTCCTGTGTCAGGTCGCAGTAAGCCAGTGAACAGTAATCGATGATGGGAAATAGGAGTGCTTGCACCAAGTGTTGGCGCAACCTGAGGTTAGTGCTCTTCCGAAAGAAATAGAGACGGTACATTAAAGAGTGAGCACGTTTACAAATTTGTGTAACGTGCTCTTTCCACGTGAGTTTGGAGTCTAGCACCAAACCCAGATTGCGCACCGATGATTCGTAGTCGACCCGGGCTCCCCTATATTTGTACAGGTGTTAGCAGTAGTAGGTAGAGCATTTATACAGGGTGATTCAGAAACAATACAACATTTTTATACCATTGTAATCAGCGTAAAAAACTGAGTCTAATGGAATTGGTCCGGAAAATTTTCCTTCACTTTTCACTTTCCCAAGGAAAGAAAAATCCCCCCACCACCGCGCCTGGCGGAGAAGCGCGCGAGAGGAAGTGAGCGCGGCGGCCGCCGCGGCAACAAGCGAGGGAAGCCGTTGCTACGAAGATTGGCGACGGCTGCGGCGAGGTAATGGGGAGCGGCGGTGATTATAAACCAACGCAACTAACATTACCGCGACGACTTATGATCGGCTTGCGCTAAAACTTTTATTAAGAAAATTTAATAATTGTAAATATCGAACGTGCATATAACACAGTACCATTCGAGATGCATGCTAATAATTTGCAGGTTATCAGTAGGCCGATGATTTAATAGCTGATATTTGAATATCGCTAATTATCTCCTGCTAACAATTATAATATCGAACTCTGTAACACAAGCATTTCTTCGGTAAAAAAGCAAAGTTAATGTCTCAGAGCTTTCAGAAAAATGTTCTCGTGCTCAGCTGATTTTCAGACTGTCGCAAATCGGCGTACAGTCGCGTACAGTTACGCCCGTCGAAAGCAGCAGCTTACAAATTTTCGTGCTCTACTGATTTCCAGACTAGCGGAAATCGGCGTAAAGTCGCATAAAGCGTCACCCTTCGCAAAGCAATTTGATTTTACAATAAATAAAATAGACATATTTTGCCAGACTTTCTGCTAGACTTTCTGCCAGACTTTCTGCCAGACTTTCTGCCAGACTTTCTGCCAGAATTTCTGCCAGACTTTCTGCTTTGAACTGCTTTTGGAGAAGCAGCTTAAAAGTTCTTATGCTCTACTGATTTTCAGACTATGCCTAATCGGCGAAAAGTCGCGTAAAGCTATCGCCCGTCGAAAGTCAACGATATTTTACAATAAATAATCGATATACCGCCAGAGAAGTTCTTTTGGAGATGCAGCTTAAAAGTTCTTGTGCTCTACTGATTTTCAGACTATGCCTAATTGGCGGAAAGTCGCGTAAAGCTATCGCCCGTCGAAAGTCAACGATATTTTTTAATAAATAATCGATACACCGCCAGAGAATTTCTTTTGGAGCTGCCCGTAAAAAGTTCTCGTGCTTAACTGATTTTCAGACTGTCGCAAATCGGCTTTTAAGGCACTCTGTGAGACATTCATCGATACTTTTTTAGCGAAACTTTTTGCGAGACTTTATGGGATACTTTTTGCCAAACTTTCGGCGGGTAGGGGGAACCCAGGACGATTGCCTTAGTCTTAAGGACATTAAGTTTAAGTCCATTCGATGCAGCCCAGCCCATTATCCTCTCGGCGTTAGCACTTATCCTGACAGAACAGGAACCGGGCTCCTCAAGTTGGCATTGACTGTAAATCTGCAGGTCATCCGCATAGATTAGATGGGACACATCTGAATTTAGGCAGAAGCCAATGTCATTGATGTACAACGCGAATAACAAGGGGCCTAAAACTGACCCCTGTTGAACACCGGTGTTTAATGATATAAAAGTTGAGTTCGTTGTTGTCACCAAAGACGGCCTGTTCTCTTCCCGTGAGGTAAGATGCAAACCAGCAGATGACCTGCTTGGAAAAGCCGAAAGAGGATAGGTTTCCGAGTAGCTTGATGTGACACACAGTATCAAACGCCTTGCTAAAATCAAATAAAAGAAGCAGAGTGACCTTCTTCCTGACTATCCCAAGCCTGACATCATCAGTCAGCTTAATCAAGCCAGACTGCGTGCTGTGGCCAGTGCGAAAGCCAGTTTGGAAATTATCAAGGTAAAGTCTTGTTTCAAGATAATCGGAGATTTGCTTGTGCACCAGACACTCTAGCCCCTTGTCCAGGAAACAGAGTAGAGAGATCGGACGGTAGTCGGTTACAGCTGTAGGAGAGTTAACTTTGTTTAGTGCTCTAACGATCGATGATTTCCAGGCTGAAGGAAAGCCTACCTCGATCAGAGACAGGTTGAAAATTTGACAAAGTAAAGGAGCGAGTAATGGCAGTGCTTTGGAGATTACAACCTGCGGAATGCCATCGCTTCCCCTGGCCTGGGTGTTAAAGTGTGATACTGTAGCCGACACATCCGACTACGTGATAGCCCTGAAGATGAAGTGTTCAGGGAGGTCCAGACTCTTCAGGGTTCGCAGATACTCCTCAACAGATGGAGCTTCAGGATCATTTGAGATGGATCTAATGTGTTTGTTGAGAGCATCTGAAGAGAATCGAGCAGGTGAAGGAGATTTAGAGGTTGTAATACCAATATTTTCAAGCTCTTTCCAGATCTCTGCAACGTCGGTCAAGGTAGACAAGCGTGAATAGTAGTAGTTCAGCCTGGCCTCCTGAACCTGTTTATGAGCGTCGTCCCTTGCGATTCTATAGAAGTATAGATCCCAAGGTAAACGACTTCTGCGAAAGCGCCTGTAGAGTCTGTTCCTTTCAGTTAAGAGGTCACGAAGAGCCGCGGTGAACCAGGGGTGACGTTTACGTCCAGGTGTCACAGTCTTTAATGGGGCGAGATGATTTATGGCGTTCGTTATGTGAGCGTTAAGAATGGTAATGCATTCGTCAAGTGATGGCGTAGTGAAGGATGACCAGTCACATGCACTAAGGAAGTCCCTTAGCTTCTCAGCACAGATTCCTTTGTAGTTTCTGTAGGAGTATGTAGCGGGTACGTGGCGTGGAATCTGTACATCGAGTGTGGCCATAATAAGGTCATGTCCGTTGATGAAAGGAGTGTCCGTCTTCCAGTATGAGAGCAGGCGATCCTGCTCATCAATTAAGCATAGGTCAAGCCAGGTGTAAGAATCCTGTCTGTGATGGGTTGCACCATATGGCACAGAAGTTAGGTAGTTCTCATCGATGAAGGCCCTGACGAAATTGGCATCTTCAGATGAGGACAGCTGATCGGCATTAAAATCACCCATGATGACCTTCGTGGAGTAGTTGTGCATAAGTGTTGTTAATTGTTCAATGAAATTAGATCCCTGGATAAAGGGTGAGTGAGGAGGGCGATACATAACCCCCATGAAGATGGGAGATACTCCCTTAGCTGTGATCTCACAGAAAAGATACTCCGGCTTACCCGGCGTGCCCGACCATTCGCCATCAGATGACGAGATAATGCTAGCCGTCAATGAATGATGGATGTAGAGGGCCACACCTCCACCGTTCCTGTCTCTGTCCCGTCTGTGTAAAGTGTAACCATCCAGTGAAGGGATGGATGATATCTTGTCACTTAGCCAGGTCTCAGTTACAGCTATTACGTGAAAGGGGGAACGAGTGGACAAGAAGAGCCTGATCATCTCAATGTGATCCATAAGGGAATTCGCATTGAAACAACAGACCCTTAGACCCTCGGACAGAGACGCTTAAGAGGCAGATGTGGATGAGTTTGATGATTTGGATGGTGGTTTAGGTGGAATGATATGTGTGTGTGTGTTATTGTGTGGTATCCGTGGTGGCTGTTGGCGGCGTACGGGCTAAAAACGCCTCAAGTTCAGCATGGCCCGTTCGTACCCGCCAGAACGGATGTAGACTCTCCCGTCCCTCACGAAAGAGCGGCATCCCCTTCTCTTCTTTGCCTCTAGCCGGGCCTTTATACGCAGCTTGTGAATGTCTGGAGGAAGCAGCTCGTTTATGTTGACGAGTCCCTGGTGGTTTGGGTGGAGAGCTCTCGCTTCCTCCAGTAGGGCAGCATCTAATTCACTAGTGTGGAGTTTGCGTTTCCTGACTTTGGCCACGATGATGGAGCGGGCCAGCGCACTGAAAGAGAGAGTGACAGCTAGAGGTGGAAATCTGCTGTCACCTTGCGCATTGATGTTGGTTGCGTCAATTCTCCCCATGATCCTGACGGTTGCCATATCCCACCTTAGGACCGTGGGATCCAGTGCAGCCAGGACGGTGAAATTAATGGTGTGTGTATGTGTGGACGAGTGTGCGCCAGCAGGAGGTTGCAGCTGTAGGTCCCTGGCGCTCGGTAGCCTTGCGTTGGTGGTTCAGTGCGGTCATGCTGGTGTGCGTGTCGGTCCTATGGCTCGTCCTCCTCGGTGCAGGTGAAGACAGATGTGTGCTTTGGTCCGTCAGCTTTCTCCTGAGTTTTTTATGCGGACTGTTAGTTTTTACTAAGCCTCTCGATATCTTTATGGTTTCGCACTTTTAACTTAATTGGCACAAACTTTATTCACTTTGAAGAATACGTTAAACTGATTTGGTCTGTGACTAGCAGCGATTCGATATCGACTCGAGACTAGATGTAAACTGAAGATCTGGTCTGGCGACTCTCCGTATGACAACTTCGAGAAAACTGACTCTGTTCACCCCTTTGCTCCTGGTCTTTATATACTGCTTCTTTCTTCTTCTTTTCCCATATTAGGAGTGCATAATATGAGATATTCTCACGACTTTTTTTCTAATATCACGTGACCTCGTAAAATTTTTATCGTCTGTTTTTAGGAAATCGACTTGTGAATAGCCCTCTTGTTGCTTCTCGTCGCCTGTGCTCTGTCACATGGGACTTTCTCGATTTGTTTTTATTTTAGGAACGCGCGCTTGACCGGCGTTCGCATGTCATTTTCATGTTGTTGCCGCTGTATTTCTATCTTCTATTTTTGTAGAATTATGTTGTGGTGGGGAAGTACTGCTTCTTGTGGCTGCTGCGATGGCGGTGTTCGCGAGTGTGTATATGTATATGTGTATCTGTTTTAAGTGTAGAAATATTTGTGTGTCTCTATTTTAAGTTGCGTCGTAGGCGCGTAATGGAATCGGAAATTCCATTACAATACTTAATAAAAAAACATGCTTCTTCTTCATTATATTTTTTATTGCAACTCTCTCCTCTTTTTCCTTTTCTTTCTTTTGCTTTCTTCTTTCTTTCTTCTTTCTTTCTTCTTCTTTCTTTCTTCTTCTTGAGTTTCTTCTGAACTTATCTTAGTTTTTAACCACGTTTTCCAAACCTTTTTATGTTTTATATTGCAATGAAATTCTAGAGGCGTAAACTGTTGTTTCATGGTAAGTTTCGTTCATGATCGATTATATAATATTTACATACGGTGCTCAAACAGTGTGCTTGTCGCTCACAAATATTCTAAAAAATCTTTCCAGTTCTTTATTTACCCTCTCTACCACATTTCCGGAGGATGTCGAATTGAAGAATACACCAATTATATTTCTTTCTTTTCTAATTTTTCTGGTCACTTTTTAGATGTAAATTGTGCGCCATGATCGTACATTATCCTTTTTGGTTATCCAAAATTGTTAACGTAATGTTCAAAGATTTTTTTCTGTACCGTTGCGGTATGAGCCTTTTTATTGGATAGAAAACCACAAGCTTGCTAATATTTCATCCCTGCTGTGGAGGTAGGCAAAAAACCGTAAAAATCTACAGATAACAAATCACCTGGCTTCTCTAGAATAATTACTTGACTCTTTGCTGTGCTCGGTTTTACTGAGACTTTGTTTTTTTGACACAAGTCACACGTTGCTATGAGATATGATATTTTTAACGCGATTTGTTGATGTAAAATTCTTCCTCTATTATCTTTCGCAGCATTCGTGTCCCAATGTGTCCATAAAGTTCATGTAACTTATTAACAGTAAATATTAATTGAAAAAATTCTTTTGATGCATCAATCGTCCTTTCTCGATGTAAGTTCGCAGTTTATTGTTTTCTTTTGGAACCTCATCGGCTACCTCATTTGGCCTTTTCTCTTATTTGTTGAATTTTCTCATCTCTTACAGCTGAACATGTTGAATTTTCTCATTCTCATACAGCTGAACATGTATATCAGTGCTTTGTGATCAGTCTTTACCTGCACTTTAGCCTTTCTCAAATAATCATCGAATTTAGTGATACTAAAAACAATGGCTAACAGCTCCTTTTCAGTCGTGAAATATGCAAGTTTACTGTTTTTCTAAGTACAACTGACGAACTTAGCGACTTTTTCCACTCCGTCTTCATCTATCTGCGACAGGGCTCCTGCAATTACATACCAGTCCCAGAAAACCTTTTAACTGTCTCTGATTTCTTGGTACTGGAAATTCTTATATCAGATCAACCTTCTTATCTTGAGGTTTGATCCCTTCTGGAGTCAAAGTAAACCTAAGGAAATCCACCTCTTGTCTAAAAAATTTAGTTTTCTCTAGGCTTAGAGATGATTTCGAGATACATAGGATATCGTCTACGAAATTAATTATATTACGTCCCCATCCTCTAATTACAAAATCAAGATCTCTTACTAGCGCAGTGGTACTTACAAATGTTCCAAACAAACACACGTTAAATTCATAGACTTCATGCATGAAGCCAGTGCTTTCTTCCGCAAGTGGAATTTGACAAAAGCTGCTTGTTAAATCTAGACTTGTAATTATGTTTATTTTATCGCATATTTACAACAATTCGTCAACACTTCTGGGAGATTCATAATCTTTTTCAAAGTGTTGATTTGCTTTTCTCGCATACAGGCAAGGGCGTACGGATCTTTTTTTTCCATCTTTTTTTTACTGGAGTACCAGTGGACTGATATGTCGAGTGTTTAATCGTCTTATAATATTCCACTCCAACATTTTTTTTATTATGTCCCTTACCGTTTCTCTGTCATTTATCCGTCGATGATTTGTCCTAATCCGAGTCGAATAAGGCGGCACAAAAAATGGCGAATCGTCCTTTATCTTGATTCAATATTCGTAATCTTTTAATAAATCTGATTTTTTATTGAATACCTTTTTGTGCTTCCAGATAAGCTCTCTTAGTTTGACTAGTGTTTTTGGATTTTTACAGGTGCAGTCTTTTAATTTTTCCTCTACTTCCTGAACTATAATGTCATACTTATCGTTGTTTTCTATTGACTCTGAGTTTCCTTGAAATTTTTCTTTTTGGAATGTCCGTTCGTTTGGAAATTCGATAGGCACTTCTGAGAGAAAACAAAAGTCTCTATTTTTATCTTATTCACACTCCTCTGGAATGCATTGATCTTCAGTGTCATCTTCATAGTTATAGATCGCTTTAATGAGATGATGATTAGCTTCTTCAGGTTTGATTTTTTCGTGTAGAATAAGATTTCTTTATCCTTCTGTCTCTCTCTCAATTGATGATTCCCATACTAAGATGTATCGATATTTCAAATTCTTGTAGAGCATCCATTTCAAGGATGCACTCTCTTGATAGACGAGGAATTACTATGAAATTGAGATTTTTCTTTTTTGCCCCATTAGTACTTCGGCATGGAATTGTAACTTTAATCTCACTGATTGAACCAACTGCTCCGCATTATTTGTCTAACAATTGGAACGGTTGTGAACTTTTTTAGTTTCTCCAAGTGTGTGCTGTAAAATTCTTCAGATACGCACGTTACCGGAATTCCTGTATCTATCAAAGCACGAACATTAATTTTTTTCAACAAAATCTCAATCTCGGGACAATTTGCTTCTCGTTTTGATTGAATAGTCTTTTTATCTGAATCGTCGAGCAATGCTCCTCTCAGGTCTTCAAAAATTGTCTGGATCAATTTATTTTTGAAGATTGCATTATCACTTTCTTTTTTCGAAATTTTATCCGTGGCACATGCTACGACTGAGGTTAGTTCCCCAACGTTAATCCACATACTTTTTCAGGATTTTCCAGAATTTCTTGATCTAAAGGCGTGAATGTTATTTTTGTCCTTTGGTTTGGTTCCTGTCCTTATGACAAAATTAGTTACGTTATTCTTTGGTCCGTGCGAAGTTCCTGCGGGATTAATTATCTGATGCGGAGCTGCTGTCCAATTTCCTTGGGTTTTTTGTTCTTGTTATTGCAAATAACTGTTAACTTTATTATTTGACCAAGGTCTAAAAGTTTTTTGTGGATTTTGTGTGAATTTTGGCTACCCTGTACATTTGGCTTCTTGGGACGTATCCCCGTCTTTACAACTGAATAATTGGATTCCTTTTCAATCTTTCGAGTGAAAACTGCGAATTTAACGTCAAAGTCACGATGTGCCGCCAATTTTCTGACTAGTTCTTTCTCGGTCAAGCCCCCAACGTCTGCTGCTTGGCTTATCAGTTCATTCGTGTAGTCTACTCGGCGTTTTTTCATAATTGGATCATATTTAACAAATTCGATCTTTTTTTTTTATTTGATCTGGGATCTCGAAATTCCAAAATCTTTTCTGAAGTTCTTTCTTGAATTTCTCATACGAAGTTATCGAACTCTCTGCTCTCTGCTGGAAATTTGCTGTGAGACGATATCACACTAGGAGAACGACTCCTCCAATTTTGTTCTAATTAGCGGGTCCTTTTATGTGTTGATGTTTGCCTAATTGGAGATAGTGATGAGCTGCTCGATAATTTATTTCGAGTAAATGTTCTTATCTACCTCATATCTACGGATTCATTAAAATAAACCGAGCCAGCTCTGTCTTTTCTGCTGGATCTTGGCAAGCGTTCAATGCTCTCGGGTTTTTTTTTCAACAAAAAGGCGTCAACTTTATGAGCATTTCCAACTTTTTTGAGATTCTTGGCCATTCTTGCTAGATCAACCAAATAATTCTCATGCTTATCTAATTTATTCTCGACTGTTTCCATCCTGCTGTCCAAAGTGTTAGAGGGACACCTTTAAACTCTAAAAAAATAATTATAAGTAAAAATCATAAAATTAATGAAAATCATTTTACATTTTTTATAGTAATATTTAGTATAAATACCTTAAACTTTATCGTGCTAAAATCTTTCTTATCCCTGCTAGTCCGATGTGGCACTTGGTGCAAGGATTTGTGCATTTTTTCACTGTCCGTAAGATTCCAAGTGAACGAATGGTTCTTTTAGGCTCAAATTCAAGCAGAATACTTTATGCACCTGTAGTTTTAGTATGAATGCAGGGATATTGATTTGAATGTTTAGAAATGAGTTGGTAATGAAAAACTGAATTTTTTTTTCGCTTATTATGCCACCTTTTTTGTATAGAATATTTTCCAAACATTCAAATTAAAATCCTTAAATTTGTACCAAAAATACAGATGTACAAAGTATCCTCCTTGAATTTAAGCTCAAAAGAACTATTCGTTCACTTAAAATCCTACGGACAGTGAGCTGAAATCAGTAAAAACCACATTTAGAGAAAATCAACATTAAAGTTTATGATTATTGGTGAGAGTATAACTTCAATTAGTGCTTAGCAAATCCTTTGAAACCAAGTTTTCTATGTTCCACACGCATAGACCTCAACTCTCAGCAATTATGTGGTATATTCACTCATACCTTTGGGCTCTGTACGGCTTTTCTTACCTGCAAACAAAAAAAGGCATCTCATGAACTTTTATAGATATGTAAAAAACAAGATTATTTTATTCTTGCTAATGATAACACTTTATACTTATCTTTTTTGGCCACTTTTTAAAATCTTCAAGTTAAAACAGTAGAAAATTACCAGTCTAATCTCCAAATGATACAGAGAAAAATCCTTCAGCCAAACCATCTTCAGAAATTTTCAATCCGGGTGCTTCAGTCTCTGTAGCGGCTTTTTCTTCTATCATTGCAGGCTTCATGGAGTCCTTGGCCACTTTTTCACACACTTCATCAAATTGTTCGTTGATTGAATCATATGCAGACTGAGCCATGAGTTTTAAGCAGTCCATCAACCCACAAAATGTTGATAGGCCAGCGCCAAGTCCAAGAGCATGAAATGTAACCACTGCTCTTCTGTTGATCTCCTAAGCATGGTTCTTGACGCCAACTTTTCTGCATGAGTTGAAAGCTGCTAGATAACTGCACTCAATACACATTATTTCAAACTTAAATCCTAATCCTTAAGCTTTAAACTCGCCAAGTAGAACTTTGCCATGGTATTGGTTGCAAAATAAAAGTTTCTCAAGCGCAGGAAATAGAATGTTGATATCAATTAATCTATTCCTGACCTCAAAGTTTCCTCCCGCTGCTGAAGTTTGTATTTCTCTTGCTGAACTTGAAGGTCTTGACTTTTTGGCAGGTTCATCCTCGCTTGTTATTCCTAGAAATCTTCTTGGCTTCTTCTTGCCTTTTGCTCGAGAGTCCTTCTTATCTGGATGGGTACTCGAAACTTGCTCTAAGCATCTAACTGACCACACACTCTTACACAAGACTTAATTTACACTTTATAAGAAAAACTTCACTATAATGCTCTGCTTTCAAAAAACTTCACTTGTTTTTTTTTAGGGTTATAAGCTATAAGCTATATACCCCAAAGACACTACACTTATCACAACACTACTTCAATTAATTCAAACAAAAATTTAAAAAATATCAGCTGTATTTATGCAATAGACATCAGCTGCGTTTACCTAGTGTAAAATACATGCCAGGATTATATGAGCTGTGTTTTAGAATATTTGCTGTCTGCTAGCGGAAGAGCTGAACGGTCGCACTGTCCTTCTCTGACACATTGATTCTTACCTTTCTACAGGTAGCGCGGGACGCAATATTTGAATTAGATGCAAAATTAGTTTTTTTTTTACATTTACTATGAGAATTTCTTTTAGATTAAATTTATAAAACTTAAAATTAAAATTATAATCCGTATTAGACATAAAATGAAAAATAAGCAATTTTACGAAAAAATTTTGTTTTAGTATTTTGCTTATAACTTTGCGGGAAAAATTTTTGTCTGATAAGCGGATTTTAGGATCGTGTTCTACGGAGAATTTCCTGTCATAATTAGCAATAAAAAAACGATTTTTTCGACGTTTGAAGGTGTTGTGTCCCCTTAATGCCTTGCGTGAGATCGAGTTTGGAAATCCTCAAATCTCTTAGTTGTTGGCCTCGATCCGCAAGTGCTAATTGTATATCATTTGAGGAATTGCAATGCTCTTTTCAAGACTCTTCACAGTGTTTAATTCTATCAATCAGATTTTTATTTGCGTTTTTAAGAAAGGCTACTCTTTCCTCTAATGCTGTTACTTCCTGATTTTTCCTAATGTTTTTCAAACATTTTTTATAAATTATTTTGCATGTAGCATTGGATAGACCAAGCACTCGTGACAAAAAAAAGAGAACAATTTTTTACAGGCTGCCATTTATAAAGGTCATATTTATAGCTACAAGCTTTAGGTTGGTGCATCCAAAAAGCTTCGCAACGTGTTAATGCATATTAGAACATGAACTTTAGTTAGCAAAAAAGCTTCTTTAAACAACTTTTACAGTCTGCTGTTTATTGAAGCATTCAGCCTAATCCCAAAATCCATAAAAAACGTGAAGGTAGACGGTTTTCTCGAGCACGAGGGTAAAGCAGGTTCACAATTAAATCATGTGTTTCAAAACAACTTTTACAGTCTGCCAAGCACAATTTAGAATAATTTTTGTAAGAGATTTACGAATTTCCAAAAGGCAGACTGTTTCCCGATACATAATTATGGAGGTAAATAAATTAATTAACAAATTTTCGACAGTATCTTGGAACAATATTTTACAATGTGAAATTTATTTCAATATAAATTTAACAGCTTACAAAATTGAATGAAACAAATGGCAGCCTAATATGATGTATACATAAGATATTATTTGCAGTCTGTCATTGTATTTCAACAATATTTAGTTACTAAATAAATAAACTATTTAATGACAGTCTAATATGATGCATAAATAAAACTGCAAAATTATTTTTAATTCGCAAAAACAATAATAATTTTTAACAATTTTTTACAGTCTGCCATTGTGTCCTGACAATCTAATATTTAGTATGTAAATAAACAAACTGTTGAAAGTAGACGATTTATGGTGGTACTCACCATTAATTGAAACATCTATATCACGTGATATGACTTTCAACGCAGTTAACCCTGTTTATACTAACTGTGGTTACTAGGTACATCTAGACAGTTGAAGATAACCCTGACTTGTTCTGTGTGATTCCAATGACGCATAACAGTTTTCAATAAAAATACAGAGTTTTCTGAGTAACTAGGATACATATACACAGAGTAATTAGTGAAAGTTTATTTCGACAGTGTATTTTATGTAAAAAGCGGATAATAATATTAAAATCTATTTCTTTAAGAAAAAATAGTATATTGTGTACCAAGGGCGTAAAGTGGGCTTTCTTAGATCGAGTATGGAATCTGCAGTACGAGTCGAAGGCGAGTGCGTCACCGAGCTGAAGACAACTACTGTAAACCACACGAGGTCAAAAAGCCCACTCAGCCCTTGGTGCACACCGTAGTTTTTGTAACGCATGTAAACGGATTTTCACGTTTTTCATGGCTATAAGCAGGAGTAAATTGGCGGTTTTTTACACGGCCACTACACAGCCATGAGTATTTAGAAAGTAGTAATATTGTATATTAACATTTTCATTAATTAACACAAGTATTAATATTTATTAGAATCCTTAAAATTAAAAATGTTAAAAAATTTTTAACAATTTTCATAATTTTTGAAATTCTGTCAGTGGGCAGAAAAAGTCGGCAGCGGACAAAAAAATTCTGTTTACTATTTTGCCTGCTGCTCGCTTTTTATTCCCGCTGACGACTTTTTTTGCCCGCTGGTGAAAAAACTGGTATTTTTCACCCGCTCAATAGGTACGAAAAACGCAAAAATCGTGCATATGTTACAAAATAGTATATTGTGCACCAAGGGCGTAAACTGGGCATTTTTAGGCCGAGTGTGGAGTTTGCAGTAGGAATAAAGGCGAGCCACAGACGAGCACTGCAACCACAGGAGGCCAAAAAGCCCACTTAGTCCTTTGTGCACACCATATTAAAAAAATAAAAATAAAAACGCCCGCTAAATTTTTAGTTTGCCCGACGGTCTAAAAAAAGTTAATTTACGCCCGCCTAGTAGGTACAAAAATTGAGAAAGTCGTGTTTATGTTACAAAAATTAATTAATTTATTATATGGAATCATATCTCAATATATATTCAAGCATGTTTCGGAACACGATATTTTAAATTTTAGATTTTATCTGCCTCTTTTAAAAACCTTGCTATAGGCGCTTTGGATCAGAAATGAGCCATCTCTGCTCAAATGCTCGAGAGCACTCTGTTATATCGTTATTGGTTAATTTTTATAATTTCAATAGGTTAAAAATCACTGTTATCATTGGTATATATTTTTATTTTAATAAAGTATTAACTTGTGTGTCTGTTACAATGCTGCCACCGTAAGCGGGTCTTGGGCGTTGTCATCCAGATCGGACGGGTGGGTGCCTATCACCAGTACACAGCGCGTCCTCAGGTTGCGGATAAAGGAACAGCCCCTGAAAAAGAGGTTAGCTGCGAATAAATTTAATAAGCAGCCGCGGACAGCCGATAGGAACAGGCGTGGGTGTGATGAGCCCACACTGTCGAACGCATTCATCTAGAAACACTACGCAAGCACCACAACAAAAAAACACTTCACATTATCTCTTATCTCTCAATCTATCTCTTTCACCACACATTACAAAAATGAGCAAAAATCCTGCTGCCGAGGAGGATGCGGGAGCGATGACAACTGCCCCGGAAGGGGATGTGTAGAATGATTCGTCACCTGGTCTTACGCGGTAACGATGCCAGCGAAGGCACGCTGCCTTGCAGGGAGGCGTTAGGATGCAAGAATAAAACCGTAGTGTGTCTGATAACGAGTTGACACTGTCCTTGTCAAAGTCGGAAAGCCCTCATACTTAGTTCTAGAGAGGTATGGGAGTTATCACCTCTAGAACGGTGGACTCACCTGCGATAGGAACAGGATTCAAAGCGCGCGGGTTTAACATACTATCATGGCTCAAAAAAATCAAAACCAAACCAAAAGGGACATAAAGGGTCGGAACTTGGAATGTTCGCAGTCTATACAGAGCAGGCGCGTTTAAAAAACTCATAAAGGAAGCTGATAGGTACAATTTAGATTTGGTAGCAATACAGGAATCGCGGAGGCCGGATGGCGGAATACTAGCATCAAGTAACTTAACGTACCTGTATGGGGCCGGGAACGGGGGATTCCTAGGCACCGGATTCCTCGTGAGCAAAAGCATCATACATTCGGTTAAAAGTTTCAAATCCGTCAATGATATGCTCTCGTACATCATCATCAAAGGTGAATGGTATAGATATGTATTTATTCATGTACACTGTCCTACAGAGGACAAAGAAGAAGAAGCTAAGGATCTTTATTACGAAACTTTAGAGCAGGTAATCGATCAGTTCGCGTCTAACGACACAAGAATAGTATTAGGCGATTTTAATGCTAAAATAGGCAGGGAGGAAATGTTTAGGCCTACTATAGGGAAGGAAAGCTTGCACGAAGCCAGCGATAATAACGGTATTACGGTCATAAATTTCGCAGCGGCAAAAGATCTTATAATCGAAACTACGTGTTTTAAGCACAAGGACATACACAAAGCAACGTGGACATCGCCGGATGGGGCCACACAGAACCAAATTGATCATTTTCTCATTGAAAAAAGACGTCATACTAACGTTCTCGACGTAAGGGCTCATAGAGGGGCAGATAGCGACTCGGACCACTTCTTAGTAGTAGCCAAATTAAGAGCTAGATTAGTATCGAATGAAAATAGTAAGCGAACAAGCAAGGTAGAAAGCTTCTATATTGAAAAGCTACGAGATAGAACAGAGCGGGTTAGGTACCAGATAGAAATTGATAACAGATTTCAGGCACTTGAAGAAGCAAACACATTATCGGAGGGGAATGACGAACCAAATAGCTTATGGGAGGACATCGAAAAAACGGTAAAAGAGGCCATGATCAAAGTACTAGGTAAAAAGAAAAAGCCAAAGAGCAAACCATGGTTTGACGAAGAGACACAGCAGAAGCGATAGGACCGTAGAAAAGTATTCTAACGTAAGGAAACAGACGAGCGCGATCTACAGAAATAAGAAGCAGGAGTATCAAAAGAATCTTATTAGGAGAATAGGAACTAACAGTAAGGAAAATAACCCCCGCGAAATGTACAGAGGGATTAACGCCAACAGAAAGGGTTTTGGGAGTAGAGCGCAATTGATGAAGGACAAAAACGAGGACCTCGTAACAAATGACAACGAATTACTGTCGCTGTGGAAAAATTATTTCGATAAATTATTAAACGTGCACGAAAATAGCGAAGAATTGGGGGACGAAATTCACACTGCTGCTCCACGTGGGGGAACCGAGCTACCAAGAAGTGGAGGCCGCGATTAAAAAACTAAAAAACAACAAAGCAGCGGGAAATGATTCTATACCAGCTGAGTTACTCAAATATGGGGGCGTCGAGATCACTTTTAAAATCTATAAACTAGTATGTGCTATCTAGAAGAATAAAACAATACCCGAAAATTGGAAGGAATCTATTATACCGAGTTATCATTATACCAATATTTGAAACGTGGGATAAGACAGACTGCAATAACTATAGGGGTATCTCACTTTTAGCAACGTGCTACAAAGTTCTGTCAAACGTAATACAAGCTAGACTCACTCCATTCGCGGAAGATATAGTAGGAGATTATCAGTGTGGATTTCGATGCAACAGATCGATGAGCGATCAAATGTTTACTATAAGACAGTTGTTAGAGAAAAAATGGGAATTTTGCGAAGCCATGCACCAACTATTCATAGATTTTAAAAAAGCGTACGACTCTATTAAGCGAAGCAAAATGTATCAAATTCTAGTACTTCTCGATGTACCAAAAAACTCGTGAGATTAATTCAAATATGTCTGAACGGAAGCACGGGAAAGGTCCAAGTAGGCGGTAATGTATCAGAACCCTTTACGATACGCGATGATTCAAAACAAGGGGATGGGCTCTCTACGGTGCTGTTCAATTTAACGTTGGAGTATGTCGTTAGAAAAATGCAGGTTAGCCAGGTGAGCGCAACGCTTAATGAAACAACGCAGATAATTTAGATATACTGGGGGAGTGTAGGGAAATGGTAGCAAGAAACGCGGAAATTCTCATAAAAGCGGCGGAATATACAGGGTTAGAAGTGAGTGAATCAAAAATAAAGTGCATGATTGTGGATAAATTAGGCATCTGCAGAGGGGAGGGAGATCTCAGAGTTGGGAATTGTACTTTTGGAAAGGTTAGCGAAGTCAGGTATCTGGGTACGACCATAAATGATAGAAACCAGATTAATGTCGAAATAAATGAGAGACTCCATTCGGGTAATGCTTGCTTCTACGCCGTGAGTAATTTACTTAAGTCAAGGCTGTTGTCTAAAAACATTAAAATAAGAATATACAGGACAATAATACTGCCTGTACGGATACGAAACGTGGGCTCTCACTAAACATGCAGACAACCGATTTAGGGTATTTGAAAATAAAGTCTAAGAAAATTTGTTAATTAATTTATTTACCTCCATAATTATGTATCGGGAAACAGTCTGCTTTGTGGAAATTCGTAAATCTCTTACAAAAATTATTCTAAATTGTGCTTGGCAGACTGTAAAAGTTGTTTTGAAACACATGATTTAATTGTGAACCTGCTTTACCCTCGTACTCGAGAAAACCGTCTACCTTCACGTTTTTTATGGATTTTGGGATTATGCTGAATGCTTCAATAAACAGCAGACTGTAAAAGTTGTTTAAAGAAGCTTTTTTGCTAACTAAAGTTCATGTTCTAATATGCATTAACACGTTGCGAAGCTTTTTGGATGCACCAACCTAAAGCTTGTAGCTATAAATATGACCTTTATAAATGGCAGCCTGTAAAAAATTGTTCTCTCTTTTTTGTCACGAGCGCTCGGTCTAAGAGTATGCTCTCAATTCTTGAATCCATTAGCTCCTCCAAATCACTTTTGGCTCTAACCATCAATTTGCAGCCAGCATCAATGTCCGTTCCTAAATACTCAGTATATTTTTTGATAGTTTGTACTTATGCTGTTAAATCTTGAATCTTGGGCTCCTAATCATTAAGTAACATGGAGGCTTCATTGTGATACTTTATACACACATCTCGAGTTTCTTTATCTCTTTCCTCGCACCTTTTGTTGACTTCTTTTCCATTCACTTTGAACTGCCCTTAAGCTCCTCTATCTGATTTACTGTTGATTAATAGTTAATTTCAGCTTCTTTAATACTTTTGTGCACTTCTGTCATCACTTTCTCGTTCATCTCAATATATGATAACATACATTGCATGTTATTATAAAGTAAAAAGATTTTCGAAGAAACGTCTTATACCCAGGGCGGATGCCTATTGGATTTGACCAAAAATGTGTCTTTTTCAATTCGTTCTGAGCCATTTTTTACAAAAAGGTTTTTTTATAAAAGTATTCTGGCTATTTTGTAGCAAATTAAATTCTGAACAAATTCACAGTATTTAAAAATTCTAAATACCCAATTGAAAAAAGTCCTTCTAGTAGCGAAGCCTCATGCTCCAAAAATTGACTTTCCTTCCGTGCGCAGGACCTGATGTTCATAAGGACTGACCTTATATTACACAACATACTTGCTCAAAACAACTTTTTTCAGTCAAATTCACTGTGTATATTAAATATACTATATTTTACATGGTCACCATGTGCATCTTTTTAGACATACTTTTATAGACCAATGAAGGTAGAAACTCACATTTCTTCACTATACCCATACTAAATTCTCAAAAAACTAAACTTTTCACCCTTGCTTCGATAAATTACTTGTACAATGACTATATATATTCAATATACTATATTCTAAGCCATCACTAAGCATATGTATATCTATATATACGTATATTTGATATTTTATCCCTGTGCATAACCTTAAATCTTAAGAAATTATGAATTGTTTTTACTTTAACTATATATAAACACTTGCACTGTAACTGTATATTATCATACTATATATACAAATACTTTTACTAATTTTTTTACGAAGTGACCTTATATTACACTCCATACTTTCTTGAACGAACTTTTTGCACTTACACTCGCTATATATAGTGAATATACAATATTCTACACAACGACTAGACGAAACTCAGAATTTCGCTGAATTGAAAATGGCTATTTGTGATATCAGTGCAAGGGATCAAGCTCTAATGAGAACCTTACTGAGTATATCTGAACAATCATCAGGTCCTAAGCATCCTGAATACATAGCTTAAATTTCAAAATAAACTTATATTACATGTCATACTTGCTTGGATCAACTTTTTTCACTCAAATATACTGAATATACGATATTCTGCACAACACCTAGACTGAATTTTCAAAATAACCTTATATTACACTTCATACTTTTTTTAACGAACTTTTTGCACTCAAACTCACTATATATATATAGTGAAAAAAGTCGATACAAGCAAGTATGACATGTAATATAAATTTTTTTTTAAATTTAGGCTAGGCATAGTGTAGAATTTAATATATATATATATATATATATATATATATATATATATATATATATATTAAATATACCAGATTCTACACTACGCCTAGCTTAATTTTTTTAAAACAATTTATATTACATATCATACTTGCTTGAAACGACTTTTTTCACTTAAACTCTACACCATGCCTAGACTAAATTTTTAGAATGTTTTTACCTTACTTCCTTTAACTTTTTTCTAACTAGACCTTCTCTTTCTTCTGTCTTCGTAAATCTTGTAATCCTGTTACTTTTTTATTACTCCTTTTTTTTTAAAGCACACGCATCATCACAATATATAATTGCACAGCCCGTATCCTGTAAGCCTATGAACGGTAGAAGCTTGTCTTACCCTGCTAAAAATATGCGATTGAATTCGATTGAAATCGATTAAAATTTAATCGAATTTAATCGTTTTAAATCCATTCAATCGACCAGCCAAATTTCGTCGATTAAATTCCTATCGATTCAAATCGTTTTTAATTGCACTAGTTCTCATTACACGCGCAAATTTAATTTAAACTCCTAAATTTTGATTCCGCTGCTTTTCGGGTAATTATTCGAATGGACATGACTCTAATCGTGATATCGTTATCGCGAATTCGTGATATTCGAGGAGTTACTTGGATTTCTAATCATGAGAGAGAAAGAGAGAAGTGCACGATTGAAGCATACTTATTTAATTAAAGTCATGTACACTTACTGGACTGCTCGGCTACCAGCACGTCCTCTCAGCAGCTTTGGTTTAGCTTTCGAAGCGGAGTAAATGCGAGGGTGGATTGGTTCTCAAGGAGTCAGGAGTTTCCAGGTTAAATTTCATAATATGTCTATTATGAAAATTAATTAACAAAAGAATAACACCGGCACATAAAATAAAAAAAGATGTCTGTACAAAAAATCAGACCCATGTATCCTTATGTTTTTCGAGTCGCTGAATTCGAATCCAGTGTCAGTTTGGCCCCATCACGTCAGGACCAAGGTCAGTTCAAGCTCAAACTGAGAATAAACGGTTAAAAAAATTAAAATGCCATATATGTATGTTTTTTAGGTTGCTGAATCCGAATCCGGTGTCAGTTTGGCCCCATCACGTCAGGGTCAAGGTCAGTTGGAGGTCAAATTAAGAAGAAACGGTTCAAAAAAATTAAAATGATATATATGTATGTTTTTTAGGTCGCTGAATCCGAATCCGGTGTCAGTTTGGCGCTATCACGTCAGGGTCAAGGTCAGTTCAAGGTCAAATTGAGAAGAAACTCACCGCGTGGAGGTGCCTGGTTACAGGCACAAGCAATCGGTATCCATCTCGTGTTAGCAAAAGGACCAACGGCCTCTTTTTATCGAGATAGAGAAAAAGAATTTAGGAAATTTTTCACAAACGATGAAGTCGATGCATTAAAACCGAATACGTATAAAGACGAGGAATGGAGACTTTTTATTGATTCGTCAAAACGAAGTCTGAAAGCTGTTCTGCTTCATAACGGAAACAGGTTTGCATCTATTCCCATAGCTCACTCGACTAAGCTGAAAGAAACTTATGAAAATTTAGAAATTGTATTAGAAAAAATAAAGTACTTGGAACATCAATGGAAAATTTGTGGTGATCTTAAAATTGCAACCATGATCTTAGGACAACAATCAGGTTTTACTAAAAATCCCTGCTTCTTGTGTTTATGGGATAGTAGAGACAGGGTAAATCACTGCGTTAAGAATGTATGGCCAACTAGAACACATTTTGAACCAGGATCGAGGAACATTATACGTACGCCATTGATTGACCCATCAAACTATCTGCTACCACCACTTCATATCAAACTTGGCCTCATGAAGCAGTTCGTCAAAGCTCTGGATAAAGATGGCGATTGTTTCCAGTATTTAGGAGAAAAGTTTCCCGCAATAAGTGATGCTAAATTAAAAGAAGATATTTTTAATGGTCCTCAAATTCGTACTCTATTTGAAGACGAAACATTTATTACAAAAATGAACGACACAGAAAAAGCTGCATGGCAAAGTTTCAAAACTGTTCGTGAGAACTTTTTAGGAAATAAAAAGAGTGAGAACTATCAGGAACTAGTTGCACAAATGTTGGAGAATTTCAAAAATTTGGGTTGCTTGATGAGTTATAAAATGCATTTCTTACATTCCCATCTTGATTACTTTCCTCTTAATCTAGGAGACGCCAGTGAAGAACAGGGAGAACGATTTCATCAAGATATAAGTGTAATGGAGAATCGATACCAAGGAAGATGGAATGTCAACATGATGGCAGATTTTTGCTGGACGCTGAAGAGAGACATTAAAACAAATAACAAAAAGAAACCCATTGCATAGGTCATTTGAAGAAAAAAGACTTCGTTACAAGAGAAAAAAGGAGTAAAGAAAGTCATCGACAGTTACTAAACTAGTGGAAAAAAAATATAAACGAAAGCAACTTTGCTCTGTACACAAGGAAGATATTAAGTCATCAAATCTCTTGAATAAGACTTTTTACAATTTTTGGTATCTTTTTCCATTTTTGGAAAGTTTTATATAACATTTTTATCGGTTTAAACTGTTTCTTCTCAGTTTGACGTTGAACTGGCCTTGACCCTAACGTGATGGGGCCAGACTGACCCCGGATTCGGATTGAGTGACCAAAAAACATAAATATATGGTATTTTCATTTTTTTAACCGTTTATTCTCAGTTTGAGCTTGAACTGACCTTGACCCTGATGTGATAGGGCCAAACTGACACCGAATTCGAATTCAGCGACTCGAAAAACATAAGGATACATGGGTCTGATTTTTTGTACAGACATATTTTTTTATTTTGTGTGTCGGTGTAATGCTTAAATCTGCAATTATTCTTATTGATATACATTATTTGCATTATTGTCAAGTTTACGCTGTGTTTTGAAAATATAATAATTATTGTAAATTTTATAAGTTTTTAAACAGATATACATAAATTGTTATATCTTATCAAATTTATACTCTACACTGAAAATTAATTAGTTTTAAAATAAAGCGCTGATAATGCTACAAATATATTTTATAAGTATATTAAATTTTATAAATATCGCAAGTGTGTATTCTATGCCTTAATTGCAATAGATTGTTTACGAGTGAGCATAAATTGCTACTACTGGTTTGTGTATGTATGTTCATGATTCTACGCTTATGTTGCTGTAGAGTGTGTAGTGACTAGAGCGCTGAAGATGCGACAACTAATTGCTAGCCCTAGGCCACGCATGGCCTTTTACAGGGAGCTGAGCGAGCGCGTATTGAGCCGCCGAAAAGATCTATGTATTCACGCATCATATACCGAAGTACGTGGGACTCGCCGTCGCCACGTCATCGCTCGCTTATTGCCGCTGCTGCTTGTAGGTAATGAGAGGGGGAGCGCACGCACACATGTGTGTCGCTGAGCCTGCTTCTGGTTGTTGGACTGTTACATAATCTTCGAGTCCGCTGCTGGCTTCGCAGCGATAGGCAAGAAAAGGGAGTCGAATGTTTTTTTATTTGTTTTTATTTTTATTTTAATTACACGATGGATTGTGTGCAAGGCATTACAGCTTAATAGTTTTATGGTTAGATAACAAAAAATTATATTATAAAAATTATAAAATTCACAACTAGAAATAATCTAAAAGAAATGTTATATCACCAATTTTGAGAATTATAGTTTGAAATACTACCAGTAAATTAACAATGACGTTAAGAAAAGATTGAAAAATTACTAATTTTACTAAACCAAAATTCAATATTAAATTCAAAATAAATAATTAACATTTTACTTTTTGATTTCACTACTTTTTTTGGTTATGGTTTGTCACTTGTAACAAGGAACAACGTCCCTCGCCACGCCGGTAATCGAGGCAGGATAGAGAGTGACAAAATAGGGCGGTGTTGGCTCAAGTAGTAGCACGCGCGCCTAGAGATCTCGGGAGCGCCGGATCGATTCTCGGTCCCGGCGTCTCCTTTTGTGATTTTCTCCTCTCATCGTCAAGTATCGCCATGTTACAATGGCGCCCATCAACATGTGAATTCGGTAAGGAACGCGCGGAAAATTGAAGAAGAAAACGCGCGCGGAAACGCCATATAATATTCGCGAGAGAGAACAGTTAGATTTCGGTAGCGTCGCTATAGCGTATACACAGTACACAGCCGCGGTAGATCGCATAGATACGAGAAGGCCGCGGCGAACAACGTAAACAAGCTCGACTCTGTGTTTACGTCGCAGTCGAGCTGTGCGAGCTCGACGGCGTATTCTATTCTCAAACCAAAAGTATATTATATACGCGCGTGTATACTCGAACCGAGAGTTTAAATACACGCAGGTATATAGGAATTTTTGTGAAAAGCCAGCAGTGCATATCTCCAGTCATTAGAGTTGCGTCCGGACGGCAGACGTTTCGATCAAGCTGGACGACTACAGAGATGGTTATTAGGCGAGTACGGGCCAGCAGATTTTGTGCCATCCCCTAGTATGTCAGCGGAGGAAGCGCACACCAAGCGTGAAGGGTTGCGCGTGGCGTTCATCGAGCATACGTCCAAAGAGGCCTCAGAACGCTTAAAGTGCTTAATGTTATGAGCCAATGATGACGCCGGCGAGGCACATCCAATAGTACAGTTGCGCCTTGCGATGCAGGCAAACTGCTCAATGGAAACGCAGATTGATTTCAGCACAGCGCAGTCTATGGTAGAGACTGAAGTCGACAAATGGGTGCTGAAGATTTCAAAAAAGGAAATAAATCGCGTCCTGAAAATACTGATATTGAAGATTTCAGACGACCATAGAAAGAGGACTCATATCATCCGATGGTCGATAAGAAGAAAAGACTAAGTAGAAACGCTGTCATAACCTCAACGACGAGCGAGACGTCACCTACACTGGACAGCGAAATATCTCTCAACGAAGGGCTTAGTTCGGACACAGAGTCACAAAGGACTTCGGAGCTTTGTTCGTCATGCAACGAGTTGCGTGAGGGAGATTCTAACAAGGAAGGGTCCCCAGGTGTACCTCACCGATTTTGATCATTTTGTGATATGTTGTAGTACTCGAGAAAATATTAGACACGTGTTTTTTCTTACGTGCTAACTCGTCGATTTAAGGGGTGAAAATCACCCTTGAAGTTTACCCCCAAAAAACAGGTTTTTTCTAATATCTCAAAAACTATTTGGAGTTTTTAAATAAAACCAACGCCAAATTCTTTATTATAAAAAGACGCTACTGTAGGCACAAATTTTATCCCGAAGGGTGTCAACCCCTGTTGTTTTTAGGGGTAAATGTGCAATTTTTCGCTATTTTTTCAATATAAAATTGATCAAATGGGCTAGATTTGGTTGAAAATTGCACTACCATCAAGAAAATAAGAAATTAAAGTTGACGTGTTTCGAGATTTACGAAGAAAAATTTTTTTTCTTGATTGTTTTACCCTTGAGGTTATTTTTTTATTTTATCCTTAAATAAAAAATTATATATTTGAATTATTTAAAAATTTTTTTAATTTATTTGCAGATTTACACATTTATTGTATATTTTTTAATTTTTAATAAAACAACATTGAATATCGATGAAAATCATTTCATTTTACAATGAATTATTGCAGGTTTGAAATAAATTAAAATTTTGACTCTTGTGTAATATATTTTATTTCGAATACATTCTACAAACTTATAATATTACAATTATTTAGATCATGCAATTTATGTGAAATACATCGGTAATTGAAAATGACATCATTTTCTTAATTGTTATCAAGGATCATAAGTAGAACAATAATGATAATCATCAAAAAAGTGTTTCAAACATAAAGATTTTTTACTCCATGAACATCGAACAATTGCGACATTAGAGCACCCTGCAATTTCACAAAGTATATTAAATTGTGATCTAAAAGCAAAATTCATACGAACATCCGTGTAACCACTTTTATACCATGAATATTTAAACAGATTTATGTATCTCGGAGAAGATAGTTGATTGTGCACTAAAGATTCAAGTTTAATGATATTGTTTCTTAAATGAAGATTCAATTCTTCATTCATCAATATCACGCTGTC
>JAZHPH010000183.1:59166-100651 GCA_037356405.1 Nasonia oneida
TGGCGTTGGTTTTATTTAAAAACTCCAAATAGTTTTTGAGATATTAGAAAAAACCTGTTTTTTGGGAGTAAACTTCAAGGGTGATTTTCACCCCTTAAATCGACGAGTTAGCACGTAAGAAAAAACACGTGTCTAATATTTTCTCGAGTACTACAACATATCACAAAATGATCAAAATCGGTGAGGTACACCTGGGGACCCTTCCTTGTAAGACCCTCACGTACACGCGACTTCTAAAGAAAATGAGGAGAATGCGTCACACTATAGGATATTTCTACTTTTCCTGTTTCAAAATCAAATAAGTTCGAATCAAGTCGGTCGATCAACATGAAATTTTTGGAAGATGATGTTCGAACTATCATAAATCACAGAAAAATGACTAGAAATGTTGATGTTTACTGTATGGTTCAGGATAACTCGTTAAAGTTGACGGTTTTCGCAAAAAAATCACAAAAGTCACTGTAGATCAATGGAATTTTTTTTATATAATGTTTGTAAACGATATTTTTATGTATTTTTTCCCGCTGAATTGAAATCTGCCCCTTACAATTTTGTAGGATTTTTTTTCATCCAGAAAATTGGGTAAAACGTACAGAATCGCCAAAATTTTGTCTTTTATGACTCCGTAGGATTTGTTCTCATTCTATACAGTTATAAAACTCTGTCATTTTATGTTTTTTACAATGCTGATGGTAAATATATGTTTGATTACATAAACTGTATAATAAATACGTCATACGACCCATATTAACGCATGAGCGCGCGCGTTTTAGCGCAAAAAAAGGAAACAACTCTGTATTTAATACTTGCTGGAGCAGAGAAAAAATGAGAAAAATGCTTATCTTTGTGTATTTTTGCCCGCTGAACACGAATCCACCATTGTTTTTGGCCTATGTAGCCCCGGTTCTTTCATAACCTCAAAAAATACTCCAAAAAGAAGTTTTACTCGGATAAGACTCGCAAACGTAAGCAAAAAATTAGATAAAAAGCTTATTTTTATGTGTTTTATCCCACTAATTAATAATCTAACTTTATTTTATGTCCTCTTGATCGTTCGATCGACTCTAACTCTGAATAACACGTTATGAATGCAGATAAACGTGATTTAAAATTGCAGGGTTTACAAAACTTTAAACTAGCTTACAACTACGCATGACACCTTGCTTTTCTTAAATTTAATTATTGTTTTGGCTCATATTTTTTGTCGCCGATATCCCCTTAAATAATTATGTTAGTCATTCGGTTGTATTTTCAAGTTTGATAAAATATTCTCAGGTTTTGATAAATTTGGTATATGCAAACAAATTAATATTTATGCTATGTATGTATTACTAATAATATAAGAATAAAAAAATTTATTTTTTAAATAAATAAATAATAAAATCTATAATATAATAATTAATCTATAATTAGGTTCCTGTGAGGCGAAACAATACATAGAAATGAGTTTGTCCAAAACTTTATAACCACCCCTACAATTTTCAATCACATTTATCTGCATAAATGAGGTGTTATTTAAATTTTGATATTTATATAAATCGGCAATAAGATTTATTAAAAAAAAAATTTAATCGACATGTACTAGGTATATTGTAATTTACAAAGTTTTAATACATCAAAATAATAAACACGAGAAACTGCGTTGTTTTGCTTTATTTAGAACTGTGTACTTTACCGATTCCTGACCTGACCTGTTTTCTTCTTCGTCAGAACTACAGTTCTTGAAATTTTAGCGTGTCATGAGTATTAGTATAACTTTAACAGTTGATGTGTGCATAGCAATAAGAAATAATAATATACTTCATACAGATATTTCATACGTACATTTATTTACATCGCGATTTTCATAAGTGGTGTTAACTTTTTTAATTAATTGTACTTTTCACGTGTAATCATGACATAAAATAAAGGTAAGTGTAAAGTAATATTTTAAAACTCATTTAAAGACATAATTTTTTTCATACTAGCATCCAAAAATTAGTGTATTTAAAATTTTTAAAAGAGTAACATTTCTCTATAATATTATTTCAACTATTTTATTTATCACAATAATTATAATTTTTTAAGTAACTGTTGTATTTGCAATATAATGAATGCTACTATTAACATATTATAAGAAACTTAAGTAACCGTCTTTGTATATTTGAGTGATATTGTCATAAATTTATTTGTTAAAATTTTACATTTTATTTGTTAGTTTTACAAGAATAGTTATCTTAAAGTTACTTTAAATTATAGTATTTTTAAAATAATAATTTTTGTTTGTTTGTGTATTATAGATATTCTTTACAATAAGTTCAGTTATCAAAATATAGAAACCCGTATGATAATAATATAATTCGAAATTAGAGCTTTTTGTGAATTTTACTCCGATTAATCAGAGGTACAATATGGGACGAAAAAGGAAGAATAATAGGAATTCTAACGTAAAAGGAAGGCCAAAAAAAGGCGGTCGACTTAGCATTAACAGTGGTCGAAAAAGAAGTACGTTGAAAAATGCATCAGAATCAACTTTGCGTAGATGAGCTCATAATCTGCTCAGTGATCCCAACTATAATGAGACAGTAATATCTATCGCAAAAAATATGATCAACTTGAAAAGTAACAACAGACAGGATGAACAAAACGAAATAAATGATCCTCGAGAAAGGCATACGCCCAGTTCGGCCTTAGCTTTCTTTATTACAAACGAGTACACAAGACGGCAACATGAAGCAATAATTGCTGATACAAAAGCATTAGGCTGCGATATTTATCCGTGTTATACCATTGTCATGAAAGAAAAGAAAAACTGTTATCCACGTAAATATAAAATAATAAATGATATCGTGGTCTGCGTTAGTTTACAAGAGCTACTCAATATTACTGGTGAGCGATTGTGCAAAGCAATAATACACGACTGGCCTGATGAAACATATCGTAACTTGCAGATGCGTGTATCAATACGATTTGATAGTTCTTCGTGTCATAAAAATCCTCAGCAAAAGTTCGAAAATGTAGAGCATGAAAATAAAAACGCTCAAGTATCACTCTTTGTTACTTGTATTGGAGAGATTCAACTTTTTCACTCAACAAATAGTAAGTGCAATTGGATAAACCCAACTCCCATGAGTATAAGATTTTTTAGACCTGTGAGACTTTGTTATGAGAAAGAAACCCCTGAAAATACAAAAAAAGAGTACGCAGGATTACTTACAGAAATAAAGTTTCTTTCTTCGTATACCTTTACCTTGGCAAAAGGAAAATCAGTACGTCTTCAATATGAAGTTTTCCCTACTTTATTCGACGGCAAATGTTTGAATACGATTACTGACAATCCGTCTTCGTCAAAATACCCATGTTGTAATCTCACAACGACTGCATTTGATGACTTAAGAAATAAATTTACACCAAAGAAAAATTCATTAAATTATGGATCAGGTATTCTACATTGTGAGATTAAAGCCTTTGAACATTTAATGAATATAAGTTACCGCAAACCTTTCACTCACTGGGAGAGAACTGACAAAGATAAAGGTGCGAACTATTACTTATTTTTAACAATATATGATTACTTATTCATTTGTCCAAGAAAAAAGAAATTATTTTACAATTTCAAGTAATTATTATAGTTAATTATTTTGACGTTAAATGTTCTAAATTTTCTACTTTACAGTTTTAATATGGTCTTTATGCACTTTTTAAATCTGTATTTTTATAACAATATTTTATTTTGTTAGCTATGTTAGATTTTATTTACGCTTTAATAATTATATGTAAGAATGAATGGTATCTTTTAAAATAAAAAAATTATAGAAATTATTAATTACAAATTAATTACTTTAAGTAATTTTAATAAATAAATATTAAAACAAAATAGTAATTATAATATACTAAAGAGAATCGAACTCAAGCATGTACTTGATTTAATTACAGAATGCAATATAAATTTGTAAGATAAATAATTGTTAATTTAAGTAGGTTATTTACTACAAAATATTTAAATTTTTTAGATAAATACAAAGACAGGAAAAATGTTGTCGAAGAAAAATTGTATGTAAAATTTCATATTAGAGAGGATCAACTTCTCCAAGGTACAGGGACAACCAATACAGGCAATCTAGCTCGCTTATGTTTCAGAGAACCATCTACTTTTGCGGAAGCACTAGAACTCGACAAACAGTTGTTTACAAACATAGCAATAGTTCTCGCAGCATTTAAATGCAAAAACGACTAAATTTAGAGAAAATGGAACCATTTTCTTTGGATACGTATAAATTATATTATACGCTATACCCATGGGCAAAAATAAACCCAACTACACACAAATTTTTGGTATACGGGTGTCAGATCGCTAGAAATTTCCCTCTTCCTATGGCATACTTTGCAGAAGATGGGCTAGAATCATGGCACAAGTACTATAGGTCAAACACACAAGATCATTGTCGTAAAAATTCTCGAATAAATGGTATTACAGAGTTATACAACAGAGCGATTGAAATGAGTGGTCCTTTAATATCCCTCATCGGAATAAAAAAGAGAATAGCTGTTTTGCGCAAACATAAAATTTCAGCCGAAGTTAAGAATTACATAAAGAAAAAGTGAGTATTGCAAATAAAAATGTGTTACTTGTCTCCTTTATATTAAAATTGATATAATTTTTTAGTCTTCTTGAGTCAACATTTGATGAAGTAGAAATTGACGACGAATGCAGTGATTCTGAAAAGGACGAGACTGAAATTATCACAAATGAATTTGAATCACAAAATATTTAGTATATATAATAGCATAATAGTTCAATTTATTGTATTATATTTGTAATTAAACTATTCGTAACATTTCTACGAATACAATTACTTTTCTCTTACCTTAATCTCATATTTTATTTATTTTATTACTAATCCGAAGACGAAATTAACTATGAATATTTACGTAAGTGCATATTTTTTAAATATATTAGGGGGGATATGCCCATACATAATGCCTAGTATGGATAATTTGATGTTTCCAGCTTCCAATAACAGATAGAGCTACTTTAGGTCGGTTTTTTCGTACGTATTTGTGGTCTAATAAACATACTTCGGTACCGTTATTTGAAATTAATCACAGAAAAAGTTATAAGGAAAATAAGTAAATATGCATTTCAAAAGTGTGAAGTTATTTTTCGAGGATTGAAAATTGCACTTTTTAATATTGATGTTGCGAATTAACTATTCACGGGACATCGAATCGGGACAATTCGTAATCATAGAGGGCTATGTAAGGAACAAATTCACTTGAAAATTTTTCATTTTTGTGGAGGGTAAGTAAATAGGTACAGCCGAAATTGTTAAAATTATCCATACTGGGAGCATGTTTTCGAGATTTCGTAGATTTCCTTGTAGAAATTGGACTAGAGAAAAGGTAGAAATTTCGAATTCGAATATTCATCGCGTTGTTTAAAAGTTATGCCCAAAATAGCTAAGGGTATCCGTTCTGTGCACACTTCCCCTATATCTATTATATATGCATAGATATAAATATATATACACACAACATTTAGGTACATAATACTACATACGGATGTGTGTGTGTGAGCGCGCGCGCGCACACACACACACGCATATATAAATATATGTATATATATATATATACACGAACATCAGAATCGCGATGTATACAATCCTAAAACCCTGCAAATAAAGAGTTGTTTCCTTTTTTGCGCTAAAACACGCGCTCTCATGCGTAAATGTGGGTCGTATGACGTATTTATTATACAGTTTATATAATCAAACATATATGGCACAAGGATGTAGCAAATGACTGTGACTCGAGGAATCTTTCCTCTTATTATAATTTAAGATAATGTTTGACATTTAGAGATAAAATTGACTTGAAGAGGTTGGAAACTAAACCAACGAAACGTCGTCGTCATCTAATTGCTGAGTTTTTTATTTCTACAAGGGCTGATTCTTTCACTTTTGATTCCTAATTATTTATTTGGTTAACATGGAGAGCAAAAAGCGTAATTGTTGCAAACATATATTTACCATCAGTTTATTTTTTAGAGTTACTTATTTATTTGGAGTTTTATAACTGTATAGAATGAGAACAAATCCTACGGAGTCATAAAAGACAACATTTTGGCGATTCTACACGTTTTACCCGATTTTCTGGATGAAAAAAAAAATCCTACAAAATTTTAAGGGGCAGATTTGAATTCAGCGGGAAAAATACATAAACATATCGTTTACAAACATTAAATAAAAAAAATTACATTGATCTACAGTGACTTTTGTGATTTTTTTTGCGAAAACCGTCAACTTTAACGAGTTATCCTGGACCATACAGTAAACATCAACATTTCTGGTCATTTTTCTATGATTTCTGATAGTTCGAACATCATCTTCAAAAAATTTCATGTTGATCGACCGACTGGATTCGGACTTATTTGATTTTGAAACAGGAAAAGTCGAAATATCCGAAGAGAAGGCGCAGAACACTAGACGGTGCAGGAGGTCTGATTACGAGAGTGCTAAGGAGTTAGACTTGATAGCTTCGACCTCAAAGTCCTTCCCGCGCCTGTCTCGACGCACTGAGACGGCGCAAGCTCGGGTAGAGCTACCAGGAGGTTTACCGTGGGATTAAACATCCTTACCCCAAGGGAGATCAGACGCGAGGGCGCGCTCGCGCTCTGAGCGAAGCAAGTCCAGGAAAGACGACGCACCGCAGTCTGATAGTCCTACGAGAACTTACGCCTACTAATGAACAGCGCGAGCAATTTAGACGCAAGGCGGATTGAGACCGTGGAAAGGTCAGAGGTGCAAGAGTTTGAATCTGCTAGCTAAGTCCGTAGGGCGAGCGTCCAGCGCTGAGAAAGGTGGTACTATGACGCCTGAGCACAATGAGGACGCAAGAATGCGCGAAGAGAAAAGCGTTAATTTCTGCGTTAGCGTCCGAGATTCAACGTGCTTTTGGGACTATTATGCCTCTCCATTACTCAACATGAACGGTTGTCTCCGCGAACTGCAGATAACAAGAGACGTACCAACGTTAGACCTCAGGAAGACGTTTAGACTTCTTACGACCAGGGGGAAGTAAGTAAAGCTCGTGTCACGAAGGACTAAGAACGAGACGGATTCAAGGTTCGGCTGGAGTTCAAGCATGGGTCTGCGAAAAGCTGCATAGAGATGACTACGACGAAGAGAAGTGTTACTAAAATCTACGACATGGACCATTAGCGAGCAAAGCTGGCGATTTTGTGACAAAGGGAAGTCACAAACGACGGATGCAAAGCAAAGCATCACCAAGCAGACGCTGCCTTGAAGACAAGAATTTGTCGGAGGATCGTTGAAGAGGGAGTTTGTCGATCCGACACCGGTCATGTGGCTTAAAGAGTAGCACGAGCTTACGGTCAAGCAAAGGTCGCTAAAGAGTGAAGAGAACGACATCGCTTGACCGCTGAGGGAAGCGAGCGGACAAGCAGATGCGAGCGGCGCACCACTTATTAACGAGCGAACCTCCGTAGGCAAACAGATGCGGTGTTCGGGCTAAACGAAGCCACTTCGCGTACGGTTCGTAAACGTGCCGACTGAAACCTTGCGGTCAAGATGAAGATCGATCTAAGATACGGTCCTGGAGGTAGCGACGCGACCTTCAAGCATCTGAGTGAACTAGAGAAGAAAAAGGTGCGTCGTAGAAAAGGTGCAACCGTTTAAACGTTACACGTCGCGTTTTTCTTAAAGTGTAGAATCGAACTAGGGACGATTGTTCGATTATAGAAGGGGGTTGTAACGAGGTGCAAAATCGGGTAGATTTGCGCATCGTTAAAATGCGACGTTGCGCAAGCGCGAGGCAAGATTCGGGGCCTCGCGTATAAGTCGCGGTCCGTCGGACAGATTGATAGCTTTCGGCCATAGGTGCGAACGCGTCAGCTCTCGTGTGAGACTGACTGCATCGATCGATGACCGATAGCGTGCGATAGAGTAAGAGTGGGTGGGTGATCGCGAGAAGAAGATGTCCAAGCCAACTCTTGCTACGAGAAGTAAGGACGACTCGGCCTGTCAATCAGCGGCCGAACGAGAGGACGTCAGCTCCAGCGAGTGAGCTAGCAACATCACCAGCGCAGAGTGTGTGTGAGTGTGTAGTGTGCGCCTACCGAGATCAGTGACTGCGAGTAAGTAGGGCTGAGCCCTTTTTCTGTAACATGTCAGCAGTAGCAGTGGCTACAGTTTTGCGACTTGGTGCAGCGGCACCAAGTAACGGCCTTCTCGTTCGCGCGCGTAAACTTCGCGAAATACTATCCACGCCGAGTCGACATTGATGTGACTCGGCGCACATTTGTATAGAGAAAATATTAGCCGCACATATATCATTATTTTGTTTTGTTATACTCGGGACAAGCTTCATTTTCCCGAGTTGTTCTCTCCCGTTCCCTACGTCCTAATCGAAAATACTGTCGCCTCCGCGGGCGTTGCAAGAAGCGGTCGCAACACAAAACTGAGAAGCCGGCTCCGCACGGAGAGTGCGGAGAGATAGCACACGCGCGAACACGACGTTTGCAAAGCAGCTCTCGCAGCGAGCTGCGTTGCAACGCGGGTAAATCACAGGCATTAAGAGAGTTCTTCGCCTAACCGAGGGATTCTGATCCGGTCGGATATTGCCGAGTTTCCCCCGAAATCGAACCCTGTTGCACACTTTAGAGAATTATTTTGGTTACCAAAATATATCATTGGAAATATACAAATGAATCAAAACCAATTTATACTTGCCAAACCTTTACCTTTCAAGAAAAGTTTAATTCTTCAAGAGATTTCCAACTTTTTAAAAGTACTAAAAAATTAATACTATATATATTGCACCACCAATTATTTCAACTTCATAAACCCTGGAACACACAACCTAGACCTGGTCATCGGCCACGCTATACGTACATTCTAGACGCTATCCTTGAATATTATTTATAGATAGATTTTTTAATTATCCATTAAAGCCGTACTGATTAAGTACGAAAAACAATAATTCAGATACATGTCTGAACTTTTTAAAGAGGTTAGAAATACTAGTATTTTAAAGAATATAAGGTGTGGTCGTGCCTGCAGTCTTTTTTATGCTTCCCACGGGACTATAGTGCTCTTTGACTTTAATAATTATTATAATCTTTTTTTTGAAATTATAAGTTACTTATATGCCCTGATAATGACATGTTATTTCAAAGATGTAAGCGGCTTTCGTTGTCAACTGCTAGTGGTGTATTACACGGTGTTATTTTCTAACCTACATTCTAGTGAGCCTATATGTATAGCTAACCATCAATACATAATTAAGAAAAATAAATATCTTTTTCCGTGATGCTGGATAGTTTACATTTCCTAATGATGATAAAGTTATTCTGAAGTTGCAGACGATTTTTTTTTGATATCATTGATTTTTTTTTTCATATCATTAGATATGAATTGGTCTAATTTTGCAGACGAATTTCCGTCTGAAAATTTCCAAGCGAACCCAGGTAAGCAACTAAAATATTAGTTTTTTCACTTTTTAGCGTAACAAGACTTGTATCAGAGTCAATGATACTTAAGATACTTTCCATGTATAACAGAATATTATTTCAGATGGGACAGCAAATAAGTTTTGTGACTGCAAGTAACAAAAAATTACTTTCACCGCCAAACAATAACAATAAGTCAACATCCAAAAAATCTTTTCTGTTAAGGCCACTATTGAAAATTTCGTTTAATAATGAAGTTGTTGAATCACCTAAAATTAACGGTCAGATCGCTTAGTCCAAAGTAAATTTAGATAATGAAGATGCTCAATCAATTACAATCAACGATAAACCTACTCATGATCGACTGATTCGGCCACCTCGGATTAAAAGAAGAAAAATTCTTAAAGAGTTGAATAAAAATAAGAAATGTCATCTAAATTCAGTTTTAAGTGACCTAGGTCGTTTGAGCACAATACTTTCAACCATTGTGTTTTTAACATTATTTGTAGGGATGAAAATAGTTCTTAAATTATTTAAACCTGTTATTTTCTATGAGATTATTAAAAACTGTTATATATGGGAATGTATCTATTTTACGTTTATATGAAAATATTCTTGTAAAATTAGTGCTATAATGTAACAAAATATGTTTACAGTTAGAAAAAATATAGTTTTTATAGTTTATTTGTAAATATATCTTGTTAATTTTATCCTTTTATATGAATTTTTGATGCCCGCCTCGACCAGCTGAACCTCGGCTTCGCCTCGGTCCAGCAAAAGTCGGGCGGGCATAATTCAAAAATAAAAAATCAAAAGCTATCATATAAGGATAAACATAAGCTAAGCACTGCTCGTCGTTTAATGCATTGCACTGAGAAAAAATAAAGTTAGGGCTACTTGATACCACAAAGTAGCACCAACCGGAGAGTCCGGTAGCCAGAGCCGGAGTCCCACATAACCTTTAAATGTACCTACGCTGTTTTGCTCGTAAATAGCATTTTGCTTCTGGTTATACTGCATTAATCGATCATATTGTCTATTATTGATAATTTTCTAGTTTACAAACAATGTAGATGCGGTAGCACGAGTTCGAAAATTCATCTACTCTGGCCTATGGATTTTTCCGGTACTGGCTACCGGACTTTTTCCGGTTAGGGCTACTTGACAATGCTTACTTGAGAAACTCCGGTAGTGGCTACCGGACTCTTCGGTAACCCTAACTTTTTTATTCTCAGTTTGGACACTAGAGAAGGCATTGAGCGCCTTACCAGAAAATCGGTCGTAGCTATAGGTTATGATAATATCAATTATTAATTACTGAACGTAGTTTCGGGAAAGGAGAACAAGAAAAATAGTATACAATACATGCCCAGAAAGTGGGATTTCCTAGCGAGCGTTCAACTTTCTGGCCTTGTATTGTAATATACTATATTTAATCTTAGTATTTGTTATATTACGATATTTTATTATTACACCTATTACACTGCTGACCGGGAAGTCTCGTTATGAAAATGAAAATTGCAAGATCATGAAAAAATTAAATATATAAATCTTAAGAGAAATAATCAATATACAATATAATAACATAAATACTTATTTAATCTTAGTACTTTAAAGTGAATATAATAATATAATATATACGTTGTTACGCCTCTTATACACCTATTACACCTATTATACAGTGTCAACCGGAAGACGTGTTATGGAAATGAAAAGTGCGATAATGAAAAATGAATGGCCAAAAGACAATCTTATTACCTGTTGAAAATATATACCTGGATATGCAATTCGGCAAATTTACCCCTCGGTAAATATATATTCAGCATATATATTTATCTGCAAAATTATCTTTCGTTGTAATGATCCCCACCCTAATAAAGTTGGCATCTATCTGCCATCACCAGTTTTTAGTCACGGTCATTTATATGTGACTCTATCTAGAGTAAGAGATAGACAACATTTAAAGTTGCTATTAATGAATAATGCCAAAATGGAACAATCGAATAGTAAAAGTGAAAAATGTACACTAAGAATATTGTATTCAAGAAAATATAAATATTACAATATTATAACAGCTGCACTTTTTTGCTTCCTCCTAGAGGAAGATTTGTAATTTTGAGTTTCGTCAAAACTTCTAGAAAATACTTTTTGGTGTGTTCAAATCAAGTGTTTTTAGAAAATGTCCATATGGATGTGTGTGTGTATATGTATATCGTAATATTTTTGGAACTACTCCGTCAATATCAATAAAATTTGACATGCATATATATTTTTGGATTCTGAATTCAGAAAAACAGCTATTTTTTATATTCTCAACTATTTTTTTATGGCCATTTTTTGGTTTTTGAAAACCACTATTTTACGTTTTTTTTAATCATCCCGTTGTTACAAACAATTCCTACTTTTCCTTGTTCGGTCCTCGGGATCGACCGCTTTGTTCGGCAGATAAAATTAAAAAGGTGATTTTTTCTAAAATTCATATCTCTGAAACTAAACATCATTACATCGCGAAAAAAATCATGTCGTTGTATTACGTGTCAAACTAAATCCGATAAGAATTTCAAGTGATTTGACTACATATTTTTTTAATAATAAATCGAAAACTGAAAAAATGAGTTTTTTTTGTGCCACGATTACGGACGTAGAAAGGCCTTATTGCACTTGAGATTTTGGAAAAAAGAAGATATTTTATGTGTTTGGCTAAGTTCATTGCACAGCTTTCAAACCCCTATGGTTTGTAATATATCATGATTTCAATTTTTTTTTTGAAACTTTTTAAATCCTTATATCTCTAAAACAATGTAGTCAAATGCTTCAAAATTTTATTTGGTGATTCGCCATAAAAAAGCTATCCGCTGCTAAAATTTATAATGATTTCGTCAAGCGGTTTCCTAGTAAAAAGTGTGACGTGGCAACAATACTCCGCTCGCCAATATACTACAGCACGCTCTATCTCTCTCACACTCCACTGGTCAGTACTCTCTCGCTTGCTAGGCTAGCACGACGCGACAAAGTCGGTAAGGTAGCCCGCCGTGCTGCCGCGCTCGGCTCGGCCCCGACGCCACGTACCATTCGCTCGCCCGCTCTCTTTCCCCTCTCGCGCTAGCAACACAACACGGCCCTGACTTCTCAGAATCGGCTCTGAGCGACTCTCGCGTTTCTCTGATCTCTCCGCGGCTTTTCTCTCGACTCAACTCGAGTTTTCACCCACGAACTTCTCTCGCGCTTCTAGCAAACGCGACTCTCCCACAACACCCACTTTCTCAACACACTCGCCTCTCTCTCTCTCACGCGCTCACTCGGCTCTACCGCTACCTTTTTCTCATCTTCTCGTCCGGCGCTCTCCGCTCGTCTTCTTCCTCCGCAGCCTCGTCTCCTCGACCAATTCTCCCGCTCGTCTTCTTCCTTTGCTTTCTTGTCTCAGCCTCGTCTCTCTTCCTCACGTTTTCTCATCCCGAACGCCAGCACCCGCGTCCCTTTTATCTGGACCTGCTGTTGGTGACCTCTCTCTCTCTCTCTCTCTCTCTCTTGATACCCGCTCTCCCGCAGTCTCTTGCGCACGAATACCCCCACTCCCCGTACGCATCGGCGTTGTTTACCGAACGCCCATAAAAGCCGGGCGCACGCGAGCGTGACTATCAGTAGTCTCCCGGCCCCAGCTCGGTGCAGACGTACCCCCACTCTCGACGCTCGGCTAGCGAGCTTGAGACGATCTCGTCGGACGGCCAGCCTAGTGAGAATTTACGAAATAGAGAAAGAGAGAAACGAGCTTGCTTCCCGGCACGAGCTCGGCAAGAGCGATTAGACGTCCGTGGCCGTACGACCAGGATCCAACGAAACCCCACCCGGTTGACTTGTTCCCGGGAGGAGTATTAGGAGGTCCCTGGCCACGTTCGGCCGTGTCCACGGGCTACGACGCTAGTTCGTTCTTTCAGTTAGAGAGAGAGAGAGAGAGAGAGAGAGAGAGAGAGAGAGAGAGAGAGACTCATGGTACGCGGGCGATCAATTGAACAGCTGCGGAAGCGTAATAACCGACGGCGCAATAGGAGATATACGGCTACGACACCAGCAGAAACCGAGGAGGAGCCGGCGCTGATGAGAATCGTGGACAGAGTAAAAAAAGTCATCGTTCTCGAACGACGCAAACCCCACGTGCTCTCGGACTCTCTCCTTGCGCAAGTCGTGCATCAAGAGACACTCAAGGTCAAGTCAGCAGAGCCCTCATCGTCCCCAGAGCCCGTATTAGAGTTGCATCCTTCAGAAGACTACGAACAGCGCCTCAAAGCAGCAGCCCGAGAGGTTACGCTGCGAAAGCCTACAAAACCACGGCTTATACATGCGCCTCCTGAAGGGGGCTCACTCCTCGAGCCTACGACGTTCCGCTGTCCCAGCTTACGAGATCCCCGTCGGCTTGCCGCCGCCAAAAGAAGAGCGTACCAACACCAGAAAACCTTGACACAAGTCACAATAAAGCCCCATGAGGCCTTGGAGGCCCATCGTAGCAGATCTCGAAGCCGTATTCTCTCCATCCGAAAGCTCCAGAAGAGGCCGCGCTATCACTCGCCTGAACGAGTTCTCCCGCCCGACCTCAGTAAAAAGATAAAACAACCGGCCCTTTTCAGGGCCACCAACGATCAATAAAACGTTGGGAATTCGCCCTTTGAGTCTATCCTGGGAACCACTTTCTGTGAAGAGCCGGGAAAGAATCTCTCTCTCACTCTCTCTCTCTCTCTCTCTCTCTCTCTCTCTCTCTCTCTCTCTCCTCTGCACTGGATCCCACGGTCCTAAGGCGGGATGTGGCAATCGTCAGGATCATGGGGAGACTTGACGCAACCAACATCAATGCGCAAGGTGACAGCAGATTTTCACCTCTAGCTGTCACTCTCTCTTTCAGTGCGCTGGCCCGCTCCATCATCGTGGCCAAAGTCAGGAAACGCAAACTCCACACTAGTGAATTGGATGCTGCCCTACTGGAGGAAGCGAGAGCTCTCCACCCAAACCACCAGGGACTCGTCAACATAAACGAGCTGCTTCCTCCAGACATTCACAAGCTGCGTATAAAGGCCAGGCTAGAGGCAAAGAAGAGAAGGGGATGCCGCTCTTTCGTGAGGGACGGGAGAGTCTAAATCCGTTCTGGCGAGGACAGTGAACGGGCCACCATCATCGCCACTGATGCCGAACTTGAGGCTTTTTTAGCCCGTACGCCGCCAACAGCCACCACGGATACCACACACTAACACACACACATATCATTCCACCTAAACCACCATCCAAATCATCAAACTCATCCACATCTGCCTCTAAAGCGTCTCTGTCCGAGGGTCTAAGGGTCTGTCATTTCAATGCGAATTCTCTTACGGGTCACATTGAGATGATCAGGCTCTTCTTGTCCACTCGTTCCCCCTTTCACGTAATAGCTGTAACTGAGACCTGGCTAAGTGACAAGATATCATCCATCCCTTCACTGGATGGTTACACTTTGCACAGACGGGACAGAACCAGGAACGGTGGAGAGGAGTGGCCCTCTACATCCATCATTTATTGACGGCTAGCGTTATCTCGTTATCTGACGGCGAATGGTCGGGCAGGCCGGGTAAGCCGGAGTATCTTTTCTGTCAGATCACAGCTAAGGGAGTATTGCCCATCTTCGTGGGGGTTGTGTATCGCCCTCCTCACTCACCCTTTATCCAGGGATCTAACTATTCCACGAAGGTCATCATGGGTGATTTTAATGCCGATCAGCTTTCCTCATCTGAAGATGCCAATTTCATCAGGGCCTTCATTGATGAGAACTCCCTTACTTCTGTGCCATATGGTGCAACCCATCACACACAGGACTCTGACACCTGGCTTGACCTATGCTTAATTGATGAGCAGGATCCCCTGCTCTCATACTGGAAGACGGACACTCCTTTCAGCCTTGATGAAATCGACGGGCTCCTCGAGTCTGCTAGGAGGTTTAAAAAATATTAAGACTCAAATTCCTTGTCTTTCACTGTATACTCTGTATAACTGAAAATTACTATTTTTGTTAAACCGTATAACTCGCTTACTACAGTTGAGAATATTTTAAAAGAATAAATGGTTTTATGAGGTTATATAAGATGGAACGAAGAACAACGTCCCTCATCACGCCGGTAATAGAGGGAGGATAGAAAGTGACAAAATAGGGCAGCGTTGGCTCGGTGGTAGCACGAGCGCCTAGAGATCTCGGGAGCGCCAGATCCATTCTTGGTCCCGGCGTCTCCTTTTGTCATTTGCTCCTCTCATCGTCAAGTCTCATCCCGTTACAAAGAACCATTAATATACTGTATATTTAAACAATATTTTATCTATTGGAACTATAATTCAGTTGGAGGAAGCTGCGTGCCAAAGAATTAGCATAAGGAACAAAATGTTACATCATATTAGATACTTTTTGTTAACTATATTTACAAATATATATGTCATGTTACCTGCATTGATAATATATCACCCTATTGAAAAATCTCACCTGAAATCTCACATTGTATCCAAATAACTATTTTATAAGTTTATGTACACTAACAAGTATGCACAAATAACTTGCTAACAGACAATACCATGAGTAAAATGAAACGGGCATGACAAGTTACGTACGTGCCTTGAGAGTTGTTCCTAATTAATCATTATATAACTTAACTTTAAGTTAAGGAAGTCCATGATTAAACGGAACAATTTCTTTGCTTTATTACGATTAAACATAATAAACTTGACTTTGTTTGATTAATCTTAGTTCTTTTTTATTTGTAATTTAGTTGCTAGATAAATTGTTTGCTAACAAATTTAGTATATAAATTGTAGTTTCTGTTATAGAATTATTTGCATTATTTATACATTTAAAACTTGATTTATTTCCATTGATCTCATTACTTTTTTAATATATGGTTACATTTATAACATTTGCTACAGCATTTGTTGACAACTAATTTTGACCAATAGAAGAATTTTTGTAACAAATATGTATGAAATGCTACGCGATTGACAATCATGATCATTTTTCGGAATACATTAAACTTGCATGATCTTTACTTTTTTAAAAGACAATTTTTTAAATACATTATTAAATAAATATTTAAATAATACATTTATCTAGAGGAAGCTTCATAAAAGTAAATTTTAGTTACGCAGTATAAAGATAAATAAAGGCTTGGCTTACCCTAACGATTATTCTTTCAGAAGCATATGCGACGATTTGATAGTTGACTTGATCAGATGTATGAGCATGAAGCCCAACAACCAAATAAAAATACCTTTGATCTGGATTAGGTTTACCCTTTTTCCTCATATTATTACTCGTGGTTTCACTAAAGTGTAAACGTCCAACTGTCACCTTTGTCACACGCTCAGCAACAGCGTCAACTCTAAACAGACTTAGTTTATAAAATACTTGCTAATTTATACTAAAGGACCTATCAATGCATATAAGGCATTCTACGAGAAGTCGGACACTTCGCGGTCGAAAAATCAAGCTCTTGCAATTTTGAGGGCACACTAACCAGACCAAGTTTTTTACATGCGCTTGGACATACAATATGTAAAAAACATGGGTGCCACCTCCGAACCCTATGCCAACAGAAAGTTACGAGCCAATTACTAATTACCAAAAAATAGCCTTTATTGTGCCTCGAGTAATTAATTACCTGGCCAAGTAATCGTCATTTTTTTCGACATTAATAGACAGCTGGGTCCAAGATCTTGAATTTAAAAAAAATCGCTGAAAACGACTGTCCTTATCGAATGTGGCGAGCGATTTTCGGAGGTGGCACCCACGTTTTTTACATATTGTATTTCCAAGCGCATGTAAATACTTGGTCTGGTTAGTGTGCCCTCAAAATTGCAAGAGCTCGATTTTTCGACCTCGAAGTGTCCGACTTCTCGTAGAATGCCTAATATGCAAATTTTAGTCCTAAATTTTTACAATTCTTAATGTTAAAGCTTTTTTTATATTATAAAATCTATGCGATAGTAATATTTATGTTACGTGACAACTTTCTGGATTGACATTTGAAATAATAATTTCAAATGTGGGATCGAAAAAGTTCTACACGTATAAATGTACAGCGAGACTCAAGGCCACAAAAGTATCAAGTGGCTAAGAATCTCGCTGACCTAAACAACTTCCCCGCCAACGGCTAGAGGCGCACATGCGGAGCTACGTTGCAGTTTCGACGCGCAACTAGTTGCCAGGCCCTGTATGGCTTAATGAGTGCAACAAGCGTCGACACTGTAACGCGGCTAAGGGGAAGTAAGCTGGCGACGGCGTGGGAGGTCCGGAACCTCTTCCGAGCGCTCTCGAACCACGCTGCTCTCCCATTCCGTGATCGGGCGCAGAAGCCGGCGGACCTATAGAGTTTTATTCAGATTCTAATTCACAGATCCAAATCAATTAGTCAGAGACAATAGTGTTCATTATTTAGATTTCAACTGAGAATTTCCTGTAGAATTGTAAAGAGTTTGTTTAAAAAGGAAATATACATAGAATTGGACCTTACATTTTGTCAATATATATTCATCCAAGTCAGTCATTCCCAAAATTCCAAAATATCAAAAGGAGAAAAGGTCTAGAAGGAAGAGTTTTCCATTCAGTGAGTCGTTCAAGTAAAAATCGCAAGGTAAGATTCATAAGTATTAATTTGGACCACTACCAAAAGCAAAGAAAGGACATTTGCAGGCAGGGATACGGATCCAGACCAGATTCCTCCCTGGACACCTGTAGAGCGTGTCAGATAGGCAATCTCGCATAAAAAGGGGAAACTCTTTTTCTTACTCTTTAAGTTTCCACCTAACAAAAATTGGAGGTCCCACCGAGATATTGCCTATCTCAAAGCAAATTTGATTCTCTTTTCTTTTGGACCACAATATACTAATATTAACGTGAATGCAGTGTCCGCAACGCTAAAACAAAAAAATTTTAAATTAGAAAAATCGTGAAAATTAAATGGTGAAATAAAATAAGTGACGCGAAGTGATTAAAAAAAATTTCTTTAAGAGTAAAATCACGCAAGATACTCGTAACAAAGGCAGGTGTCGAATTTTAAACTGCGCGCAGCAGAATCGAAAGCGTCGCTTTCGAGCTTGGCGTCGTGCCGTGACGTCAGAGCCTTTGTAGTTGTTCAGTGCGCGTGGGTAGTTAAGAGGGCGGCCATCTTGCGAGCTTCGGTTTTCCCAAACTTGAAATCAATTGTTGCTTTGTTCATGTTCGTTCAGCCTGTTGAGAAGAAACACGTGTTAGGAAAATATTCGAATCGAAAAGAAAAATTATCGAGGATCTAAATTTCAAAAAGAGAAATTTTCAAATCTTCAAAAATTTGCTGAAAATAAAATCATTTTAGTCAAAAGCATCTTAATTCTCAAAAATTTCGACAAAAGCAACTTTGCAATTTTCAAAAAAACGAACGAAATCATTGCTTGTAAATGGACCCCAAATGATAATGACTAAAATATTTATGATTTTAATATAAAAAAATATCTCATGAACATATAAAAATTGATATAATACAGCTGACAACAAGTTGGTAAAGCTGTGTTACTTTAGAGGGAAGGGCCCGTTAGTTTTTATGTAAAGGTAAAGAAAATTAACAAATTGGCCATTCTAATCTTTATGAGAGTAAAAAAATTGAGAAAACGCGTCTAAACAAGAATATCTAACTTTAGTTGTGCGACAAATGAAATTAGACACCTAGTTTCAAAATATTCATTATTTTATCACAAACACACACTTTTTATTTATTTTATTTATTTATTTATTACAACCACATACATATGCCTATAAGGCATATCCTATAGAGGTAAACAAAGTTACCTATGCATAGGGGTGGTACATAAAACAGAACTTAAAAACTAAAACTAAAAACTAAGTAGAAATTCAATACATTTTTGATTTTGAATAACTTCGATATATCTCCACGCTAAAATATTCAGTAACATAAGATAAAGAATTTTCTTAGAATTTTACAACGAGTAATTTTCCCTTATAAACCCTTTTAGTTTTTCCTTAATTGTGACTTTACTATACGTTAATGTTTTGAGATCACTAGTCAATCCATTAAATACCTTAATAGCCTCAAAATAGCTATTTTTCTTGCTTATAGTTTTTTCAATTTTTGGGAGTGGTATAATCTTATTTCTAGTATTGCTCTTGCTTGACAAATACTTCTCTCTCAAATTAATATAATGAAAAGAAACAGCCTCCAATTTGAAAAGTTGCCTTATCGTGAGGGGGATTTTTTGCGTTACGAAATTATTCTTATTTATAATCTTTAGTAATTTCTTTTGTATACCTTGGATTAAGTTTATACAATTATTATACGCTCCTCCCCAGGCTATTATGCCATAATTGACCAAACTTTGAAAGAAAGCGTAATAAATCATCATTAAAGATTTGCTATCCATAGTATTTTTAATTTTCGCAAAAATGAAAATTAGATATCTTGTTTTTTTGACAATGTAATTCGCATATTTCTCCCATTTCATGTTAAAGTCAAAAATTAATCCTAGATATTTATGGCTTTCTACTCTTTTTATTATGTTGTCACCTATGGTAATATGTAATGTGTCGGGGACACTATCACAGTAGCTGCCATACGTTATATACACAGTTTTACTAATATTTAAAGATAGTTTATTTAAGGTTAACCATTTCGCTACTTTATTCTCAACATTATTTATGAGAAAGACAAATAATTGTAGAAACAAAGTAAAAGTACGTACACTAAATGGAACACTCATCTAGTCCATATTCAGCTTTGTGGCATTGTTGATTACTGTATACGATTAAAGAAGTCCTAGTGTTGATGTCAATCGTGGAAGTTTCTACTAATAAATTCACTTTAGCCCCGTGAACAGCATTTATTGTGCAAGTTTCTCGACCTTAGAAGGAGCAAATAATTTATAAATGTGACAAGCAATATTTTTATGCACAATTTCCTACAAATTAACAAAATAGAGTCGAACATTGTACGTGAAGAACAAACTAAAAAAATAAAAACTTTTGACAATTTGGTCCAATAGTCTGTGCAGAGGAAGAAAATTTTACACAAATAAAGTTCATGAATTGTTTTTGACGAGTGATTAAACTTATTATCAATACATTCTATTAACAAACAAAATTTGTCAATCAACAAAAAATCTACGACAAAAGGCCTTGTTTATGTTAAAGCCAACTCGTATAACTCATTCAAACAATATAGAAAGCAAAAATTACAATATTTAAGGAAATAAAGCGTGTTACAATACTCAAAAACTTTATACTTGCGTGCATTTTCTTGAGTCGTCGCAGGTGAAAAGAGGTCATTGAGAAACTTGTGCCATCCTAGAACAAGTAACAAGTTTATTTAACACAAAGCAAAAAGCTCTAGTGTCATGCGAACGATTTACGTTTGAATAAATTTTCAGGAGAACTTATCTGATTAGTAAGCAGCAACTGGTTGTACTGCTTGGGGTAGAGAGTCCTGGGCCCACACTTATATTTCCACCTTTTGCCAATAAACACCTTGGTAGGTCACTGTCACAGGTAGAGGACGCACTCGCGAACCAGTAGATTACACGTGCGCACTATTTTCACCGCGATTTAATAACGATAATTGAAGGAGAAAGTACACGACGCGACGCGGGTGAGGTTAGCCATTGCAGCATAGGCCCTGGCCACATAGACGCGTATACGTGCGTATGCATGCGTACGCGTGCGCAGAAGTAACTAAGAAAATGTGGTGTTTTTTCATGGAGGCAACTGTAAAACATAACCATGTTTCTGGTAGTGTATGAACGAACGCACCAAGGTGGCTATAGCGAGTTTTGAAGCAGTTTCATATTCTGCTCTCTTTCTAACCTAACTAACGTGAATGTATACAACTCCTACATAGTTAAATAGACACAGCGTTGTTTATATTTACAAATTGGCCTTGGCGTAATTATTGAAGTAAGTTAAAATTATTATAGTATAAGCATATTAATTGATTTAACGTGGGATCTAATTTTTAATAATTACATTGTATTCAAGAAATTAATAATGAAAATTATGTGGAAAGGAGTACTACTAGTTGAGTTAAGTCAGCAACTGATTGTATTAAAGCAATACCTTTCTCGAAGAAGAAAGAAGTTCAGGAGATGGTGGAGCAAACCACTGATCCGACAAAACTATCTGACAGGATATGGTGGTTACGCAACGACATTCCAGTATTTTCAACTTCATGATGAGGAGCAGTTTATAAATTTCACCAGGATGAATGTACAGACATACATGTATGTGTATGATCTTGTTAGAGAAAGATTGGTCAAAAGAAGTATAAGACCAGTTTTGTCACCTGAGCTGAGATTTTCTTTAACTTTAAAGTAGGTAAACAAAATAATTTCTCCAATAAATTTTTTCTTATGTGATTATTTTTAACATAAAAATATAAAATATGTTTCTTTTAGCTATTTGGCGCATGGTGATTCAATTCGAAAGTACGAATGGTTTTACAATATTGGATTGTCTACTGTCAAACAAGTGATACCAGAAGTATGCACTGTTTTATGCGAAGTACTCATGCCACTATTCCTCCAATATCCTTCACGTCAACAATTTCAAGTCATAGCAAATGAATGTATGGAAGATTTGTATTTCCCAAATTGCATAGCTCTTGACGGTAAACACTGTAAGATCAAGAAGCCTCCAGGTAGCGGTAGCTTATTTTTCAACTTCAAAAATTTCTATAGTATTGTTCTGATGGCAGTTTGTGATTCAAAAAAACGCTTTATCTGGGCAAATATTGGAGATTATGGTGAGACATGTATTAACATTAATATATATTATTTTGTATTCTAATTGAAACATATATTGAAATATGTTTACAGCATCTTGCAACGATGCAAGCATATTTGCTGAGAGTGATTTTGGACATGCTTTATTAAACAATGAGATCGAGCTACCACCTTCACAACCATTGCCAAACACACAAATCCAAAGTCCATATGTATTGATCGGAGATGGAGGTTTTCCATTAAAACAGAATTTAATGAAGCCTTTCATAAGAAATGGTAACATGACTATACGGCATAGAGTTTTTAATTACAGACTGAGTCATGCACGTAGGATTATTGAAAGTGCGTTTGGAGAATTGACTGAAGTTGGTTAGTACATAAATCAAATTTAAAATGGAAGCTAACAAAATCAGAAAGGATAATTATGAGTTCACTGTGTCTTCATAATGTTATAAAACTTTCAGTATAACGAGGTAGGAAACAGATGGAACAATAATCATAGAATCATACCCATTCTTCAACACGAGGATATTAACAGAGATCCCCTTGGAGCACACAGAATACGTGAGCAGTTCTGTGAATATTTTATTACTCCTGCTGGGTCTGTTCCATGGCAGTGGGCAAGAATTTAAAAAGTGTACTGTATTCCACTTATCGAGGTGTCAAACTAGAGGTATATAATTTTTTTTCTTATTACTGTTTGAAATGCCATCAAATGAAATACTGTTCCTAATCAAATAAAACAATTTTTAGGATGGTATTGTGTTTCATGGATTACTTAACAGACGTAATTCTACATGGGCAACTGTGCTAAAAATACAACCAAAAAACTAGGAATAACTCGTAAGCAACAAGATGAACTCACCACTAATAGTTACAAACGAAGAACAGAATGCGTTTGAGGATGAACAAGTGCCTGTTCATGTACTACAAAAGAAGGGTAAACCAGATATAGTTTTCAGAGCAGCTGAAGAATACAAGAGGTTTAATAACATCGAAAAATTCAGAAAATTATCAATGGTTTTCCATGTATGGTAGCATATACATTTCAGATAATATATTCAGATTTAAATCAGACTGAACATACAAGAATCATTTAACACCTTAGACAGAAACTGTATTGTAATAAAAAAAGTTTTCAAGTGATGTAAATAACATTTTGTACACATTTTTTATCTATTTTTTAATGTAAGATATGGTTAAAGTAGGAATTTAAAAATTTTCAAAAATATGTAACTTTCAAATGATTGCAATTCTAAAATAAAATGGTAAACATTATAATGTTTTTGTATTAAAATGAAATATGTCTCTTTTTATAGTTTTTATTGATAAAATACATAGTTTGTAAAATACATTTTTCTATCGTTGAAGCCTTTTTTCTGATCTGATATTAAGTGCATAGAAGTAGTTTTTATAATTTGATATAAAGTGATTGTAATACAAATAACCTTTTTCTATTTTGTAATTGGAATATGAAAAACTGATTTAATAAAATCATTTACAGCATTAATTATAATATGGAAATGAATTGTTCTCAATGGTACGCTCGTTGATTCCATTAATGCTGAATAAATAATATTAACAGCTTCTTTGATCAAATCATTTTTAATTTTCAAGTTTAATTTTTCATTGTGTAAGCGGACAGAAGAAAGCTGAAATTCATGTCTATGAACTGTATCGATACAAGATTGAACTAGATTGTGGTTTACTGGTGTTTCAATGCTGACATTCATTGCTGAATTAATTTTTTGTAATTTGTTTTCAGACAGAAATTGTTTATCAGCTTGCCTATCAATATCTTTCTTTTTAACAATTGGCTCTTGGAATAGAAATTGGGTTTGCGTTGGTTGTTCTTGAGAAGTAGACGGTATCTCGTTTTCATTCGCATATGATACCAAATTCATGATCACTACTTCTTCATAACCATCAAGAATTTCTAATTCTACAGTTTCTTCTGTACTTTCTGTATTTTTGTAAGTAACTGCTTGTTCGTGCACCTCTTCATATATTTCATCATCTTCTGGAGCAGCAAGATCCTGAGATTGATGGCTGTTGTCATGAAATATGTGACCTAAATCTGGATAATCTTGCAAATCAAAATCATCACTATTATCATCAATAATATCTGTCTCTTTGACCTCTTCAAACTGTTCTCGTGGCTCTTCAAATGTGTGCCCTGTTAGAAGATCATATCATCATCATCACACTTTATTGGATTTCCTTTTTATTAAGGGACTTGAAAACAGGTGCATTTTTGTGCCATATGTAATCCTCTAAAAAAATCAGATATACGTAAAAGTCTTCATGAGCAGCTGAGATCTTTTATCGTCGAGACTTCTTTAAGTTTATGTCCACAAATTTCCTACGCATATTGTGCCACTTAGTTTTCAGATCGTCAACTACAAAGAACAGAATTTTATTTATTCAGTTAAAAATTTAAAATATTCACAAACAAATATAAATGTTAATATATTACTATTACCTTCAATGTCAACATATTCTTTGTCTTTAATTTCTCTTTTCACTATTTCACAAAAATTGATAATGCTCTCTTGGTCTCCGTGTTTAGTATGTCTCGCATCGAACATAAAGTCGTAATAATGACTACTCAATAAATGTTTCACGATCATTTTTTGTATATTGTCCATTTTTGATTAATGCTTGTTAAAATAACAATTGAGTTTGGTACTTCACCACCTTGCGTTTCGTATATGAATCGTCTAAATTAATCAGAAGCGAGAGCGGGCAACACAGGCGAGTGAAGACGTTTGCCGTTGCAAAGCCAGACAAGTTCACATTTTCCTAGAACCTCTTCACGTTCGAAAACCGCAAGAGCTGTGGTAACTTGGGTTATCTATATTTCAATTGTTTGATCTGTAAGTAATGTTGTTATTAATAATTATTCATATGCGTAAAATATTACTAAATTGTCTAATAGATTCGTGGAAACTATTAATTACTATAAATTACTATATCCTTATAAATTATCGTTTATTATGATTATAATAGAGGTTATGTTGAAGATTTTAAATGATTGATTTTTTCCTTTTCAATAACTAAATGACTAAATAAAAAATGGCCAATTTAGAAGAATTCCAAAAACTAATTGTCCATGATCTTATTATAAATTATTACATGAATAATCCTGATCTCTATGATAAGATAATTATACAATAGATACACGCTATATTTATACAATAGTTAAAATAGAAAAAAGCAAGGTACTCACAAATTATTTGAAGGAATTGAACAACAACATATCAGGTTACAACAAATTTTTCAGATATTTTTGTATTTTGATATTGCAGACTGCGTATTTTATCTATTAATTACTTAATATTCCCTTCATCAGTATCTGAGGCCATTAAAATCTGGCAAACGCTAGTGCAGCAATTCAAAAAGTGCTTGAACAATGAAAAAAATTCAGGAACAGGGTCAGCTGCCATCCAACATAATTTCCCATACTATCAATATTTATTCTTCCTAAAACCTGCTTTGGCTCATCGTGAAAGATTGTCGACTGGCATCATTTCTCCTACAAATAAACAGGCATCACGTAAGTTATTATAAAATAATTCATTCAATCAATATTAGAGTAAGTAGTAAAATTTGTACCTTTTCAGGAAACTTAATGTCCAAGGAGATACCGCAGGCTGCAGCAAAGCCATCGTCCACTGCTACTTCTGTATCGCCAAGTTATTCATCTGCTGCTGGGTTCTCCAGCTCCAAGATCACAAAATTTGCCAGTTTATGATGTGGAATTACGTAAGTTTACAGAAAAAATATTGATTTAATCAGTATTAGAGTAAGTTGTATAAGTTTTACCTTTTCAGGGACCTTGATATATAAGGGGATGCCAGAGGTTGCTGCCACTGCCACCTTTCCATCGACTAGCTGCTCATCTGCTACCAGGAGAAATCCGAGTTTCAAGTTGTTTCCTCCAGCTCCACAGTCACCAAGGGTACCAGTTCTCGATGAACCTGCAAAAAAGAAACTTAAGATTATGGCAGAAGATGATCAACAAATACGGGAGTTGCAAAGCCAAATGCTTCGAATTCTACAGCATGTCCAACAAAAAATGGACAATCCAGAAATAGCTCAAGTATCAGATCAATCTGGTCAATCAACAATTGATTTCAGACATCATTTGAATTCTGCGTTCAGTCAAATTCCAGTAGGTTATGAAGAACAATGTCTGGAATACGTTCTAACAATACTGGAACAGTTCGACCAGCAATAAGATGCGCTCAAAGGTAATTGATCAGAATAAATAAGTGATGCAATTTTTATTATTTACTGTAACTAACGAATAAAAATATTTTTGCAGATTAATGAATATTATCTCTTGGAAGAAAAAATCAGCTATAAATGGTGCTACTAATCATTTCATATTTTATTTATTTTTTAATTATGCATGCAAAGTTTATGATATCAGATAATTTATGTTTTTTTACAGTTTTGTAAAATGAGAAATAAATCTAGAAAACATGGTACTCACTGTTTCTTTCATTTGAAACGTATTTTTCTGTTTTTTTTAATGCAAGCGATGTTTATGATGGCTGTGAACTATCCTATGCAATATAATAAATTAACATTGTAATTCCATCGAAATGGCGAGCGGTTCCGATTTTCACCAACTCGACTCCAAAATAATTGCGTCTGGAGCAATATAAAATGGCGGAGTTTCTTTCTCACTGTATATTGTACATATACCTCATAAAGTAGGAGGTATACCTATAGCTACTATAAGTAAATGGAAGCTACATCAGTTGAGCAGAGCAGATGGCATGGCACGAATGCCAGAGAGACAGGGTGGGGGGAGGATAGAGAGATTCAAATGAATAGGTAGAGTCTGTGTGTGTGAATGTATATGTATAGGCATATCACTTTATCTAAGTTTTTATTCATTTCATATTTAAATCTTTAAAAGCATATATTATAAACTGTTACTTTTTATACAAGATTTTGTATATAAATTGGCATTGATCAACATATAAAAAGAAATGTTTCAACAAATTTTTAATTATAAAATTTTATTCATGTGCTTTTTTACATTATTTTACAAATAGAAATTTCATTTTTTACAATGTTCTACCTGACTTTCTAAATGCTTTTTAAAAGCTCTTATTGATTTCATGATGATACAAATCTTTAATCTTTATACACGTGTATCAGTGTTCTCCTGTAATTTCTTATTTAAAATATTAACATATTCATTTGGAATCAATTTCTGAGTGTTTATACGATATGCTTCAAGTTCTTTAATAAAAGCTTCTGAACCGGTCTCAGAAGATTGTATACTCCTTTGCACTTCATAAGTTGATTCAGTTTTCGCATTCGGAGCCAAAAATGGCTTTAAGAAATACATCCTTTGATATAAACATTTCTGAAAATACGTAATATTCTTTTTCTCTTCAATTAACTTAGCAACCTTAACAAAATTATCCCTAAGATATTTGTATTTAGTTTTGATTTCTTCCTCTGTAACAAGAATAATTATTTGTATGCAATAACAATTTTTTCATTTAATTATTTATTTTTTAATATATGGATTAATTAATTACCTGATATATTAATAGTTTGCACTTTTAAAATAGCTATTTTTATATTTGATAAAATATTATTTTTTCCGCTCCGTAAATAATACCTTTCGTCCTTATGATCAAACATAAAAGTGTTTGCAGCATAAAATCTAATGATAATCCTTTCTACTCTATTCATGATTGTATACTGTAAATACATTAATACAAAATATCATTGATTAATATTCTATTACAACGATTTTGCTATTTTTATTTACTGTTATCAGTTGTATAATTACCTATTCTGAGAGAGTGAGAACGTGTAGATCATGTGTAGATATATAAGTATAGGTAGACGTTTTCGTTGAGGTTATGATTGTTGTGGTGTATTCTCATTTTCCTACTTTCGTTTTCACTGACTTTCGATAGTTGGCAGTATGAAATGTCACTAACATTTTCTGCGCACGCGTACGCATGTATACGCACGTATACGCGTCTATGTGGCCAGGGCCATAGCAGCCGACGGCACGTGTTTGTTCAGAGCGAACGCGGGCGCAGACGTATGCGTGCAAGCATGGTTACTAGGCGCGGCTAGGGACTTTACAGCGGTGCGAGACTAGGCGCGCACAACTGACGCGGCCGAGTCCAGATAGAGTCAAGAAGCAGAGAGAGCGCGCGACAGCCATTTTGAGCGGGCGCGGGATTCAATTAGTGAAAACGAAAGATCAACATTTTAAGAGTTTTACAACAATAATAATCATTAATTAATATAGATTTAAAATCACACTTGTTTAACCTTTTCGTAAATAAATACATAATTTTTTTTGGTTTGATTATTTTACCGAGAGAACTTTACACCGTAGGAAGTAATAATTGTTGGTTTAGGATTCTATTAACTAAATATTAAGTGAATAATAAATTCTTTATCTTCGTATATTTAAAAACAATATTACAATTTGTTTTTCTTTTAAGGATAATACTTTACTATTAATTCGGTTTTTCTTTAATTGGTTGATCATAAGGCGTTTAATTACTTTTAAGCATAGTCTACTAATAATTGCTTAGAATTTCAATTTTATTCTTTTTCATCATGCTCATCCAATTCTTTTTATGTTTAATTAAATTAAATAAAATCGAGTGACGCTTTATATGCAATTTACTTAATAACTTTGAAACTTTTGTTAAACTATTTCAGCTCACATTTATCTCAATCGGCCCAATTAGGTTTTACAATAATTTTCAAATAAACAATCAAATCTCATCGATAATTTTCAGAATCTTAGGAATTTTAATTTCGACTAGGCTAATTAGTAACGCTTAAGTTCTGGGTACTAGTTTTTTTGGGTTTTTGAATTTAATTATTAAGATACAACTATTTAATTTTCCTTTTAGTATATAAAAATCGAGCGATATTGTTTTAGGATAAAGGTTATGACAATTTGAAAGGTTTTAGCTTAAGTTTATCTTTTGGAATTTCTTTTTTTTTCTCTGAACTTGCGTGGATTTTTATTTTTTTTTATCCCTCTACGAGCATTATATATATCACCCTAAAAACCCCTTTTGCGACATACGAAACCTTAGTAATATTTTTTTTTGTTTTGGTTCATACATTTTGTATGCTTCCAAGGCACAAATCTTTTTAAATTTTTCTCTTCGAATTTAAAAGTGAAACTTTTTGAAATTAAGTGATATCGGCGACGAGTAAGAGTGGTGACATAAGCTAGGCAAAATTCTACAATTAATTAAAAATAAATTGGGTAAAAAGAAGAAAATCAAAGTAACTGAAAGCATATTAAATAACGTAAAGTATCATAAGAGTGCAAGAGAATCAATCGACGATGCGAGTGATTATCTAGATTATCTAGAAGGCACACCCTACTTATTCGAGATGATGGGGAACGCCTCAAACAATGATGATTCAGCCAATGGAGGAGCACCAGATGCGAGTATGCTATTAATGAGCACCATGGCAAACAGCTTTGCACTCATGAATTGCATAAGCGGCATTCCAAGTTTTGATGGGAAAAAGAATCTTTGAGACTTCATACAAGATTTGAGGTACGCCAGCGAGTTAGTCATTGACCCGATCAAGCCGCAATTTTTTCAACATGCTCTACATAAAATAACGGAATCAGCAAAAAAAGTTTAAACAATAAAACGATAAAAAGTGTAGAAGATTTGATACAACATTTAAAGCAAAGATTTGGACCCGGAAGAAATTTCAGTTACTATAATAACAAGATACAGAACGTGAGAATGAGAGAACAAGACACAGTAGGCGATTTTTATGATGAAATAAACGTGCTCCTGAGCAGTGCTAAGAATGCTTTGAAGGAAGAAAAAGGAGAAGAATTCAAAAATGAGGTGATGGCACCATTGGAAACTTTAGCAGTGGACATATTTATCAAAGGTTTACCTGCAAATTTGGCTGAGCGAGTATATTACACTAAACCCGATGATTTGCGAGAAGCTTATGAAGAAGCAGTACGGGGCGGTCCGTGGCTCAGTTGGTTAAGGCGCACGTCTTAACTGGCGGAGACTCGGCCGCTCAAGGGGTCATGGGTTCGATTCCCGGTGGGGCCACTCAGAATTTTTTCTGAGTGTTTTTCGGCGGGAAAAGTACCCAGGACACCGACTGTTTCGAGGCGAGTTTTTCACCTGCAATTTTCTTCCAGAAAATTCAGATTACATGGGGTATGTAAATGATAGAACGTACAATGGACAGCAACAAAATGAACCTCAAAATTATCACCCACAAAATAATTATCAGAACCCACAAAACAATTATCGAGGCAATAACTATCGAGGAAGAGGGTATTAAAATAATTATGGCAACCAAGCTGGACGAGGAGTTTACCATCGCAACTACAATAGTGGGCAGCAACAACGTAACAACTGGCAGGCTTGGAATAGCAATGGAAGCAGGGAAAATCAGCAAATATTCGATCACGAGACTGGAAGATACTATGGCGCATCACCGTATCCTGACAGGAGAGATGACACTAACTGGCGCAATAATCACCAGCAACATAATGATCTGGCCCAAAGAGGTAATTTAAACTACCAAGAGGCTCGCCACGACCCCAGGATGGCGAGCCAAAACCAAGGTTATCCGAGACAGAACCAAATGCATCCAATGCAGAATCAGGGTACAAATCAAGTCCAAAACCAACAGATGCCCGGAAACACGGATCAACAGCATTATCAACAACAGCTACAGGCATACAACGAGAACACAAACTGTAAAGGACCTCAAAATGTTGATTGGGAAGACGACAAAGCCACAGCAGTAAGAATATGAATACCAGTTGGAACCACTAAACCATGGGTGGAATTCATGATTGACAACGGAGCCACAGTGAATTTAATTAAAGCAAGTGTACTGAATGATGACATGCCCATCTGCACTGCTGACGCTAGAGAACTAGGCGGAATCACGAACCAGACTGTGAAGACGTACGCATCAATATATTTAGATATAAAAGGTACCCTAATAAAATTCCAAATAGTGTCGGATGACTTTTCAATTCCATTTGATGGGATGTTAGGACGCAATTATCTAAAGAAAGAAGAGGCTGTGATATCTTATTACAAAAATGCGCTAATGATAAGCGGAGATGTGATGCACCCAATACCGTTCATAGGACACGAAGAAGAACATAACCCAAAGAATCTAAGAAAAGGATATAAATGTAAACAGGCCAGCGAAATACTAAAAGTAGAACCTACAAGTGAAGAAGGGAATGAAGTAACAGAACAAACAATAATCGGAGAAACAGAACAAAGCCCAGGGAAGGTGACACATACAATAAAAGCGAGGAGCAGACAAGTAATACAAATCAACTTAATCAAAAGCAACCTGAAAGAGGGATATATATCAAGAATTGACGTGGGGAACGAAAATCTCTTCATGGGCGAAGGAGTAGTGACAAACGTGAACAACACTTGCAAGATAATGGCTATCGACACCAGTGAACAAGACGAGACGATAGAAGTGGATCCAAAAGAACCTTTCAACACAGGACCCGATTTCCTGCAAGAAACAGACAGTGAGTTTGATGAAGATGCAATAATAGATAGAATCAAATGATTGGAAAAGATGAAAGAAGCCATAAGGAGAAGTCATCTCAATCGAGAAGAACTAGATATAGTGGACCAAATAATCGAAGACTATTTAGATAGATTCTTACTACCAGGTGAGAGACTACCATGTACTGATATGATTCAGCACCTATAAACACAAAGCAATATAGACACCTACCACAGCATAAGCAAGTTGTGAGAGACAGTGTAGCCAAGAAACTAAGAGACAAAATCATAAGAGAATCCAATTCACCGATATGGATTGTGCCAAAGAAACTCGACAGCCATGGAAATCCAAGATGGCGGATGGTGATTGATTTTAGAGAATTGAACAAGAAAACAATTAGAGATGCATATCCATTACCGAATATCGCAGATATCATGGACCAATTAGGAAGTGCAACGTACTTTTACATCTTCGACTTAGCAAGCGGCTTTCAACAAATACCAATGGCACCCGAAGACTGTTATAAAACAGCTTTTACGATAATCAATGGACATTACGAGTATACCAGAATGCCAGGACGTTTGAAAAATGCCGCAGCGATATTCCAAAGACTAATGGAAAAAGCACTTAGAGGACTTCAGAACATTGAGATGCTTGTGTATTTAGATGACATCATTGTTTATAGCAAAGATCTACAAGAGCATGAAAGTAGAATCAGAAATTTAATGCAAAGACTAAGGAAAGCGAAATTGGTTCTGCAACCAGATAAAATTGAATTCTTCAGAAAAGAAGTGGGCTTCTTAGGACACATAATCAGTGCAAGAGGCGTGGAACCAAATCCAGAGAAAGTTGCAGCCATCGCTAAATTAGCCACACCCAAAAGCGCAAAGAATATAAGGGAAGTACTTGGAATGTTTGGCTATTATCGAAAGTACATTAAAGATTTTGCCAAAATTGCAAAACCGCTGAATGATCTATTGAAACAGAATGTTAAGTTTGAGTGGACCGAAAAATGCGGAGAGCTTTGAAAAATTAAAACAGTGCCTCATGGAGGAACCCATACTACAATTTCCAGACTTCAACAAAGAATTCACTCTGACGTCTGATGCATCGGATTACGCAATTGGAGCCGTTCTAAGCCAAGAGAAAGATGGATTCGACCACCCCGTACAATATCTATCGAGAGCATTAAACAAAGCGGAAAGAAACTATTCCACTACAGAAAAGGAGTGTTTAACTGTATTATATACGCTACATCAATTCAGACCATATTTATTATGTCGCAAATTTACCTTGGTCAGTGATCACGAACCATTAAATTGGATGCACACTAGAAAGGACCCTGGACAAAGATTGATGAGGTGGATGTTGAGATTCACCGGGTACGAGTACACTTTTAAATACAAGCCAGGCAAACTGAACAAGAATGCTAATGCCTTATCAAGAAATCCTTCAGAATTGATCGAAAAGGAAATAAATGAAAATCTGCCAAAAATAAAGGTCATGATTATAGATGAAAAGGCAAATCAGAATGGGAACAAAACCAAAAGTAATGCTTCACCAGATGGAACAACCTTTCGAAACAGAGCTCACTCAGCACCTGAAAGAACTACGGCACCAAGAGGAAGAGGGAGACCAGTAGGAGCGAAAACAAACAAGAATGCACCAAAATTGGATCACAGCGTGATTGCGCAAAGGACGCGAGGGAGAACAGCAAAGGTAGAAAGTCCAATAGCCACCTACATCAAACAAGGAGCAATACCAAAAGTACCCAAGACAGTGAAGTCTGCCAAAACAAATAAACCCATGGACAAACCTTTGTTGAAAGTGACCAAACCTACATCAGAGACCATTGCAACTAGCGAAGAAGAAAGCAGCAAGGATACCCAAAGTGATACCGATTCTGAGGCATCCACCAATAGAAAACTCTCTCCATCACGCAGGTCATGGCTATCATCCACAGCATTAGCAGGGAGTGAAACCGAAAGACCACCACTGCCCGACCCAAGGTACAGTGGATGAAGAATTGATGATTACCAATCAGAAGACTCTGACTCAGATGGAGACACGTCATCGACCGACAGTCAAAATAGGATAATTAGTAATATCGAAGTGCTAGTGAGTGCAGAAGAACCTTCAAACACAGAAGCAAACACCGATGATGCCTTCGTAAGAGAAAGTTCCATAAGGACCACTTTAAGCAAGGAAGAAGTGGAAGAAGCAAGCAAGAAGTTTGAAGAAAGTCTCAAGAGATATCAAGAAAAGAGCATAATGCCAGAGAAGGACGAAGTGGATTCAGAGCACGAGTCGGTTACCGATTTACCATTGTGTCTCTCAGAAGGAGAAGAAATCACTGAACAAATGCGTTTTAGAATGCACGAACTCAACCCGCATTATGGTACTGAACATATGGACCAAGTCCTAGGAGAAAAGGTAAAAGAGTTAATAGATCGTACACAGGCAAAACTGCAGAAGAGAATGGACAATGATCGTGACTCTCTCTCTCAGATCATGAATCAGACTTGAGTAGCGATGTTATAATTATACCGGGAGAAGGCAGAACATCTGATCCTCCAAAATAAAAGGTTTTCAACCTATAGCTAAAAGCATCAAACGCACCAAGAAAGAAGAGAATAAAGGTATCCTAACAGAAATCGAAAACAATGAACAATCAGAAGTGAATATTAGGTATTCGAAAACACCCGAAACAATAGTGCCTTTCCCTTGGCCCATTACGGAAGAATTGTTACCGTCAACAAAAGATATGGCACGACAACAAGTCTCAGGACAAATTATGGATCGACAGCTGGAAAGAGCGTGGATTGTGTACCAATAAAAGATAATGTGAAAACTGTAAGAGAGTGCCTGACCTATAAAAGGGATAACATAGTTCATTTCATATCAAAGGACTGTGAATGCAACAGCTCAATATCAAAATTATTAAAGGAAATCGGAGCAATAGAACCATTCAATCTGAAAAACAAGAAACCGAAAATCGGTCAAATACTGGTCACACCCTATAAGAAATACAATGTGTTTTCTGTGGTGTTAAAAGAAAAATACTTCAACACCATAAGAATTGAAGATTTAAACAACGCACTGATGAACCTCAAACAGATAATGATCAACAGAGATATAAGAAGTTTCAGAATTTCAACAAGAGGAGATCTCACCGATGATTTAGAGCCTGGTCTAATTAGTGAAATGCTCATGAGAATTTTCTCCAATTCGACAATCAAAATAACGATCTGCTACGGAAAAGTCCAGTTACCCAGGGAGAACAAGAGAAAGCAAATCATAGCAAATCTACACGACAGTCTAACCGGTGGACACAAAGGTATAAATCAAACGTACCAGAAAATAAGAGAAAGGTATTATTGGCCCGGAATGAGGAATGACATTTTAAACTACATCAGAAGGTGTGAAAGCTGCCAGGAGAAGAAGATAGAACGATTCAAAACAAGAGAACCCACACTAATCACCGATACTCCTATTGAAGCATTCGACAAAGTATCAATAGATACAGTGGGCAAACTCAGAATGATGCCCAACGGGAATTGCCATTTGCTGCCATTGCAATGTAATTTGACCAAATATCTCATTGCAATACCTATTAAAAATTTGAACGCCACTACAATAGCAGACGCATTAGTTAGACACCTTATTTGTCAGTTCGGAGCACCCAGAGCAATTTTATCCGCTTGACCACTTCTGGCTATAGACCCCAAATCAATGGCTCTCTCGAAAGAAGCCATGCGCCCCTCGTCGAGTTTATCAGAATTTATTCTGAAAAATACGATGATTGGGACAAATTAGCATCCTTCGCGACATTTACGTACAATACTAGCGTACACTCAGCAACTAACTTCAACCCTTTTCGAATTAGTATATGGTAGAATAACACGTACATTAGAGATCTCATATTGCGACTCGATGAAATGAAAATCTTAGCGGGGGAAAAACAAATTGAAAACAAACATAAATCGAAACAAGTTAACGACAAAAAGGTTAGGAAATTTAAGGGAAAAGTGGGAGGCTATGCCAGACTTATCACTGAACCTCGAACAGGAAAGTTTGATGGTTATAGAAATAAGCCCTTAAAGATTATTGAATTTATTGGTAGGAAAAATGTAATTTTAGAATATCCTAATAGTAAAAGAATTCGAAAGCATATAGATAAATTAAAACATGTAGAGGACGACTCTGATACCAATTCTGATTAATTAATAACATATAAACATAAATAAATTTTCAAATAAAACATTCATAAAATTCTTATAAACTCCCATTAACTCATATCAAAATTTGCAGGATGAATAAATTAAACAAACTTTTGCTTATAATTTTAAATATAATAATACCGGCCCAAAGTCAATCCCCATATCAGATGGACCCATTGGACCCGAATCCTGGCATCTACTTTGAGAGATTGGACGTTATGAGAACAAGGAGAGCTGACTGGAAAATTCAAATCTACATCGAGGTGGATGAATTCATGCAGATACATGCACCATTGGAGTCATACAAGGCCGTCTACAACAGCTGTTTAACGCGAATCGAAGAGACAAAATGCAAACATGCATTAGGACTAGATCTTATAAAGTTAAAAGACCAAACTTTGAAAGAGGTACAAAAGCAAATAAATGAAACCATCAAAACAATGACACACCAATCGTATCCAGCAGTGAGAAACCCCAGAAGCATTTGAGTGCAAATAATAGCACCCTTAGGAATAATAGGCTCAGTAAGCAAAAGCTTATTCGGTCTAGTCACCACTGACGTCGTAGACAATATCAACAAGAACATAGACACGTTATTTCAGGACCAGACGAAAATCGTGCAGATAATGGACCAAAATGCGCATATAATCTCAGCGCAATTTGAAGAACTATATAACATAACCAAAAATCACCAGAAAGTGATCCAAGGATTCGAAGCAAGCATGACCAAAACAATAAACAAAATGTTAAAAGAAGACGATGAACTAAAACATCTAGTATAAATAACAGTATACGTGAGACGCCTAGAATCAACACTGAACCACTTAATAAAAAGCAACGAGAAGGTTTTGAAAGTACTCAGATATCTGAAAGAACGAAAGATCCACCCGGAACTTATAAGAACAAGCATGCTACATCAAATTATGACGGACGTAAAGAGAACCAGCGAAAACCTGGACTTTGCTATACCCACAGAGCATTTATAAATAGAAGAAATAATCAAAATATCAGAAATTGACGCGATTCACCAAGACGGAAGGACCATTGCCGTAATACATGAATCACTTGTGGACAGAGAACCATATCAAATTTACAGACTACATCCGGTGGCAGTGCCACAAAATGATCAAAACCAAACAACAGAAATAGTCTTCGTGAAACCATCGCATAAATATATAGCAATAAATTCCAATCAAGAAAGATACGTTAAGTTTGATGTGGAACCCACAATTAAATGCACAAAGACACACTTTGCCCTCATTTGTCCAATACTTGGTCCATTTGAGAGCACACCTACAACAAAGGACTGCGAAGTAGCAATGCTATTAAACCCCAACACAGAAATACTAAAAACCTGTGACATAAGAAATATTTAGAAAATGATTAATCCTGGTTATATTCAGCTGTCAAACCAGAACAAATGCGAATTTCGTGCACAAATCAAAGAGACACAAAAATAAAATTGGAGAAGGCCGGAATAATACGACTCTCACCAACGTGCGTCGGGAGAACCACCAACAGCATGATATTTGGACAGGAAACCAAATCCAGTCGAAATACATATTTGTATAAACGCGAAATTGATCTAAAGATTCATGACATGTATCCCATTCTCAACGAAAAAGACCAGAATCCTGGTCACGATGCACCCCAAAGCATTGAGATAATTGGACCTAAATCTGACTTTAATGCATATTATATGTATGTCTACTTTGTTCCTCATTTAGTCATTACCTGTTCATTATTGATTCAATGTTCAATTTGGTATTCTTCAGGATCAATGTGATTTGCTGGACGATCATCGTTAAATATTATTCTGCCCTGACGTGATAATTGCATATCCTGTAATTAGAAATTATATTGTGAGACATATAAATGCGAGACAGCGCCTCGTATTTTATTGCTTTTCTCCTTGTCCTTGTTTCTAGCTTGTATCTCTTAGTCTCTAGGTGTAGTACATGCTCCGGCGTCGTTCTGTCCAATTTCATTATCGATTCCTAATATCTTCTGTGTCTTCTCCAGTTCATCTTTCCCCTTCCATCCCCACACCTCAGCCCCGTATTCCATTACACTTTTCACCATTGTATCAAATAGCCTCATTCTTAGTTCCCAGTTGTCTCTGAATAATTCTTCCCCTAGTCCCCACATCGAACTCATTACCGTGCTTGCCTTTTCCTTAAATTTCTTAATTTGTGCCTCTTCCTTCCAGTTTTCTTTTAACATATAACCTAAGTAATCAAAGTTTTTCACTACCTCTATCTCCTTCTCTTCCCATAAAAAAACTTTCCTCCTTTTTTCTCCTTCCCCCATTTTTGAATACCATTATCTTCGACTTTTCTGTGTTTAGTTCTAGACCTTTCCTCTCTATTATCCTTTTGAATTTCTTTAGCATCTGCTTTAGCCCTGTCGCGTTGTTTGCCACCATCACTACGTCATCCGCATATGAGATCGACCAGAATTTCTTTTTTCCTAATACTATCCCCCTTTCCTGTACTTTGCTTAGTTCCTTCTCTGTGTCCGCCATTGCTACGTTAAATAGCGTCGGGCTTAATGGGCACCCTTGTCTCACTTTTTTACGTATCTCGAAATCTCCTATCTTTTCCTCTCCTATTCTGATTTCGCTCTTGGTCCCTTTGTACAATTCCTTCATCCTCTTCCTTATTCTGCCACCTATACCTAGCTTTCTCATCATTGCCCTGACCTCTCTCCTATTTACTTTGTCGAAAACTGCTCTCATATCTGCGAAAAACGCGTATACCTTACCTCCTTTTTTCTCTAATTCCTTTTCTATTGCCTTGCTTAGAATAAAAATAGCATCTGCTGTCCCTCTACCTTTCCTGAAACCCATTTGTGTGTCGTCCAGTAATTCCCTTCCCTCTAATTCGTTTTCCAGCTTTTCTCTTATTATTTCTGCATATAATTTATACCCCGTGTCCATAAGTGTTATCCCTTTGTGGTTGTTTGCCTCCTCTTTCTTCCCTTTCTTGAAGAGCGGTGTAATCACTCCTGTTTTCAATTCTTCTGGTATTTTTCCCCCTTTCCATATTTTATTTAGTATATCGGTTATCTCCTCTAATACCTGTTCTTTTCCGTGTATCCATACCTCATTTTGTAGACCACCTGCTCCCGGTGCTTTTCCCTTTTTCATCTTGCCGATTGCCTTCCTCACCTCGTCTTCGGATATTCTTTCTTCGTTCTCCTCTCCATCTCCTTCTTCATCTTCTCCCTGTAAACTTACTCCCAACTCGTCCTCTATCTCTTCTCCTAGTTGCCCTTTGAAGTGAGTTAGTCACTCTTCTTTCTGTATTTTGCTGCTGCATCTTGTCCTCTTTTTTCTTCTCCTGTTTTTTACCACCTCCCAGAATTATCTCCCGGTTTTATCGTCTCCTGCCTCTTTTATTCTTTTCTCCATTCCTTCCTCCTTTTTTTCTTTCTATTAGTACCCCCCACTCTCTTTTTGCTTTGATATACTCTTTCCTTCCCTTTCCCAACCTAATCGCTATGCCCAACTTCTTTACCTCTGCTTTCTTGAGTCTGCATTCTTCATCCCACCGTGTGTTTATTTCTTTTCTTACCGCCTACCTTACTCTTTCTGACTGCTTTTTTCAGTTTTCTTTGCAATTCCAACCATTCTGTTTCCTTCTTGCCTTTGCCTAATTCTTCTCTGAATTGACCTATGGCTTTTTACCGCCATCACTATTCCCCCTTTCACTCTACCTCTTTCTCCCCCTTTCTTCGCATTTCTGACTCTGACTTCATAACCTCCTAGTTTCTTATCCCAGTATTTTCCTTCTTTATCTTCCAGCCACGTTTCCTGTAGACAGATTACATCAAACCCTTTTATATATCCCCAGGTACTCTCATCTACACCTTTTATTCCCGCTACATTCCAATTAATTATTCTTATGTTCCCTTCCTCATCGCTTTTCTTCCTTTCCTGTCCTTTTCTTTCTCCGAAAAAATTCCTGTTCTCTTTCCTTCCATAAATACTCTACCCCATTTATCCACAGTTTGTTATATCCTATTTTGACCTCTTTTCTTTCCTTTACCGCGTATTCTCTCAGTTTTTCTTTATTTCTTCTCTCTTTCCAGGTTAGATCGTGGTCTATGAATATATCAGACCCTTGTAACCTAGCCTTCTCTCTCATGATAACGCCTTTTTCTTCCCAGTTTCTACATTCCGCCCCTATTCTTCGGATGTTCCCGTTCAGTGACCACGTATTCCTCAACGTAACCTCTACTTCGAGTTTTTTCTTTATCCAGTCTTCTACCGTCATCTTAACCCATTTTTCTTCTTTCCACCCTGCTACTATAATGTTATTCTTTTTCTAACCCTCTCTCCTCTCTCGATCCTCCATTCTATTTCTTCCATCTGCTTTCTGTCCCTCTCCTTTTCCGTTCCCTTTCCCTTATCCTCTCTCTCCCCTGCCTGATTCTCTCTGCTACTGCCCTTGTTTCTCTCTGCTACTGCCCTTGTTTCTCTCTTCCCCTTTTTCCAGACTTTCTATCTTCCCTAATATTTCCTCGATTTCCTCTTTCCTCTCTTTTCTTTTGCGTTCTAATCTTACTTCTCATTCTTTCTTCTCCATCTCTCTTGTTTCCTCTTCCCTTTCTTTCGCCTCCTTGCATTATCTTCTGATTCTTTTCCTTTCTTCTCCTTCCTTCAGCCTTCCTTCTATACTTTTTAGCCCTTCCTCTATTTTTCTGTTCATTTTTTCCTCTAGTCCAATATATTTCTGTTCCCAGTTCTCAATCATCTTCTCCCTTTCTACCTTTTCCTTATCCATTTTCATACTCATCTCCTCCACCTTTTGTAGGATTATATCCATAGTGCTCTTTAACGGCCCGACTATCTCTTCTTCCATTTTCTCTTTTTCTTTTTGTGATCTTTTCACATTCCCTCGTTTTGCAAATGCGTTTCTTTCTTCTGCCTCTTCTCCAGTTCTATCCTTCTAATTTTTCTCGACGTGTTCTTCTGGGCTTCTCTCTATTCTTTTGAGCCCTGTGTCTTCCTTACCTTTTAAGCTGTCCCCTAACTTTCTCTGCTTCAGCGCATTCCGTATTCTTCCTCCCCCTCTTCCTCCTGCCCTTTTCACTCCTCTCGTTGAACCTGCACTTTTTGAATTTCCCGCCTCATCTATCGATTTCACTATACTCGGTTGTGGCGTTATAAATCCCTGTCCCTCTATTCCTGTTCCGTATTCCGTTCCGCAGATTGTTTCCTGTACCTCGGTATTCGACAGGTTCATCATTCCTTTCCCGCTCTCTCTATCTCTATCTCTCTCACTCTCCTTCCTAACCTCTCTACTTTGATTAGTTCTTTCTCACTCTTCTATCTCACTACTCGACCCGTTTTTTCACAGATATTGTATACTCTTCTCAGATGGACCTTTTCTCTTCCTCCTCCTACCTACTCCGTCTCTCCTACCCCTCTAATACCCACTCCACAGCATCCCAAATACACAAACCACTCTACACACTTCCTCTCACAATACGCTCCAAT
>JAZHPH010000183.1:120671-138322 GCA_037356405.1 Nasonia oneida
GTAGCCTTTAACTCACTGCCCACCGCACTATTTTCCTTCCTTTCAGTTGCTGTCCGAGCCAGACTCAAATGAACTTCAACTGCCGCCGTGGAGTTGTCACTTCTTTCTTTGTCTTCCGTATCATCCGTCCCGCTGTTTGCGGGCAATAATGGCCTTTATTGCCCGCAAATTTTTTTTTGTAATTTAAAAAAAAAAGTTGATTTTGATAAATTTGCATTATTTATTTATTTTATATAATGTTTGAACAAGACAAGAGCACGGTTGCCGTGTCAAAAAATAGTCACATCAGTCCCTCTTAACACGTACGAAAAAACGCGAATATACGTCCGCGCGTTACATAAAATATGGTGTGCACCAAGGGCTAAGTGGGCTTTTTTAGGTCAAGTGTGGATTTTGCAGTACTCGTCTGCGGCTCGTAAACGCCCTCGCCTTCGGCTCGGGCTAACTCGCCTTGACTCATACTGCAAAATCCACACTTGGCCTAAAAAAGCCCACTTTACGCCCTTGGTACACAATATACTATTATTTTTACTAAACAATTATGTAAAATAGATTTGTTAATAATCCAAATAAATTGACCGCAAAATTTGTCGTTTAATTTTCGATTTTACATTCGTTATTTGTAATATTTTTATTATTTATGTATGCAGATTCATCATTTAAAATTTTTTAATTTCTCTTTTGATGTTGTTCTTGATAATGCAACATATAACTGACCGTGACTAAACACTGGAGTGGATAAATATAAACCAACTTTGTCAAACGATTGACCTTGAGATTTATTTACTGTCATAGCAAAGCTAAGTCTTATTGGAAATTGCCTTCTAACCATACCAAATGGTATTTCATCTAGTAATAGAGCTAAATCGAAACGAGGTAATAATACTGGTTTAACGGAATATTTTCCAGTAATAATTTATGCTGTAAGAACATATTGTTCCATATCTTTAATTATCAATTTTGCACTATTACAAAGACCACCGTCAATGTCAAAATTTCTTTTACAACTAACTATTGCACCTTTTTTTAATATTAATTTATGTGGTGGCAATCCATTAGGTGTTAATGAATTTAAAAAATTCTGTAGGTATCGATCACTTTGGATTCGATCATCAATATAGTATATATAGTGATCTTCATCTATTCTTCCAACTTTACTTTCATTCATTTTTAGTACATTAAAATTTAACGGTGACAATATCACTTTATTTTTAAATATCAAATCAATTTTATGTCCAAAAATTTCTGTCATTAAATCATTTTCACAGATAAATTGTTTTGGTATTTCTCTTATATTATTTTGTGATTCATATTAAGTCATTTTTTGTATCCACCTATGACAAGTAACCAATTTTTAAATTTATTATCAGGATTTTGTAATCGCAGATTCTCACTTAAAGATAGTCTTGAAAATGTTGACCATAGAAAACTCCTTTTTACACATGTTTCAAGGATTTTAGTTCTGTTTCTATGCTGTACTATAGGCAGGGTTTGTCTAAAGTTACCAGATGTTACAATAACTTTCCCTGCAAAAGAAAGGTCATTTTTACATATATCACGAAAACATATATCAATTTCTTCAAAAGCATGTTTTGAAACCATTAATACTTCATCCCAAATTATAATATTTACATTTTTAATATGTTCACCAGGCTTGAATTACGATATCAGGCGCCCCTACGCCAACAAGAGGTCCACCGCCCACTTAAGGAATTCAGAATCACAAAAAATACACTTTATCAGAAAAATTTTATTTTTGAAAATAAATTGAGCGTCAATTATTCATTTTCATTTTTACTTCAATAATACCATTTTAAATAATAAACTGTGAAATGCTCACTTTCTTTCGCATTCTTAAAATACTAAAAACTAATAAGATTAGTTATTATAAAGTAAATCCATCGATACTCTTTCTACTAGAATGCAGTGTATACTAAGATATAGCAAACTCGACAAATTCAATATTTAATTGAATTAATAAGAATAGGGAACGACAACGTAAGGCGAAGTAAACATAACTTAATTAAACTCGAATTAAAATCAGTTAGGAAAATCAATAATAATAGTAAATTCACGTAAAATAATAAAGATAAAATAGAACACCGAGATGTATACACACAGTACGACTCTACGGCAAGAGGCGAAGCGAAGCACACCGATACGCACGCACGTTTACGACTCTACGGCAGGAGACTAAGCAGAACACACCGATACTAATACCGAGCCACTACAAAATATAACGAATACAAGACAGCACAAGCAGAAGAAATAAACAAGAAGCCTACTGTACATCGTGGACCGCGCAGACCCGAAAGCGATGCACGTGCAATGAAGGGGAATCCCACGGAGCACGCAGCGCTTTCGGCAAGTGACACATAAGTCACGCACGCTGGAAGCTCGAGGAGCCGCCAAAGAGGACACCGCGCAAGTCGGCTCAAAATGCACAGAGGAAGCTTCTATGAGCCTGCAGATAAGGAAGGTAAGTCAGAGGCGAGTTTGACAGGAGAAGAGCACGAGGGGACTCGATGTACTAGAGGAGAGGATTTTTACCCTGGTTTTCTGATTGGCCCTCTCTGCAACGTCACATGCATAAAATGCTCCAAATAAGGCAAGAAGCTGCATCTAGGCCTACTAATTGGCCAAACACCCACCCCGCCGAGGAGACGAAAATCGGAGATCGCCTCTCCTACGAGAGCATAAAAGAGCCCAGCAACAGGTCCTCACGTCCTCGGTCTGATTCAAAAATTGTTGCCACGCGAAAGCTCTGCCCGAGTCCGGTCCGATATAACATCTTGAAACTTAGTATATTTTCGACAGTACGGGACTTAGAATCATGTTTACAACACGGGACTTAGGAAACTTCAAATCCGGGACTTATAATATTTCAACTAGCAAAAAGACTTCGAAAACTTCTATCATTTAAATTTTAATAATTTGTAGTCGTAGAAAATTTACATTATGGTTCCTTGTTTCCGATAAATAATTCAAAAGTTTTTGATAGTTGCGAGCGAGCGTTATCTAAATTCTGTGGCAAATTGAATAAACTGCATTAAAATTTAAATCGCGAGTGAATAATTAACCCGAAAGCTCCTGATCCCTGTCGCCCCGTTTAAATCGAAACCATCCGCTTTGGAAAGCTGAGTCGAAGCCGCTGAGAGGACGTGCAGGAAGCGGAGCAGATCCGACGCAGAGAAAAAAAATATAATGTAAGTGATTTCGATTAAATAAGCATTATACTTCCATCGCGTGCTTCTCTCCTCCTCTCTCATAATTAGTAGTTTAAGTAGCATCATATTGCAATAAAGACCTGACGATTAGGGTTACGTCTAATTGGCGAGTTATTCGGAAAATAGCAGAATCCGAATTAAGAAACTTAAATTAAATTTGTGTGTGTCGTAAAATTAATTCGGTTTTAAAAGACTTTCCGGCGGCTACCCGGATTATTAAATAGATCGCGAAAGTAGTCAAGCACCGACGGCGCGCAGCTTCGCGCTCCGAAGCTTTGTCCCCATCCGTGTTTAGGGAAGCAGAATAACCCGTAGAGTTACTGTCTGGCGACAGCTTTCAATAGCTTAGGGCATAACAGGTTATTTACTTATAATTTTTTGGTGCATCGGCCGGGAAATATTTTGAAACGCGAAAATTTCAGTCATTTTTGAGTGATTATTAGATAAAACTTGTGAAATCGAAACTTAAAATCAGGTCGAAACAGGGATAGTTACAAGAAACCTCTTTAAAAACTAAGAAAGTGATCGTTAACATAATATTTAAGAAAGTGTTTGTTTACTTTCTTGGCATAGCATACACCGGAGAGCTCTTTGAATACAGATCAGTGCCACAGAGAGAAGTACAAGCTAAGGTCCGTCGAGTGGAATCTCCGGCGTTAACAAGAGTCGTTGACCATCTCTATTTTAAATTGCCACGTGAACGAGTGTAGATAATACAGTCAGCATCTGCCACAAAGGGTGATCAGAACCATCTAGAGTGCGCAGGATATTAATAATAGTAAGTTGTTAACATAAATCATAAGTACTTTGCAATTAATAAATAAATAAGACTAAACTTACTAAATACAACTGTAAAACGCAACATCCTAAGATAAATATAGCGAATCTCCGTCAACTCTGTAAACTGAACGTCTGTGAAGTGCTCTGGGCCAATAAAAACATAAAAATCAATATAAATAAAACCCTTGTGTATTAAATTGATAATAATACCGAAACCTCAATCAGAACAAATAAATTCGAATCAGCTTCGCAGTCACGACGTGCAGGTAAGAGTACTTTACTTGTGGACTAATCATCAGCATCCACACATGAAAGGAGTTGAGCGAACATAACGTAGAGCAATAAATAATTATTTGTAAGACTCGCGCAGCCCGTCCTACTATCTAGTACGGTCTTTACACAAATAATAAATCAATATTCGGATTCACAAAAGAGAAATGATCCCGTAGATTCAGCGTTAGAAAGAAGAGCAAGCCAAAGTTATAAAAGACTAGATAAGAGTTTATCGAAGTATCACGTAGAAGCCCCTTTTTCTAAACCAAAAGCTAGAAAGTCAATTCACGATAGAGTTCAGAGTTTCAGCAAAAACTTATTCAGCACTTATAGAGAAAGTAAAGTTACGGACGACGAAGAAGACAGTATCATTAAACAAGTTAACACCAGCGTCCCAGTTAAGCAAGTACCTATAAAACCGATTCGATTAAGAGAATCATTATTAATACCGAGTAGCCTAAATCAAGAAAATTTTTTAATTTCTGCAGTGGCCCAAACGAGCGCATCTCTAGAAGCCCCCCCCCTTTTTTCTTAAACTCCACCTTCGAGCAGCGAGATCCTACTCGTACAGAGACGAGCGACGCCGCTCACGAATTAAAATCAGCCGAAACCGAGAAAAATCCATCGACCGAATTATTAACTTGATGTAAGCGGGCTAGTCGGGGTGGTCTAGAAAGGTCAGGTGAAGAGAAGGAGGCGCACGAGAACGTGCGCTCGTTGCGCCACGTAGCCGCTGGCGTCAGTGGAGTTCGCTCCTTGGAGAGCGGAGTGACGGAGAGGCCTGCTGTAAAGCAGGCGGTGAGATGGCAGGCAGGCAGAAAGGGCCTGCTGAGGCTTACAGTCCTTGGCTTCTTCGTTGCCTAGAGAGCGGACACTGCTCGGTTCTCTCTAGGTCGACTCTTGGATTGAGTCTGGACGAGGGAGGGCCGCCCAACCATGTGTAGGTTGCACCACCCAATTTGCAAACGGGAAAGTGGGGAGTCTTTTTCTTTGAGTTATTACGGGGGATGATGACTCTGGGGTGTTTGGCCTCGGTTGAGGCGTTGGAGTGGCGAGCAACGGCAAATCCGTTTGAGTACTGCTGTGCTGGCAATCTGGTGCTGGTTCGATCTGGGTGGCGGCGTCGACAATGGGAGTCTTCCGATGCTGGTGGCACTCTAAAACGAGCGCTCGGTTGGTCTCGGCAAGGAGAAGGTGTAACAGCTTACACTCGGCCCTCAACTCCTGAAGAGCATGAAAGGTCGGCATCGACATACGCCGAGTTAGCGCTGAGAAGTGCTGATTAGGGAAGGGAGAAAAGAAATACACGAAGTATTTTCTTTTGAGAACAAAAATCAGATTTATTGCGCTAGAGTGTGCTGTGCAAGTTGCCTGGGCTCCGTTGTTGCCACTCAGACGCGGTCTGATGCGGGGTGGGGGATGCCTCGCCCTGGAAACCGGTCCGCTTATATGCCCTCCAAGGCGCTGCTCCTCTTTGGGGAGTACGGCAGCCGCCTAGCGGCCGCGCGCGGTACTAGCGGTGCTGTGGGCGCGCCGCGGCACTGAGGCGCTGTCGAGCGGGTTACCGGCATCCAGGGGCTTGTGCGAGAGAGCCTGCGGGTGGGTTATAACAAACTATGTCGAATTTGTCCGAATCCTTCAACTTAGAAAATATGCAGAATTTATCCAGCTCCTCGATAAACTCAACCATTGAAAACGCGACTATTATTAATACAATCGAAACTAATACCCAATCGCAAGAAAGAGAAAAAAATGACGTAATTCCCAAAAATTTAATGAAATTTGAAGTAATACCAGCAAATAAACAAATAAAGTTACTATCGAGACAGTCCCTGTCAGAATCAGCAGAAGAAGTCGCGCGAGAAGCAGAAGAATTACAAAATAAATTCGCGTATCACTTGAAAATTCAATTGAGTCTCTGCGTTAAAAAGGAAGTTTTAGACGACTATTCTCAAAGTTCGGAGAACGTTGACAAACTAGGCGAAAAACTTAGAAAGGGAGAAAAATTTTCTAGCGTATACGACTACGTCTGCCGTCGGATCTCGAATTTTTGGGGAATCACTGCATTTAAAGATAGCCCTAACATCACTCGCGATTACATAGAGAATAACGAACAGTTCTCTACGCCGACTGGAAATATAATAAACTCTTTACAAATAATTGCTCCGAAAACGCGTTTAAATTTCGACGAAAAAATAAACGAAGAAAATAGTGAAAGTTAAACCGAGAGTAAAAAGGACAAAATGGCGCCGCAAATAAAAGGAATATCTTTAAAAGACACGCTCGATTTACTTCCCCGTTTCAATGGTTCGAACATATCAGTAACGCATTTTGTTGACGGTTGCACAGAAGTGCGAGATAATCTCCCCGAAGGAAACAAAGAAGACTGTGCGCGACTCATTCGAATGCGTCTTTTTGGCGATGCGTTAGCGTGCGCAAGGGGACGAAAATTCAAAACTATTGATGAGATCATTCAATTCTTTGAGAGTAATTTCGGATCTTCAAAGATGTACCACGAAGTTTCGGGAGAACCAGCTAAAATCAAACAGCGTCTGACGGAAAGTGTAGTCGTTTACTCGAATCGCATTCGAGAAATCGAAAAAGAAATCAAGAAAGCCGCGGTACGCGAAAGGAGAGCAACGGATAAAAATAATTTTAACGAGTAATTAGAAAAAGATTGTGTTAGGTTTTTTATTCGAGGTCTTAGATGGGAAATACAAACTAGAATGGGTGATATGCAAACACTAGAAAAAGCCCACGAGAAGGCGATAGAAATCGAGAGGGATTTCGCGTATACAGAAGAAAATGATGAAAATTTAAGGCGAGAAGAAGCGCGATTAAAACCAAAAGAGACTCGTAGAGTAAATGTTGTAGAAGCTACTCCGGAGATAACGTGCAGCTTTTTGTTGGACACGTCGCGATGAATTGTTTGAAATTCTGTTTACAATTTTTAAGTAATAACCGTCCCTCTCAGCCAAATGGGAATCCAAATAATAGTCGTTTTTCATCATTTAATGGAAATAATACTCGAAATAATAACCAACAATCGTATAATCGTAATAATAACTGGAATTAATTCGAAAGAAATTTCCGGTATAATAATCAGCAAAACAATTATCATCCAAATAACGAAGCGATTTCGAACAATAATATAAGAGATAACAATAATCAAAATCTTAATAATTCCACTTCAAATTTGCCAACTTTTTCTGTCATTACTGTCTAAAACCGGGGTATTATAAGCGTAATTGTTATACATTGATGAGGGATATGCAAGAAGGAAATTTGCCGACGGGAAACGGTCGCGGCAATCCTCGCGCGGGCGGAGAGGCTGCCAATTAAAATGCTCGCCCGAACACAGAGACCCAGGGAGCGAGCACATTCTCTACGAGACAACAGTCAACTTAAACCAAAAGAACTGTGCACCCAACGTCGAGATTGATATTAAAGAGTTGATACGTCTTGCAATTTTTATGTTAGACACCGGGTCTTCGCCAAATCTATTAAAAATTTCACATGTCCCGATTTATTTACCAATAAACTCGCAAGAAATAATTTTGTTAAGAGAATAACTTCAGCATCAATAAAAACCCTAGGGACTATAACAGTTAATTATGACAGTTTAAACATTTATTTTCACATAGTCGGTGACGAGTTTCCGATCAGAGAAGCAGGAATATTGGGCAGCGATTTCTTTCAACAAACAAGTGCAAACATTTGGCAATATGGCATACAGCAATAAATATAAGCAACTGAATATATAAAATCTATATAATGACCCTTTGGCGAAGAGGGTTAAATATTATATTCTTATTCTATATATTGTTTTTATATAGATACTTCAAATAATATTGAAAACTTCGAAGAACAATCTCCATCTGAAGAATCTAGTTCATCAATAGCGACCGGGGAACCTTCAACAACGTCCGATGAATTCGATAATATTAACCAAATAAGATTTTGCAATAATGTGTTTGTGACACCTACGAGACCAATTCAGTGCGGTGAAAGTGAAGTAAGAGACGACTCGGCGAAATGGACTATCGATAAAAAAACGATCAATGTTTTGTTGAATCGAGGATTTCAACAGAATATGAATGCTGATTTTTCATTTTCGAAGCGTGAGATACACAGTTTTCTATCGAACTCTTCCTAATGGTAGTACACAACTTCGATCATGGCTGATTTATTCAAAAAGTGCTATGGCGATATTTTGCGGGCCCTGCAAGCTATTCGGCGAATCACAAGTTCTTACAGCTGGCTACTCTGACTGGAGAAATGTCTACCATGTTGTTAAAGATCACGAAGAAAGTAAGACACATAAGCCAAACGTCACTGCATTTTTAGAAAGGAGTCAGTCAGAAAAAAATATTCATGCACAGTTAGGAAAACAGATAAATGATGAGATACGGTATTAGCAAAATGTATTAAAACGGGTCTTTGCAGTTATTAAGGCATTACAATCACGCGGGTTACCATTTAGAGGAGATGATGAACGCATTGGTTCTTTACACAACGGTAATTATATGATGGTTTTAGAGCTTATTTCTGAATTCGATCCCTTTTTAGCAGAGCACATTCAATTATATGGTACCGCGGGTAAAGGATCGACTTCATATCTCTCAAAAACAATATGTAACGAATTTATTGAAATTATGGCTAAACAACTCACTCAAAAAATTGTATCGAGCATCATAGCTGCTAAGTATTTTTCAATTAGCACTGACTCCATGCCTGATTTATCTCACGTAGACCAATTAAGTTTTGTAATTCGATACGTAGATGAAACCGGCTATCCAAGAGAACGGTTCATTAAATTAATACCAAACTGTGGTCATAAAGCAGAAGAACTAGCAGAAGTAGTATTATCAACTTTAGAAGAACTTAAATTAGATATTAAAAATTGTAGAGGGCATCGTATGACAATGCGAGCAATATGTCTGGTGCCTACTCAGGACTTCAAGCTCGTATTAAAGAAGTTAATCCTCGTGCAGATTATGTTCCCTGCTCAGCGTACCCATTCAATCTTGTCGGTACTTATGCTGCTGAATGTTGTCCACTAGCAGTACAATTTTTTTTTCATTTTACAACAATTATATAATTTTTTCCGTGTTCGACGCAGAGGTGAAAAATCTTAATGTTAGCATTAAAATCAAAAAGCAAGTCCCTCAAAAGCCTTTCCCAGACGCAATGGTCAGCACGGCACGATGCATGTGAAGGCTTACGTACGTCGTATCCTGAAATCATATCCACTTTACACGAAATAGCAGAGGATTTAAATAAAAAATCATTAACGCGCTCGGAAGCTCTTGGTTTATACAATTCGCTTGCTACTCTAGAGATTTGTTTTATTGCTTTATTTTTGTTGCGTCGAAAAAACGAGAGGTTGAGCGCGTGGAGTGCGGTGAGGCTTGGAGTCCGTCGTTTCGGGGAGTCCGCCTCGCGAGAGAAGCGGCCGTCGCAACGAAGCGAGCGGAGCGAAGAGGGGGGAGCTTGTCGCTGCGGGCAATCGGAGGCTCACTCTGGCTTTGACTCTCGACCAGACCGGACGTGCTGCCCCATACGCTGGTTCTTTCGTGCAATTCACTGCACTTCTTTGTACGCGATCTGCAAGACTTCTCAACAACGACCCACAAGTAAGTCCTACACTGATTTCGCGAACCGGATTTCAAGCAAAAATATCGGAACGCTAAATACCCGATAACAATCATTCTCGTCTGAGAATGTATCCAAAATTCAATCGTATCGAATACTTTTCGCACCAAGCGGAGTACGTTTCCCACCTCACCTTGTAACTATTTCGTGTGCCGTTGCACAAACAATCATTCTTCAACCACCATCGTGCCGTTGCACGTGGTAGACGTTTGTAAGTACCTTGTGAGACGTTATACACCGTGTTTTTCCTCCAGCTCTCACTCATAGCACTCTTAATGTAAACGCAATGGAAATTATTAGTTGTAAGCTAGAAAGAATAAACGTGCTTGTTTTAAAACTTTCTTATTTAATTAATCTTACGTTCCTCATAATCATTCCCGACATGCACATTTAAAGAGTTCTATAAAGCGCTCTTGATTCGCGGATATAGGTAGGCATTGTTCGCCGAACACTCAACTAATCCCCCTTCAAACTGTGCAGGTTTCAACATATTTATATTTGGAAGCTTGTATACCACAACCAATTTTGGAGCGATATTTTAAACAGATTTAATGCGGCGAGTAAGACTCTTCAGTCTGCTTCAGTGGATTTAAATGCTATTGTCGAATTGTATGATTCTTTGATCAATTTTGTATCTCAGAAACGTGATCCTGAAGTATTTACTGATTGTGAAAAAAAGCAATAGAAACATGCAAAATTGAAGTTTATAAGTCTGATATTTGTAGAAAACGTAAGCGAAAGACTCAGTTTGATGAAGAAGATACAGAGGATACTATTCTTTCAGCTAGAGATAATTTGCATATAAATGTTTTTTATGTTATTATAGATTCTTTAACAGCGCAAAAAACGAAATGACTCTTATATTAAACTAAATGAAAAATTTGGGTTCCTAATACGATTGCACAACTTGAATTCTATAGATATAGAAGAAAAAGCGAATATGCTTATTAGTTATTATTCTCAAGATTTAGATCATAACTTGATTGTAGAATGCCAACATTTCAGATCTTATCTAAAGTCTATCGACATTGTAAAACGATCTGCAAATGACTATATAAGCATTTATCCAAATTTGCACACTGCGCTTTCAATGTTTTTATGCATGATGGTGTCCAATTGTTCAGGTGAGAGATCATTTTCTGCGTTGCGACGCATTAAAAATTATTTAAGAACAACTCAAGGAATTGATCGAATGAATGCTCTTGCTCTATTATACAAAGAAGCCGACTTAAATAAGGAAATAGATTACGAACTAATAATTATCGAGTTTTCTCACGTTGAAGCTAGGAAAGCATTGTTATAAAAACTAATTAAAAAACAAAATGTAAAAATATAAAATTCATTATATTAACATTAGGTTTTATATTTATTAATAATGAATATATTTGAATAACGGTTATTCAAATTTTAAATTGCATATTTCTTGTGTACTATTATAATTTAAAAAAAAGTAATTTATATACCTTGGCAAAGAAAAATGTTCAAATTTTTTTTCCAAGTTCATCGCCGCCCCCCCCCCCCCCCCAAAGACCTGGCGCCCTACTCCATGGCGTAGCTGGCGTATTGGGTAATCCGGGCCTGATGTTCACCATATTTTGAATTAGGATAACTATTACATGTTGTTTGTTCATTAATATTTTATGGTAATTTGAAAATACTATGGACAGTATTTCCATTAATTATTAAATTAGCAGCAATACCAGTCCAGGCTATTGTTATGAACGGAACATTCATTAAAATTAAATATTTAATCATCACGTTATGTAAATAACTTTTACCACTTCCAACGAGACTATCAATAAAATAGTATTTATTTCCTATACTGTTAATTGTAGCATTAATGATCAGATCATAAATTTTTCTTTGAACGGTAGACAAAGAATTAATTATTGTTTCTAAATTTTTACTATCTTTTCATACTTGTAATTCGTTATTATATCCTTCATCGTCGTAATTATTTTCAATACTAGGTATATGGAAATCATTTAATCTCAACCCATGTAATAATAAAATACTTCCTATGTTTTTCTAAGCTCTTTGTTCTGCTTGAATTTTTGTTAATTTCGGGTCCATAAATATCCATTTGAAATATAAGAATGTATGCAGATAATTCACACATTGATTTTGGAAACTTGAATACTGCAGCTACTGCCAAACATTTATTCCATTCTTCATCAGTACTAATAACACCTGTTGATATACAAGCATTTCCATATTTATCATAGATAATTTTATCTACTGTACGTATGTCCGCAAATGATTTTTCACCACGTACGTGTTATAATAAAAGTCGTAGAAAAAATGCTTCACGCTTATTTGGATTTACAAAATACATTCTACTAATGAGAGGTTTTATAATTTTTTTCTTTTATTCCATTTTTTTTATTAAAAACATAATAGTACGAAATTTGGTGATATAAATATTGCGTTGCATTTTTATCTTCTTTATTTAATTTAAACCAAGATGTTAATATAGTATGGACATTATTATCAATCATTTCGTGTTCACATCCTTCTTGATAATAGACATATTGTTCATCTTCTTCATGAACTGCTAATCTTTTAATTACATAAGATTGCTTATGTAGTAAAAATTCCCATATGCAATATATAGCTTCAGGTGCACATACATATCTGGTCGAGAGATGTTGTGATATTTCATCATATTTATATGTATCGTTATTTTCGTTTACAATGTCTTCATTACCAGGATTATGTTCATTTGCAAATTCCACAAGAGCTGTATCAGGACCTTAATGAAAATATTTGAATAAATATTTTATAGCTTTAATCGTACTACATATTTCTACATTAATATGACATTCTGAATGTAATAATAAATATGGATTATACGGTACGACAAAACTATTATCTGCAATCCTCCGTTTTGAAAACGTAATTTTACTATTATTTTTTCTTTGTCTGTAATAAGGGTAACCATCAGGGATTATAGTGGGTTTGATCGACATAAGGTTTAGGAAAATTTTTAGTACAACGTGTTTTATCTTCATTTATACAAACACAATTTTTATTTTGTGATCCACAGGGACCGTGTATCATATTATTTTTTACTATATTGTATAAACTTGGATATTCATTTTCATATGGTATTTCAGCACTTATTATAGAATTAATTTGATCAATATCTCAAAATTTATCATTGGTATGCAGCTATAATAACATATGAATATATGGTAATCCTCTTTTTTGAAATTCTATTACGTAAACATAACCTTTAACTTTACCAAAAATATTATTTTCTAGAAGTTCGGTTTTTAAAATTTTAACTTTTTCATGAAAGACTATTGAGATTAAATCAGGACGATCTATTTAGCTTTTATACGGTAATAAATTCTCTTGAATTCCCTTCCAATTTGGATTAAATGTCATGATTATAATATCTGATTTTGCGTCGACTTGTAGTTATGTCATCGAATCTAAATGATTTTGTTGTATTGATTTAGGACTACCTATATAAGATGATAGTAATATTACCATTTTTCCAATACGAGAATTATCAATATTTACCTGATTGGAAACGAAATCCATTAATCCTTTATACTTTTCAGTTCTTAATTGTGCTTGATGAGTACGTAAGTAATATAATCGACATCCTTCGATCCTTGTCCAAACAACAACAATGAATTGTTGTGATGAATTTTACAAATTCAAATAAGGATTGAAATCACTACGTATGCTTAATCTATATGAATAAAACTGTAGTGTAGATATATTATTATTTTTATATTCTTGTTTTGTACATTTTATATAATGTTGCCATCCTGGATGACCAAAAGGAAAAATCAAAGGATATGTCATTGGGTCAAGATGTTTACTGAGAATATTTATTTGTTGTGGTTTTTCAGTTTTTTGGTAAATTCGTGTATCACGTCAAACGGAGGTTTGCTATAATTTCTTATATATACAACAGCAACTTCATTACATGTTGCGAAATATATTTATTCTTTGTATGATTATCACGTGTTAATGACATTACTATTTCAGGAGGTGTTATTTATTTATTTATTTATTCCAGAAAATGTACAAGGTATGAGGTTCATACCTGTAATCCTGCAGAGGTACACGTAGGTACCTGTTGGCAGGCCTGGTTACAAAAAAGAAAATACAAAATAATACTTAAAATTAAAAATTAAAACTATTTATATACTGTTATTTATGTACATTATCCACGTTTATTTTATCCACGCTTTAATACTTTTGTTTCTCGTAACACTATTTGATGCTAAATATTTGTCATTCAGATCATTGTAATGTGATTTCAGCGATTCTAGGGCGAAAAGTTGTCCTATATTTAATGGATTATCATTCACTATTATTTTTATTGACAATTCTTAAGATTTTGTTCTGAAGCTTTTGTAATCTGACTCGACAATTACTATATACTCCATCCCACGCTATGGAAGAAAGCGTAGTAGATCATTCTGAGTGTCTCTATGTGCATGTATTTAGAAATTTTATAAAAAATATATACTAGGTATTTAGTTTTATCAATTTCATATTGAATATGGCTGTCCCACTTTAGATTGCTGTCAAAGACAATCCCTAGATATTTAATATTTTCTACTCTAGTTACATTTTTATCAAAAATTTTTACATTTATTTGAGCTGGAACGCTCCCAACACTACTTCCAAATGTCATCCACACAGTTTTTCCTACATTTAATGATAATTTGTTTACAGCCAGCCACTCAGCTATCACAGATAAAAACTTGTTCATGCTAACTTGGGTTTCTAACCAATCATTTCCAGAAGCTATTATAGCAGTATCGTCTGCATACGAAATTATTGACTCAGTAGGAATCTCCTTTAATATATCGTTAATGTATATAATGAAAAGCAGCGGTCCCAAGATCGTACCTTGAGGGACACCAGTGTTAACTACTAAGCTATCATTCTCAGTACCATCAATTTTGACTATTTGGTGTCTATTACTTAGATAGCTGGATAGAAGATCCAACGCTTGGCCCATGATTCCAATGCGATATAATTTTGCAAGCAGTATACTCTGATCAACAGTATCAAACGCTTTCGCCAAGTCGAGGAAAGTTATTATCGTAGGTTTGCTCTTATCAACATTGTTATACAGTACGTTAGTTAAGTAATTCAGCACATCTTTAGTACCAATCCCTCTCATGAAACCAAATTGTTGCTTTGATATAATATTGCACTGTTCAACAAAATCGACATTGTGTCCAAATCTACCGCACTTGAAACAAGGACAGATGTTGACCAAATCATAGGCTTTACATTGATGATATCCAACAAAAATTTTGTTATTACTTTCTCGTACATGTGTATAGCTTGGCCTCGTTTTTCAAAATAACTGAAGTTCCTTTCATTAATGTCCTTCTCAATATCCGTGATTTCCATGTTTGTGTGATTATCAATACCTACTATCTTGATTTTCGGATTTTTTAGTTCATTCTTCATGATATCACATTGGTCCACCAACTTAGCTTTTAGCACTGTCTCTGTCAATTCCGCACTATTATCATTAAGACAGCTTATAATGACTTCTTCATTTTTGTTGACATAGATGTTTTTTGTTTGGATATTTTTTTCAGCTGTGAGGCATTCAATAACAGTTTTCATGAGATCAATAATGCTATCACTGTTTTTCCTTACGGATATTTTAGGAACATTTTTTTGGGTTAGTCTTGGGTACTTCATAACATCTGAGTACGCAAAGAAATCGCTATCCGTTTTGGTACAGCTATTTTGCAACTTTTCTTTCAAGAGGTCATTTTTCTCTGTCAGTTCACTCACTAACCTTTTCAACAGCATCCTCTCGGTTTTTAGCAGTTCAAGATCACTTTCTCAAATGGATTCATTTTCTAGGTGGTCTTGAGTCCTGTTACTAGTCTCAGCAAGAAGGTCACTCCTCACCTCTTCTGATTTTTTTAATTTAATCTGCCTCATCACAAATTACACAAACTGCTATTGTTGCTGGTTTTTGTTTGCAACATGTAAAATTACCGCGACACTTATCGGGAGGCTTATCTCGGCGCGGCGCCATGTTAATCTATATGTATAATAATAATATAGTACTCATAATAATAATATAGTTATATTATTATTATGAGCATTAATATTTTCTTCATTTTCTATTTCATACATTATTTTATATGCTTTTGCATAAGGATTGTTTAAAGAGAAAAATTACATAAAAATTCTAATATGTTTGAATCGGGTTTATCAATTTTATAGTTATTTGCTCTATATTTATTTGCAATTTCATTGTCAATAATATACAATTGGCCATATTTCAGGTTTTCATTTTAATTCGGATGTAATAAATATGAATTATGATATACCTGTCCACATATCTTTAATACTTGTGGCCCCGGATTGTTAAAGTATACTAAATTAGACCCAAAACTGGCAAATGCAAAAAAATTATTGTAACCTCTTATATTTTTCTTAAAATTAATTCTTTTTGAATTATTTTGAAATAATACATCCTTCAATTCTTGAGGATATAATGTGTTATCATCAAGAATAACCTTATTTTTATGACAACAATGATTGTATTTTGTATCATAGGATATTGCTCCCTTAAAATCTTTTGCTTTACAAAACTCACATTTAATATATATATATATATATATATATATATATATATATATATATATATACATATGAGTCATTCTTTTTGAAACCGACCACCCCCCTCTGTCCAAAAATCAGAGGCTCGAAATGATTCCTGCCCGAGCTTAAAATTTAGCTTATTGTATCTAGTTTCCATTACTGAGTGGCCTTTTTGCAAAATTCACAATGGTGGACCGGTGCAGCTCCGAAAGTACACGAATATGATTACGGAATAGCATATGTCCTTAAAACTTGCAGGAGCAGAGAAAGAATTAATAACAAAACTTATTCGCATCTATTTTTTCCCGCTGAACACGAATCCACCGTTAGTTTTGGCCTCTGGGGCCACCTTTCATCCATAACCTCAAAAAAGAGTCCAAAAATGCATTATTACGTGTCTGAGACCCGCAAAAGTGGTCAGAAAATTAGGGAAGAATCTTGGTCGCGTGTATTTTTTCCCGCTAAAGATGAATACACCCTTAGTTTTGGCCTATGGGGTCACCTTTCGCCCATAACCTCAAAAAAGAGTCCAAAAATGCATTATTACGTGGCTGAGACTCGCAAAAGTGGTCAGAAAATTTGGGAAGAAGCTTAGCCGCGTGTATTTTTTCCCGCTGAACACGAATCCACCCTTAGTTTTGGCCTATCGGGTCACTTTTTGTCCATAACCTCAAAAAAAAAATATATATATATATATATTTGGGACGATCCATGTCAACCGGATCAGTGCTGTGTCCAAAATTTGGAGTGACCAAAAAAATCGCCCGAGGGCTCATTTTGAAGCTTAGGACATCTACTTTCAGATTCCGTGTGCGCCTTTGCAAAATCCAATATGGCAGTTCCAACATGGCGGCCGGAAACTCAAGAAAAATCGAGTTTCCAGATTAAAAAACTTGTAAAAATAAAAATTCGCAACCAATCTAGTTATTTTTTGGCTCAAATTGTAGCTGATGGATGCACTTTGAAAGCTGGAGTGGTGGGTTGGCACAATCCAACAGGGCGGATCCAATATGGCGGCAAAAAGTCTAATAAGTTTGACAAATTTTTATAATCAACCGATTTGCACTAAATTTGGTACACGGGAGTTTTTAGGGTCGTTGATTACAA
>JAZHPH010000183.1:143265-165586 GCA_037356405.1 Nasonia oneida
AACTTATTAGACTTTTTGCCGCCATATTGGATCCGCCATGTTTGATTGTGCCAACCCACCACCCCAGCTTTCAAAGTGCGTCCATCTGCTACAATTTGAGCCAAAAAATAACTAGATTGGTTGCGAATTTTTATTTTTACAAGCTTTTTAATCTGGAAACTCGATTTTTCTTGAGTTGCCAGCCGCCATGTTGGAACTGCCATATTGGATTTTGCAAAGGCGCACACGGAATCTGAAAGTAGATGTCCTAAGCTTCAAAATGAGCCCTCGGGCGATTTTTTTGGTCACTCCAAATTTTGGACACAGCACTGATCCGGTTGACATGGATCGTCCCATATATATATATATATATATATATATGGGTCATTCTTTTTGAAACCGACCACCCCCCTCTGTCCAAAAATCAGAGGCTCGAAATGATACCTGCCCGGGCTTAAAATTTAGCTTATTGTATCTAGTTTCCATTACTGAGTGGCCTTTTTGCGAAATTCAAAATGGTGGACCGGTGCAGCTCCGACAGTACACGAATATGACTACGGAATAGTATTTATATGTCCTTAAAACTTGCAGGGGCAGAGAAAAAATTAATAACAAAACTTATTCGCATGTATTTTTTCCCACTGAACACGAATCCACCCTTAGTTTTGGCTTATGGGGTCACCTTTCGTCCATAACCTCAAAAAACAGTTCAATAATGCATTATTACGTGGCTGAGACTCGCAAAATTGGTTAGAAAATTAGGGAAAAAGCTTAGCCGCGTGTATTTTTTCCCGCTGAACACGAATCCACCCTTAGTTTTGGCTTCTGGGGCCACCTTTCGTCCATAACCTCAAAAAACAGTCCAATAATGCATTATTACGTGGCTGAGACTCGCAAAAGTGGTTAGAAAATTGGGGAAGAAGCTTATCCGCGTGTATTTTTTCCCGCTGAACACGAATCCACCCTTAGTTTTGGCCTCTGGGGACACCTTTCGTCCATAACCTCAAAAAAGAGTCCAAAAATGCATTATTACGTGTCTGAGCCCGCAAAAGTTCAAAAAATTTAAGGAGAAACTTATTCTTTTAGATTTTTATCTGCTAAACTAGTATATTGTGTACCAAGGGCGTAAAGTGGCTTTTTAGGCCGAGTGTGTAGTTTGCAGTACGAGTCAAGGCGAGTACTGCAACCACACGAGACACGAAGCCAAAAAGCCCACTTAGCCCTTGATGCACACCATATTTTTTATAACACAAGTATGGATTTTGGCGTTTTTTTGACATATTGAGTGGGACTAATGCAACTTTTTTCAGATTCGGCGACCACACTCTTAGTAGATTAATTTTTAAATTTCTTTACTATTTTTAATTTGTTGTATACAGAAAAAATGGTGTATAAGTATTTTTATGTAACACGCGAACGATTTTCGCGTTTTGCGTACCTATTAATAGGGACTAAAGTGACTCTTTTTTGACCGGCGGGCAAAAAAGTTATTTCAGCGGCACAATGGCCTTTATTGCCCGCTAAAAAGTCTTTATTGCCCGAAAAATTTTTGTTTGTAATTTTAACTCGTTTGCGGCTCGTAAACGCCCTCGCCTTCGGCTCGGGCTAACTCGCCTTGACTCGTAGTGCACACTCGGCCTAAAAAAGCCCACTTTACGCCCTTGGTACACAATATACTATTTATCATAGAATTTATTACAAATACATATAGAAAATTTTCCGAAAAGTTTTAGCGGGCGTTTTTCATTTATTTTTGCCCGCAAATGCGGCATATGCGGGCAAAAAAAATGAAAAACGCCCGCCGATCTGAAAACAGTTACTTAAAAAAATAATTTACGTGACAGATGGGGCAAAGCAACATTTTAAAAACAAATATCAAATAGCAAATTTATTAAATCATAAAGTAGATTTTGGCATCGAAGCTGAGTGGCATTACACTGCTACAGCACATGGGAAAAGTTGTTTTGATGGCATTGGAGCAGCATTTAAACGGGAAGCTTATCGTGCTAGTCTTCTGGCGAAACCTACAAAAGCAATTTTAACACCTGAAGCACTGGGCAAAGAATTTTTTTAAAACTATTCAGATAGTTTACTTTAGCAATACAGAACACGACAAAATGAAAAGAAAACTGAATAAAAGATTTGAAGAGGCAAAACCAGTCACAGGAGTCTTAACTCATCATGGTTTCATTATATTATCTCAAAATTTATTATTAATGAAAAAGTATTCGAATTCTAAAAATGGAGAAAAATTGCTTATGTAACTTAATGTAATTGAATAATCAACATTGAAACTTTTGTACTCTTTATGTAAGTATTAATACTATTGTATACATGCTTTATGTAATTACTATAACAAATATTCAATAATAATACAATGGACCTAAATACATAAGAAAAGCTTTGTCGCTAATTTTTTTACCACTTTATCGAGTAGTAACTGCGTAATACTGCATTTTTGGGCTGTTTTTTGAGGTTATGGATGGATGGTGGTCCCATAACAGTCTATAACGGGCCAAAACTAAAGGTGGATTCGTGTTCAGCGGGAAAAAATACACGCGGCTAAGCTTCTTCCCTAATTTTCTGACCACTTTTGCGAGTCTCAGCCACGTAATAATGCATTTATGGACTCTTTTTTGAGGTTATGGACGAAAGGTGGCCCCAAAGGCCAAAACTAAGGGTGGATTCGTGTTCATCGGGAAAAAATACATGCGAATAAGTTTTGTTATTAATTTTTTCTCTGCCTCTGCAAGTTTTAAGGACATATATCTGCTATTCCGTAGTCATATTCGTGTACTGTTGGAGCTGCACCGGTCCACCATTTTGAATTTCGCAAAAAGGCCACTCAGTAATGGAAACTAGATACAATAAGCTAAATTTTAAGCACGGGCAGGAATCATTTCGAGTCTCTGATTTTTGGACAGAGGGGGGTGGTCGGTTTCAAAACGAATATATATATATATATATATATACTTGTGGGGCTTCGCCCCCCTGCTCGCTTCGCTCGCTAACCCCCCAGTTTTGGTTGTGGTTTTAATTTTAAAACTATTTGTTGAAAATATTATTATTTTCTTGGTGTATTATTTAAATGAATCTATAAAAGTATTAAATATAAAATGAATATTTGATTATAGTAATCGCAAAGCAATATTTTCGAAGAAGCAAGCACTGTTATGTTACCAATTTAGTTAAGACAGTTTTTTGCATGGTTTTTACTTTCAGAAAATATTCAAGGTGACTATATATGGAATAAATATAAAAATAGTTTTACAGAAGATTTTACTGAATACAAAGAAAATCTTGCACTTTTGCATGTTAATAAAATATTTGAAACTGAGGATAAATCATGTGGATCATTTGATTTCCCTATGCCGAACAATATAGATTTCAATAACATTGTTAATAATGAAGAAATCGTATATTGTAAATTTATGTTTGAAAAAGTGTACGTTCAAATGATGATCAAAGAAATATTTTCAAAATTTTATGTGAACAAATTCATAAAATATATTTTATTGATGGTCCTGGTGGTACTGGAAAAACATTTTTATATAAAACATTAATTTATTATTTTATTTCTCAAAACACAAGAATTTTATCTATGGCAAGGACTGGTATAGCTTCGATATTACTTCCAAAGGGAATGACCAGTCATAGAACTTTTCGTTTACCTTTAGATTTAACCAATATCGAAGTCTCATTGTTACAATCTAAATCTGACAAAGAAAAATTACAAAAAGCGGATTTGATTATTTGGGATGAAGCTTCTATGATTCCAAAAAAAGCTCTAGAAATAGTCGACAAAACCTTACGTGATCTATGTGATATCGACATTCCTTTTGGAAATTAATTAATAGTATTAGGGGGGGATTTTCGACAAATTCTCCCTGTTTTGAAAAATAGTAGTAGAAGCAGTACTATAGCAGAAACTGTAAAATCATCATACCTTTGGCCAAATTTCCATATTTTTAAGTTAAATATAAACATGCGTTCATGTCATAAAGAATTTTCTATATTGTTATTAAAAATTGGAGAAGGAAAAATTACAACATTTAAAATTCCAAATGAATGGAAAACAACTGAAGTATGTTCAAAAATTTTTGCTAAAAAACTTCACTTTTCGTTAAATAGTGTAATACTTACTTCTCATAATGAATACACGTATTTTTTGAATAAAAAAATTTTAAAACAAATGGATGGGGAGACAAAAACATATTATAGTATAGATACTGCAACATATAAAGGTGTTGACAAATCTGATGATAATATTTACATAAATTTTCCGATGAAAGTATATATACACGACATGTGCATTGACTCTCGACGATTTCATATTCTCACCTTACGCTCTCTGTAGAAATTATAGTCTTTCTTTTGAAATGTAACTGTTGAGAATAAGCGCGCAGAATTCGAGCGACTGCAGAGAGAGAGCACGATGGGACTGTTCTTCCCTCTCTCCCCGTCCAACTAAGGCCAGCGTCGACGTCGCGGCTGCGGCGGCGTCGCTCACTTCTCTGTGTGCTCTCATGCGATAAAGACGCGTTCGTGATACAATTGTTTTACATAGTTCCTTTGTTTATTAGTTCGATTTTTGTTCATTATTTGTGTTAAGTAAAATCGAGGGTAAGCTTCACTAAATAAAGTGTTTAATAGGAAAATTAGTGTTATTCATTTTCCAAGTCACGCCAGGCCTAATAAAAGCTCAACAGGTTATGGGCCCAGCACGCTTCCACTGCGCTGCTTGGGATTTTCTAGACCTGCACGTGCACTAGAAAGTACCTCGCGAGTGAAGTGCCAAAATTACGGATTTGCCTTTTCAGAGGGGGTGAAATCGTTTGAAGTGCATAGCTGGTTTAAAAGCTTGAAGACAAGTTCGACGTGTTGTGTTTTCGTTCCCGTTTTCGATCAGCAACGGTTGACATCTGCCGCGGAGGAGAAGGCCAAGGAGATGACCCGCTGCTTTGCTTTGTTTCAAAAGGCGACTTCTCAGCTCGAGTGACAACATGTCCGATCAGGCAAAGAGGGTATCTTTGCAGATGCCGAAGACACGAGGTAAGTCGCAGTGTTTTGTTCATGAAGTGCGCGAGTGAAAAATCTTGTGTGAAGTCAGTAAAATCTTCATGACGCAAAATCCGTAACGCGGCATGCGAGGCAGGCGATTCCGAGAATCAGCCCGAAGCCGGTAACGTGTTTAAGCGTGCCTGTGCGCGCGCAGCGAAGCAAAATGGCGGCGCCCGGCAACGCGGGAAAAAGAAGTCGTTGGCGCGGGAAAGAGAAGCCGTTGGCGCGGTCAAGCGCGAGCGCCATCTTGCTCTCAGTGCACATTAGAGCGCTGGGGCGAGTTAGTTCCCCATGCGCACAAACGATGATGCTAGTTCCGCTAATCAAAGCTTGACTACACGTACGTAAACGCACGTGAATGCTCGAAAATGCTATGTTGCAAACTGAGAACATCGGCTCGAATTTTGATTGAAAATTCATTCTCGAATAAAATCTTAATCTATGTTGCGACGCATTGATCGAATCGGGAAGCGGAAATGTTACTAAAACTAGACTCAAGTTCGACTAACCTTTTATAAATAAAAATTGCAATTTTAAGTCCGATTAAAAATTATAGTGATACAGTTAACTGACTAGCTTGAATTTAACAGATGAGATAAACCTGCAGTTGTTTCTGCTGCTGCAGGACCAGGAGCTGGAAATTTCAGAAACGTATCCAGATGACTCCTTTTATAGAGAGTTGGATATTGATGGGAACATCTACATAATGACGTCAAGTGGTAAAAGATTTGATTTAGGTAAAATTTGAATTTTTCTGATAAGTTTTAAAACTAAAACTCGATCTTCCACAACAAAATATGTACATATTAAATTTTCAAAAAATAGCATGCTGTTCAGTCCCAAAATTTAAATGTTGGCCGGTACATGCAGGGTAGTGTATGTTGTTGCTGCTACAATGTGTGTGCTGTAAAATCACAGTTTTATTTTTAAAACAAATAGGCAATTTGCATTGCTTTCTTGATTATTGTTTGTCAACTAAGCACATGCTTAATAAATTGCTGCATGTGATAGAGTGTTTGTTTTTGATTGTCGTTCGTCAAAACAAACAACTCATTTACAAAATATTCTTAGATAACTCTCTCGTCGAGGAACGTTTACTGGAATCCGTGAAGAAGGAGATCAAAAGGTTTCGAGCTGAAGAGGTGGCTCTAGCTGAAACGGTTGACCCAAGCCAACGTGGGAATACCTTGTCCCCAAAGCTGGATGTTGATACTGATGTAACTACTGACGGTGGGCCGGCCTATAAGTTCGATGAAGGGAAAGAACAAAAGTCCGATTTTGTGGATAATGACAGCTGGAAAATTAAGTTTGAGAAAAGCTTGAAAGGTAAATCCACCCCTGTTGTTAAATCGAATATACCGATACAACTGAATTTGGGACTGAACAAATTCCGTCAGGATGAGGGGACAGCTAAGTTTGGACAGTTTTCTTTGAATGATTCTAATGAAAATATTGAAATTTCAGAGGTAACGGCTAAGCTGAATGAATTAGAAAAAGAAAACAAAGAATTGAGAGGGAAAATCGAAAGTGAGTGCAATCGAGTACACGATGACGTAGTCACCGAATTGATCAGACACAAATATGCAGTGGATGAGAAGTACAGCTGGATGGAAGAAAAAGTACAGTATTGGGCAGAACAAGATCGACTGTACGAGGAAGAACAGATTTTATCTGCTGAAAAATCTGCACAAAACAACCGTCGATCATCGAATCAAAACGCTGCAAATGAAGTAGTTACAAAACCTCATGTGAGTAGAGAATATTTAGCAAAACTAGTCCAGGATGAAGTTAATAAAATTGATTCGAGTAAAAGTACTGGTATAAAAGACAAAATACAGATCGAATTAACAAATAAAGATAGTACTTTTCGTAGAGAATATAAATTAACACAAAATTTGAATGTTAATACCTTTTTAGACTTTTTAACTTCAGAACTAACTCTTACTGATTTATTGTACGTAATTCATTCGACGGTTCAGCCATCACGCGTGCCTGATCAAACTAAGTTGGAAAAAGATAAAGTTCGAGTTCGAGACATCATTATCAATAGAATCGATATTTCCTATTACGAAAAGGTATCGGATATCCGGAATCCTATTTAATTGCTAGATGAAATAAAACGCATTAAAGCAAATGAATTGAACGTGACTACAAGAAGTATTCGAAAAGAATTGCACACTATTCGATACAATCCAAATAAAGAGAAAGCATCAGCTTTCTGGGATAGATTCGATAAATTAGTTCGATTGTATAATAAGTTGCCCGACACACCTTCCTTATCAGATGACGAAATATGCGATGCATTCTATGAGGCCATTGTCGTACATTTACCTCAAGTGTCTGATCCTGCGGCGCTTTGTTACAAATGCGGTAACAAGGGCCACTACCAGGACGAATGCACAAGGTCAGGGAAGATGTGCTTCAGATGCAAGAGGTACGAAGGGCGTGTCCGTGCAAACTGCCCATACACGGAGAGTCAGCTGGAAAAGGTGTTGAAGGAGAATGAAAGTCAAAGAAGGTATGAATCCTCAAATTCTAATCGGGGTGGCTTTAGTCGTGGTGTAAAACGACGCAATTACGAGCCACAGAAGGGTAGCAACCCTAAGAACACCAAGTCCGATAGAGGCCATGCCCGAGGCAGATCACGGGGGAGAGGTAGACAAAATAGACAAAACAACAACAATTCTACCAAAACCTCCGAATCTGGTGAGTGCACAGGTCTGTATGTAGACAGTACACTTCTTAACGTGGAAGAAAGCGATAAAAACCAACTGATTAGATTTCTGGCGGACTCTGGTGCTACGGAGCACATGACTAATTCTAAATTCATTTTTAAAACGTTTGATAATACTAAAAGGCTCGATATTAAATGTGCAAATGACATTGATTCAGCGATTATAAAATCGGAGGGAGTAGGTAACATATCTGGTTACACTAAAAATGATAACTTTTTAAGCTTGAAAAATGTAATCTATGCTAAGTCATTGTCGGAATATTTGCTATCACTGAGGAAATTTGTTGATAAGGGCTTAGGTATCTACTTGGATAACAAGAAAATTGATATATTTGAACCGATGTCAAAAACGATTTTTGTCTCTGAGATATATGAGTAACCTTATTGGATAATAGAGTTAGAAACAAATAACTCGGATAAAAATGAAAATAATAATGTAAATAAGGTTGTTGCATATATAACCACAAGGCGTCGTGAATATCCAACTGTAAGTGTTGCGCCCAATAAGGAGAGCAAATCCACAACCAAAGAGATAACTCGTGAACAAGACAAGCTTGAAAGTACAGAGATTGATGAAAATAATAAGCTTGATGAACCGATGCAAATTGACACTGAATTAGACGTAGAACAATAACTTGTTTCAGACTAATAAAGCTATGCTATGGCATGTCAGATTGGGACACGCTTCGTTGAAAAAGTTGAAAGAATTCCAAAGAAAGTTTCCAAATTTGAAAAACTTAAAGGAAATTAAGTTCGATGTTTCTGTACTGGATTGCGAAGTTTGTATTGTATCAAAATTCAACAAGCTACCTTTCAGTTCGACTAGACAGAGCGAGTAAACCTCTGCAAATTGTTCACGCAGATACAATGGGACCGATTAGTCCATCTATACATCCCAAGAAATACAGATTCATATCTGTATTTATCGATGATTATTCACGACTTGCGATGGCGTATCCAATGAAACACAAAAGCGAAACGGGTTATTGTCTTGAATCTTTCATTAAAAGCTCGAAAAATTTATTAGGATCTAACGCTAAGTTCTGTTACCTTAGATGTGATCAGGGTACAGAATTTACAGGAGGGTATACACAGGAAGTTCTAGATAAGTTCGAAGCAGAGCTACAGTTAGCTAGCCCAGATACACCTGAGCATAATGGAGTGGCTGAACGTTTTAATCAGACCATCCAAAAACTTCGAGAGCTTCAATGTACGATACACGCCTACCTGAGAATATGTGGGATCTTGCGCTGAATGCAGCCGTTTATTTCTATAATAGGACGCCTTATAGCTCGAATGAAATGGTACCACCCTTACAAATGTTCAAACCAGACTTCAAGCTCAACCTGGAACAACTAAAGCGGTTTGGTTGTATAGCTTATAGCAAAGTACAAAGGAAAACAGGACCTAAGTTTGATCAGCTGGGAAAACGAGTAGTATTGATAGGCTACAAACCAACTGGATATGTATTTTTGAAACCAGAAGAAGGAAAATACTACGAAAGTAGAGATGTTCGAATCAATGAAAAGCTCGTGTTTGGAGACAAATACAATAAAAAGAGCATTAAGGATTGGGCTAATCCAATGGAAGAAATAAATAGAGAAACATGGCTTGTTAAGTTCGATGAAGATGATGAAGTTTTTATCTCTGAAACGGAGGGAGAAAAACGGCGAAGAGGTCGCCCAAGAAAAGTAAAAGAAGTCGAATGTCCATCAGAGTCACAGGTACTTGGATCCGAATTAAACTTGCTGGAAGCAACTGTGGAGAATGATCCGAATTCCTACAGAGAAGCCATGAGTACGAAAAACAAGCTTGAATGGCAAAAGGCTATTAGGAGCGAATTAGACTCAATGGAGAAGAACAAAGTCTGGACACTTGTCGACAGACCTGTGATTCAAAGAGGAAAAAGACCTAACATAATTGACTCAAGATGGGTTCTAAAAACAAAAGTTGGATTGAATAATGAAAACAAGTATAAAGCTCGACTTGTGATAAGGAGTTTCAAAGATCAAAACCATTATAAATTAATGGAAATATATGCACCTGTTTCTCGGCTACCTCTGATTAGATCAGTGCTAGCAATCATAAATAAGTTTGATCTCGAAGTAAGACAGCTTGATGTTAAAACAGCTTTTCTGAATGGAACAATCGACAGTGAAATATACATGGAAATACCTGAGGGTATTGACGTTTCACCTGAAATCAGACGAAATAAAGTCTGTAAAATTCATCGTGCTTTGTACGGATTGATAAGTCCGAAAATGTGGTATGAAAAATTTACAGAAGTAATAAAACTAGGACTCAAGTCTCATGATTCAGAGGCCTGTCTCTTTACTTGGCGCAACAATGAAAAATATCTGATAATGTTGCTGTATGTTGATGATATACTGATAGCCAGTAAAGACACACAAAAGCTGGATGAAATTCCGTCAAAACTTAAGTTGGAATTCGAAATGTCTGATATGGGAGAGCCCAAGAGTTTCCTTGGCATTGAAATAAGTCGGGTCAAGGGAAATCAAACGATGACTCTGACTCTAGAAAATTACATAGATAAAATGCTGAAACGTTTTGGATATAGTGAAATGCATCCTCAGAGAACGCCAATGGTGACAAACCAAGTGTCAAACCGAGAAAGGCGAGAAAGAGAGGAAAGCGAGATAGTAGGTTTTCTCTTATATCTTGCTAATACTGTACGTCCCGACATAGCATATGCGGTGAATGTGTTAAGTAGACACCAAATCAACCCCACTGATGAGGAGTGGAAAATGGTGAAACGAGTTTGCAGATACTTGAAATACACCAGAAGTCTGGGTCTTAACTTTGAAGGAAAGCTTGATAACTTACAAGGTTTTTCAGATGCCAGCTTTGCTGACTGCAAAGGCTCGATTACAACGAGTGGTTTTGTAATCAAGCTCTATGGTGACACAGTATCGTGGAAAACCCATAGATAGAAATTCGTAGCTTTATCGACCTGTCAAGCTGAGTATGTAGCAATGAGCGAAGCTAGTCAGGAGATGGTATCTCTACAAAACTCGTTAAGCTTGATACTGAGAAACTCCTTCTTGCCCATGACTCTTTAGTGCGATAATAAAGCTGCTGAGGCTAGTACTCAAGTAAGCAGTACATATGACTGTAGTTAGAGAACACGTTCGAGAGTGCGTAGCCAGAAATCTAATCAAAGTCAGTTGGATCGCATCAAAAGATCAAATAGCAGATATATTCACAAAAGCGTTGCCTTTTGAATTACATGCTAAACTAACTAAATTGCTTTTAAACTATTATTTAAAATATTAACATTTGTTTGCTTCTTTCAGACGCTAAACCGTAATGTTGAACGACGTCGATGAAATCTGCTCGGGAGGGAGTGTTGAGAATAAGCGAGCAGAATTCGAGCGACTTCAGAGAGAGCACGATGGGACTGTTCTTCCCTCTCTCTCCGTCCAACTAAGGCCAGCGTCGACGTCGCGGTTGCGGCGGCGACGCTCACTTCTCTGTGTGTTCTCATGCGAGAAAGACGCCTTCGCGATACAATTGTTTTACATAGTTCCTTTGTTTATTAGTTCGATTTCTGTTCATTATTTGTGTTAAGTAAGCTCGAGGGTAAGCTTCACTAAATAAAGTGTTTAATAGGAAAATTAGTGTTATTTATTTTCCAAGTCACGCCAGGCCTAATAAAAGCTCAACAGTAACATACAAAATTATACACATCTCAAAACAATGTTATATAAAACATTTCATTTTTTGTATCTTACATTCATTATTTTTTAGATATATACTAAATCTTGACAATGGAATGGGATCCATATCAAAATTCTTTCGTTCAAGTTAACACTGAAGAACACAGAAATTATTTACGAGCATTGAATATTCAACTTGAAGAACACGTAATTTATGAAACAAATTATGAACTTTATATTAGTCAGATGGCACAAGAAAATTATGATGATAACTTAGAAATATTAAATTCAAAAATTGAATTTTATGAAAAATTTGAAGTATTTGGAAACGTGGCAAAAATTTTTACAGAACTCGATCAAATTCCTACAAAAATGACATTAACCATTCAAACTATTCTGAAGTTTCGTAAAAAGCAAAATTTATTTTCAAATGCTTTGAAAAATGATACTGATGCTTACATTAAATATATCATCAATATAGCTAATATATTAAATCACATTAATCAAAATTAGTTGTCATCATATATTTTATAAATTATCATGTTTAACATTTGTAGATGCTAATGCTTTTTTCTCACAATTTTCATATTTTTTATGTCAAAATTATTGTAACGTATTTACATAATTTCATAATTTCATAATTTCTTGATCGTGTTTATCTAAGACTCTCGTGGTTATATGGCTATTGGCGATGATTCCACGTTTTTTTAGATTATATTGTATAATTCTAATTAATAAAAATGAATCAATAATAATAATTTAATTTACAAATGCATGAACTTTAGAAGAAAATTCATTTTTAACAATAACCATAATATTATATAATTTGATCATTCATGAAATTATATGAAGTCACTGGTAATTTTTATACAATATAATAAAAAAAAATAAATAAATAAAAATAATTTGCTTCTAACAGTACCCCTTGGGTGGTGTGGAAAACTGTCTATTGTTGGTTCAATAAGTAAACAATCTATAATAATTTTAAAGTAAGCAAACAATCTATAATAATTTTACTTTCTAAAGTTTATTGAGTTCTTTAAACTCATTTATTTTGTCCATCTTATTATTAAGGTAATATTATTCTTACAGGTACATATTCAGTGTGGGGGGAGCATACACATTTTCAAACATAACATAAAAATGAACGATTATTACGTTATTTTGTGGGGGGGCTAAGTGGGTGGGCTGTGGGGGGTGGGGGCTGTAGTGCAGTGTAGCCACAATAACTATATAATATAAGAAGATATATATATATATATATATATATATATATATATATATATATATATATATATTTGTGAATACGAAATGACTATTTATGTATTTATGCATATCACAAAATGTTATCTGCAGATTCGATTTACATAAAAGGGATGCTACAAATAATTACTCCTGCAGATATAATCGTTTTTTTAAAGTTTTGTGTTCGTGACATATAATGACGAATGCTGTAACTATTTATTCATATCACGAAATAAAATCCGCAGTTTTGGTCAATATCAAAGGGATGCTGCAAATGTCTAGGTTGAAACGTGGCAGTTCGACTGCACGTTACAAGTGGATAATTTGCGCCGCGCAATAGAGAGGCGACGACAACCTCGCAACGTGGCAGGTCGAGTCGCGAGTAGGCGCACAGGAGGGGGAGTAGTTCGCGCGGGGAGCGCGTGCAGCGCTGGCCCCGCGGCCACGTGTTGCCGCGTCGGGAGAGCTCGCTCTCTTTCGCTCCGCAACGCTGCTACCGATAGGACGTCTGCGCTGCTCACCGAGGTTCTCTATTGTCTCGTGACACCTGTACCCGCGCGCCATTGCAGCTCATATTCGATCTCGTTATCGTAGCAAGTAAGTAAAAGTGTACTTAGCGTGCGAATACATTAGTGCGGCTGTGCCTCGGATGAACGCGTCGCGACACGGTTAGTGCGACGCAATGCACTTTGACGGTCGCGGCAAGGGCGGCGAGTCGAGTGTCGTGCGGTCTCGTCGCCTGCTGCGAATTTTGTAAGCTCTCGTTTTTCCTCGCTATCGTTCCTTTCACGCTATCGTTACTCTCCGCTCAAGCTACCGTTTGTCTTTTCCATGCTCTCGCTCTCGCACAATTCCCCGCTATCGTTACCCATGTATTGTGCATATTCCCTCGCTATCGCTCTCACCTCGTATTGTACCTCCCCGCTATCGTTTCCTCACCCCGCCATCCCTATCAGCTACCGATTACTGCGTGTTACCGAGCTACCGTTAGTAAGTAAGTTAGTGATTAGGGTAAACTAGCTATTAGTAGAGTTTCCGTGAAGTAGCCGTCAGGATGCACGAGTGTGCGCAGAGAGGGCGGACAAGTGGTGTGTCATCGCGCGGTCGTGTCGAGGTCGTCACCTCGTGAGGTGGTTTTCGAGAAGTCAGTATAGAGTACGGGTTTTCCCACGATGCGGTATATGGAAAAAATAAGCGTCTGATGGGCCGGGGAAGTCGCATAACTCGCGAGGATAAGAGAGGAGAGGCGGGTATTCGCCCGCACCGGCAAGTCGGCGGACGGCGCGCTGACGAGCATGGCGGCGGCGTCGATTGCTCGGTGGGCGCGAGTGACCTCCCCGGAGGGAGGTTAGAATTATTAAAATCGTTGCGGGGCCGCGTGTAGAAGTTCGCTCTTACTCACGATGACCTCGATCGGCGGCGTGACGTCCGCATAGTGGTTTAGTTAGTTCAGCGTAGTGCCTCTGGACTGTAGAGGCCGCAGGTTTTCGGCAGGTTGCCGTGGTTGTTAAGAGGAAAAATGAAGAATAAACACGATATATCATACCCGCAGCAAGCCTTAATGAGTTTTATGACCCACGACCCTGTTCGATACTCCACCCTTTCCTTAGAGCTAGCCGAGCTCATCTCCCACGCCGTCGGGTCCCAACACACGGTGGCGCTCACACGGAAAGGGGGTCGTGGAATCCCTGGCATCTCGATGCCTGGCGCCCTGGGCCGAGGCGGCCCGCCACCGTGTATGCATTGGAGCGTGACGGCGCACGAACATAGATTTGCGAACGCTGGACTGCGCTAGCAGACCCCAGTGTTTCAAGGTAAATACATCATTCGAGGGCGGTATCTCGGTGTACAGGGTGGCCGATGACGAGGTCTAGGTGGTGCACTTCGTGGTTTTTTGTGTTTAGGTGTAAAAATAATTCGAGGCCGGTGTCTAGGTGTATAGTGTGACCGATGATGAGGTCTAGGTGGTGCGCTCCGTGGTATTTGGTGTCCAGGTAAATGAATCATACGAGAACGGCGTCTAGGTGTACAGGGTGGCCGATGACAAAGTCTAGATGGTGCGCTTCGTAGTTTTTTATTTCTAGGCACGTACATCATACATGGACGGCGTCTTGGCGTACAGGGTGGCCGATGACGAGGTCTAGGTAGTTCGCACTTGGTTTTGGTGTCTAGGTGTAAAAATCATTCGAGGGTAGTGTATCAGAACAATCGGTGATTTCATGTTAGTGATAAAAATGTTACAATAAAACCATGGTCAAAAGGTGCTAAAGATGCTTATATTTTTTTATAACACGTGCATAAAGAAGACCATTTTCGGCGCCTATAAAGTGGACCGAAAATAAAGTTTACCGAGCGCCGGACAAAATGTAGGGCAAGAGTTCCTAGTCATAATACATGTATAAATTAATCCATTTTCGCTCTCTACAAGGTAGAATGAGCCTACAATAATTTGAGAATCGGAAAGCAAGAGAAGCAAGAAGAGCAATAATTTTCGCTCCTCTTGATTTATTACTTTTTTTTCATCTCCTTACTAAAGCTTTAAATCGTTAAAATCTTTGGAAACAATTTCCAAAATTTAAAAAATTTAAAAAATTTTCCAAAATCTAAAACTACTATTCGTGCTCAAACATAATCCTTGCTTGGAAAAGCCCATTTTCGCCCCTTCTTGTACAATGTACTATATTTTTAGGAGAAATATGAAATACCTAAAAAAATTTACTAAAATGGACTAAAATCTCAAAAAATTAACTTTTAAAAAAGTAAAAGGTTAGGCGAGTTTGATATATACCGCAACAAATTAACAGATAAAAAAGAACTGAGATCAATCAACCAAAGTCCAGTTTATTATATTTAATCATAATGAAGCAACAACATTTTTTTTTGTCAATAAAGGGCTTACTTAACTTAAGTTGAGTTAAGTTATATACTGATCAATTAGAAAAATGTGGCTGTCTTGGGGACAGCCGATAGAAGTGAATACTTAAATAGATGGTGTGGAATTTCGGAAAGTTTTAAATAGTTTCGTTGCCAGAGAATCAAACGTATACGAAGTGAAAAATTTACTAGTCTTCGTAGAGGGACTGCAAATGTACTTGTCTTCGACGCAAGAGTTCGTATATATATACTTATACATATATAGTCTTTGCGGCAAAACTGAAAGGAATTAGTCTTCAACGCAAATTCAAATGCGTCTTCGTTGAGTGCAAAGTACTAATCTACAAGGATACATTTAATTGTGACTTTTTTGATAAATTTTTATAATTTTTTGATTTAGTGATTTTGATGCGTAAATCGCCGCCATTTTCTTATTTTTCAAACTTAATCGCAACTTTGACAAAGAGTTAAAAAATCTTAGGTGAAGTAATCATTGATCAACTAGTAAATTTAGGATAGGCAAAATATAATACGAATAAAGAAAATATAATATGAATAATAGTATCGTACGATATTTTATGACACAACGTGCGTAATCCGAGATTTAGAGAGTGCATTTTTGTACGAGCGTGCGGTAAATCGAGGGTTACGCCAGGGCGTGTCGTACAGTGATAATGTTTACCGCAATAAGTCAGTAATGATTACCTGCAAACGTTTTGCGCATATTAAAAAAGTCACGTCGTCTAGTTGACGCAAAAAAATTCATGTATCATGAAAAGGTACCGGTATATTAGCGTGTCCGAAATCCAAGAAAATCTGATAGCCGCTTGCAGCGTGTGTAAATAAGTGTGTCTGATATGTAAGGAAAGAGCTAAGCTGTGCGAGCATGCTAACGTGCGTGGTGGGGGGAAAGAGCTGCCGCTGCTTTCGTGACGATCGGTCTGTCGCGCCGCCGTGACGGTCGCTGCTCGCCGATTTATTCCCCAGTAAAATGTGTACCCGGCGAACCTATAGAAGTATTCACTTAAAAACTCTCAAGATACTTACTACGTAACTTACCATGACCGTTTCATTTTGTTTATTGGTGAACAACCTAAATTTTCTCTTTACGTATTTTATTATAACGTCATAAAAACACCATAAGTACAATGAAACTATTTTATTCTATAATTTTAAAGCCGGTCCTGTGTAGTAGTATCTATAACTACTTTTATAGAATGTTGGGTGTATTGAATATATTCATTTATACTCGCGGTAATTAATTCTTATAAAACGTTTCCGAAGTCGTGCTTTTGATTGCTTAGAATTTATTAATCTGGCAATGTTATTTGAGCATTTTAAAAACGTTCCACAAGAATTAACTTTCATTGAGTGTACATCTAAATTTAACAGTATATTTAATAATGACACGTCAAATAATTAAGGGGATGTCGGCGCAAAAGCTTCGCAAATCCACTACGGAGTATTTTGTATTTTTAAACTTCCAGAAAAACAGAAAGCCTGATCGAATTTTTCTTTTGGTAGAACAATTCATTAAACATAACCCTACGGCGCTACAGACTCGATTTTTTATTTGCAAGCTTTATTTAAAAAGTTCTATGTAAAATTAGATTTTAAGATCGACGCTGCAATCGCATGAGTACGACGAAGTACGCGTAAATATCTGTTCGTATTTCCAAGATTTTAGGAAAAGAAACAGTCCGATCAAAATTTTCTTTCGGTAGAACGGTTCATTAAAATGAAGGTAGTTCACTTAAAAAACTAATATTCTTACAGATTGCTGCAATTTTGTAAATATATCCTACTAAGTGCCCTGTATAACGTGGTAAAATTTTTTACCCCCCAAGCGGTATAATTTTTTAAGATATCGGGTCTTGAAGTTGTGTATTTAAACATGGGAAGCATAGGCTCAGTCTAAATTTAGTATACATTTTGTTTAATTACGAAGAAAATAAATCTTACATCTTTCTCAAATACTAGGTCATAATTTAAAATTTTAATACAAATCAAGGAAATAAAAATTTGATAGGGCAAGCAGTGCTTTTTGAAAAGTTACAGCAATCGAAAGTTTTAATTCTATACTATCAGTATATGATGCGCGCAGTGTTTCTCATTTTTCTAAGTTTTGAGGATATTTGATGCTCTAAACACTTTCTATCAATATTTTGATATACAAAACTAAAAATTCTAGTTTTCACACTTAATAACACTGCATAATATTTAAAAAAATTAATTTTCTAATTCAACCTCGAATTGAGCACCACTGGGTTAAGTGAACTACCTTAACACTACGGCGCTACAGACTCAGTTTTTCATCAGCAAACTATATTCAAAAAGTTTTATGTAATAGAAAAACAGTGTTTTTTGGGATGACATCCCCTTAAATATCATCATAATTAATTTGTTAATCGTAAGCGAAGCGAGCGTTTTTCCTAGCATTATTTAAATACTTTGAACAATATGCTTACAACTATTTTTGCATACTGTCAGTTGACTAATGATTCGCGAGCGATCTACCTTAAAATCGATAGATTTTTTTTTCTAGATTTTAATTAATTCCAATTTACGCTATCATATTTAATCGATTTTTATTGCAAAAATCGTGATTAAGACTTGTCATTCAAATCGATAAGAGATCTTATGAGAGTTTTCAAGTATGCAAAAGGTGATATAAATCTTTTAAAAATTAATTGTTTCTAGATATTAGTTATTTCTAAATGATTAAAATTTTAATAACTTATGTGTAATTTCTATAATTTGTTTTAGACATAAGAAAAAAAACCGCTGCCAAGTCATTGGCACTTAGCTTCCTCCTATTCCGCTAATGGAAGATAATTACATGTTTTCTAATAAGTCTGTACAGATGTATGATATTCTTTGGACGATTTGAGAGTTTAGATGCATGTACTCTATATAAGTCAACCAGGTAGAGGGGTGGGGTGTCAGTTAAAGGGGTGAAACGAAAAATTTGATTATTATAACTTTTCCTCTAGGGGGAAGCTTATAGGAAAAATTATAACACTAATGGTAAAATTTGATATAATTTTATTAATAAAATTTATAACCTTAGATAAACAATTTTTTTAGTATAAGTTTCATGTTTTAATCAGCATATTTCTACTTTTTCTTTAAAAAACGCGCCATGATGTCTACTGCTCGGTGGTGAGGAAACGATATCATCGAAATTTTATTTACATAAATTAATTAAAATATATTTTATTATTAAAATATTAATTTAGAGATACATATCTGTGGTTGACAGGCAAAATGACTACGTGAATCGCCGCAAAAGTATTGAGTTATGCCGTTATATCGGAAACTTTTAACTTATTTACACTGCGGTTCTTGCCCGCGAAATACAGCAAGACTAATTGCAAGGCAATCGGCCCACCATCTTTCTTATCATCCTTAATCACCATGATTTGTAAAAAGTTTCGCAGTGCAGTTATCGAGTTACAACGGTTTTAAAAAAAATTTTGTAAACATTAAATCTTAAATATCTCAAAATCTAATAGAGCTAATGGGCAGCCTAGAGAAAGCGACCAAGATACAATGAAAAGCTGCCTAAATCCAATTTTTAATATGGTTCGTGCCTTTTTCTTGAGTTATCGTGGTGTATCGTTTTTCAGTAAATTTTTTCTCACAAAATAATTAGTGAAATAACTTGATAATTAGTCACTAAGTAATTCTTATTAATCTTAATCACTATGATTTTTTTCGAAAATTTCTATAGAGTATTTATCGAGTTAAAACGTTTTCAAAAAAAATTTGAAAAAAATGAAATCTCAGATATCTTAAAATCTAATGGAGCTAAGAAGCAGCCCAAAAAAATGGATCAAGGCACCAAGGAAATTATCTAAATCTAAATTTTTAATATGATTCATGCCTTTTTTCTTGAGTTATTGTTGGCTTCCCAACGATAACCCAAGAAAAAAGGCATCTCTTCAGATTTTGAGTAATTAAGATTTTTCTCGGGAAATAATTGATGAAATAACTTGATATTTGTACACGAAATAGTTCTCATTATTCTTAATCACCGTGCTTTTTTGAAAAGTTCTATAGAGTAGTTATCGAGTTATAACGGTTTGAAAAAATTTTACTTTTTGTCGTATAACAAAAGAACGATGACCGATAATCAGAATTCTCCGCGGTAAAAAGATTTTAATTTTATTCTCTTTCAGGTACATATTCAGTAATTTACTTGCATGAACTTTTTCAATAACTTTATTAGAAAAAACAAATCTTAAAACTAAAAAATCGCTATAAAAAAAAAACGCGTATACAAAATGAAAAACGGACTTTTTTCCCATTATGCTATAGTAAAAACAAAAAGAATGAGCCTTGGTGGATTAAAATCCACAAAGTAGAAGCTGAGATACAGCGGTATACGAACGTCCACACACACACACACACGGGCATTTTCCAAAAACACTATATTTCGACTAAAAATACATGAAAACAAATTTTTAACATGTGTCTAGACAAAAAAATCACTATTACAGTGCTTCCTCTAGGAGGAAGCAAAATGTTACATCATATTATATACTTTTTTTAAACTATATTTACGACTAATTGCGCGATTTATTTAAAATACATTTTTTAGTAAAATAGAATTGTTTAAAATGCAAAATTATTAGTCGATCTGGCCAATTTGGGTGTTATAATCTGGACGGTAATACCTATACTGGCCACCCCGTTAACTAATTTTACATTTTAAACAAATTTATTTTATTTGAAAATTTGTTTTGGATGGATCGCGCGATTTGTCAAACGATTCGTCGTTTAACTAATCACGCGAGTGATCGCGCGATAAGTCGCACGATAAACCACGGAACCAATCGTGCGATTCATCTAAAACAAATTTTCAAATAAAATAAATTTGTTTAAAATGTAACATTAGTTAGCGGGGTGGCCAGTATAGGTGTTACCGTCCGAATGGTAACACCTAAATTAACCACTTCGCTTAATAATTTCGCATTTTATTTTATTAAAAAATTTATTTGATTTGAATTGCGCGATTAATCGCAACTAATCGCATCGAAAAAAGTTCGATAAATTAACGCGATTAATTGCCCGAGTAATCACGCGATTTTTTTTAACATGTTGGGCTGAAGAATCCCAAACGGATTTTAGCATTATTGTTGAGACATGCTTGTTTATTATAAAAAAATCTGCTTATTTGCTAATATATCGATTATAAATCATAGTTAAACGTACAAATGTAATTATACGCCAACAAAATTTAGATGTAATAATGTAAATATTTGTATTTATTGAATTGAAAATTTAAAAACCCAATATAGAAGTAAATAGTGTCGCGGTCGCCGCAGACTTCTCAAACTAGCCTTCGTGGTGCTACCGCGCCACTTGATTATACGCGTCGTATACTATACTTCTAGTATGCCTGTGCCTGGCCTGAACCGCACGCACATGCAAAAAAATTAAGAGAACTTCTGCTACTTGGGCTTCAGCGTAGAAATCATGGATATTTCTCGATGGATTCTGGGTTTCATATCTATTGAGTCCCGGGCCCGAACAGTATCATTTTTTAAAGAAAAATCAGGTGATAATTAGCTGATAATCGTGCCAAAACATCAGCTGATTATTAGGTGATGTCAGTTTAATATTATTATTAAAGCTAAAAGTTATCAATTTGCGTTTATCCTCTCTTAAAAAAGTGATGGGTTTTGTTGTAAAGCATTTAATTGATAATCGGTCGCTTAGTATAAGAATTGAGAAACGCGAATTAGAAATGTAAATTTTATTACATAACCTACAAACGCTTCAAACTGTTGGTGCTCAGCAGGCGTCAAAATTTAAATTTTATTCATGATATGATTAAGAGTGCGCGAAGCACACTTATATTCCATAGTATGAGATAAAATGTTAATGATATTCGGCTGATTATCATAAATATGATTAAAATCAAATTATCAAAAACTAGTTACCTTGAATATTTTTTTTAAAAGTTGTTTAAAATTATTAAAATTCACAAAACTCACATAATTTAAGCCTAACTAGGTGTTACCATCCGGATAATAACACCAAAACTCTAGCTGTAAGCTCCAAAATTTTATCAAGGGGCGACAGCGCCGCGCTGGCAAGAAAAAGTACGAAGTACGATTTGTCGACGGCGCAACCCTATATACTTTGAAATTGGGTTTTCTTAACCTTAAAAAAAATCTCGAGAGCATTTAAATCATTACTATTGCGCGTATGCGCAATCTGTTGGCATCTACTTGAATATATTAACCTAATCTTTCATGATTAAAAAGATTCATCCAAAAATATTAAGTTATTAACTTAATATTGCAAGTTGAAAATTTGCTCGGTATATTTCTTTTCGTTCAGGTTTCCATCCTCTCCCAATTTTTTTCGTCTCCTCCGGTCACGTGACTTCCAGTGAGGTTAGGTATTATACACCAGTGGTTAAAATGGTTCATCTACTTTACCGACATTCGTCTGCTACTCGGCGACACACGCGATTATATGCATATAATAATGCTATATGATTATATGCGCGATGCGATCAATGTCTAAAGCAATAGTAGCTTATTGTCTATTGAATAGATCAAGAATGCTTCATGAAGTGCAATAGCAAGGAGGATATGCTTTATAAAAAATGTGGCATCTCCCAAAAAAAACTTTTTTCAAAGGGAAAACCTTGGCAAGAAAAAGACTAATAAACGTAGTGAAATCTCTAAATATTAAAATGACAAGTAAATGTTTTTTGCTATACGCATTAAGATAT
>JAZHPH010000183.1:175460-193696 GCA_037356405.1 Nasonia oneida
GTGAAGAAAGCGTTAGTCAAAATCAATTATGTGTGTTAATACATGTATAGAGCAGTAGTCAGAATTAGTATTAGTTAAAATCGATTATGTGTGTTAATATATTTGCAGAGTAGTTGTCATTAAAAAATGGTCGTTAAAATCGATTATGTATGTCAATATATCTGCAGAACAGTTGTGAAAAAAAGCGGTAGTCAAAATCGATTATGTGAGTTAGTACATCTGCAGAGCAGTAGCCAGAGAAATGCAGTCATTAATATTGATTATATGTGTTAATACATTCGCAGAGTAGTTATCATAAAAAGTGGTTCTTAAAATCGGTTGTGTGTGTTTATACGTCTGTCGAGCATTAGTCTTGAATATCAGGTTGTAATTTTGAGTACGTATGTGTATCCGTCAGCTGAGCATTCATAGTTAAAAGCGATCGTTGAAAGGGATAATGTATGTGTACACGTTGGTCGTATATGTCGCGACACGCTGTCGTTAAAATCGATTAGGTATATGTATATGTCTTTTAAGCGCAAGTCGTTAAAAGCGTCTAAATGTAAGTCTAGTATGCGTTTACGGAAAAAGTCGTCAAAACCGGATACGCACATGTTTCCCTTTTTGGCGACGTCGTCAAAACCGGTTATGTACATGCTTACTCTTTTGGCGACGTCGCCAAAACCGGTTATATTTCGATTTCCATTTTGGCGACGTCGCTGAAATGGACAAAGTCGTCAAAACCGATCAAGTATATACAAAAAAGTCGCCAAAACCGGCCAAGCACAGACATATATATATATATATATATATATATATATATATATATATATATATATCGCAAGTATAAGGAACTGGACGTATTACCAGCACCTTAATTCGCGCACAAAAAGATTGCTTTGACCGAACTCTACTTGGAGAAAGAGCGGTATTGCTCCTATACGTTAGAGCTTGGTCAAGCAAATGAGGCAGAAATAAAGTATCCAAAGTTACATATTATCGTTAGGCAATCAATGATACATGGCCCCTGTGGTTAAAATAACTTAAATTCACCATGTATGGATAACAAAGCAAAAAAATGTACCAAAAACTTTCCGAAATAGTTTGATTAGCAAACTACTTTGAACAATAATGGATATCCCCTTTATCAACGAAATAACAATGGAAAACAAATTTGTTTTGGTATAAACAATGTAGCTGATGATCGATTTGTAGTTCCATACAATCCGTATTTATTGTTGAAATTTAATGTTCATATTAATGTTGAAGTATGTTCAACTATTCAATATGTCAAATATTTATTCAAATATCGTTATAAGAGGCATGATTGTGCATTTATAAAAATAAGTCAAGGTAATAATGAAAACGAATGTGAAAAAGAAATTTTCGACTACAATAAAATAAAACAATATTTGAATAAAATATTAAAAATAATATTTAAAAACAAGATCTTCCTATATTATATAGTTATTTTGGCTATGCTCCCCCCTCCCCACTTAGCCCCCCCACAAAATAGCGTAATAATCGTTTATTTTTATGTTATTTTTAAAAATGTGTATGCCCCCCCCCCAGCCCTTTACACAGCAGTAACACGAATTTTCTAGAATTAACTTACTTAAAATGTACTGTTAGTTAACTGTCAATGTTTATGATTTAAAATTATACACTATATTATATAGTTATTTTGGCTATACTTATGAACGGTAAAAATATAACCATTAGTAGACAGTTTTCCACACCACCCAAGGGGTACTGTCAGAAGCACATTATTTCAGTCATAATGTACGTTGGGCGCGTTGATTTTTTATTTTTTTATTTTATTGTATAAAAATTACCAATAATTTTCTGACATGATCAAATTATACTAAATTATGTTTATTGTTAAAAATGAATGCATTTTGTTCTTAAGATAATGCATTTGATTTCAATTAAAGTGCCAAAAATACCAGATTGAGACATATAGTCAAAATAGTTATCGTTACTTTTAACATTTTGATAATAATCACTTCCTACAATAAAATCACAATAATATTTCCAATTGTTGATAACTTTTTTAACTATCATCGTTCTTATATTGTTATCTAAATTTTCATTATTGTATATAAAAATTAAAAAAATTCGAAATAATCCATTACCATCTTGTATAGTAATTTCGTTTTTATTTGTTGATTTTAAAATTTTTTTGTTTTTAATAACATCATTTCTAAAATCAATAATTTTTCTTTGGAGATGTATTGAACGTTTCTTTAAAATTTTATCTATGGCATGGACTGGTATAGCTTTGATATTACTTCCAATGGGAATGACCAGTCATAGAACTTTTCGTTTACCTTTAGATTTAACCAATATCCAAGTCTCATTTTTAAGATTAAAATCTGACAAAGAAAAATTACGAAACACGGATTTAATTATTTGAGATGAAGCTTCTATGATTCCAAAAAAGGCTTTAGAAATAGTTGACAAAACATTACGTGATCTATGTGATATCGAAATTCCTTTCGGAAATAAATTAATAGTATTAGGGGGGGATTTTCAACAAATTCTCCCTGTTTTAAAAAATAGTAATGGAAGCACTATTATAGCAGAAACTATAAAATCATCATAGCTTTGATCAAATTTCCATATTTTGAAGTTAAATATAAACATGCGTTCATGTTATAAAGAATTTTCAAAATTGTTACTGAAAATTGGAGAAGGAAATATTACAACATTTAAAATTACAAATGAATGGAAAATAAATGATGTATGTTCAAAAATGTTTGGTAAAAAATTTCACTTTTCGTTAAATAGTGTAATACTTACTTCTCATAATGAATACACGTATTTTTTGAATAAAAAAATTTTAAAACAAAAGGATGGGGAGACAAAAACATATTATAGTATAGATACTGTAACATATAAAGGTGTTGACAAATCTGATGATAATATTTACATAAATTTTCCGATGGAAGTATTAAATAACATTCGTGAAGGATTACCACCTCACGAACTCAATTTGAAAATTGGTGCAATTGTTATTTTAATAAGATACTTAAGTATAACAGAAGGTTTATGTAATGGTACACGATTAAAAATTACAAAATTATTTAAGTACAACATAGAAGCTGAAATTATAACTGGAGAAAAAATTGGAAATAAAGTTTTTATACCGAGAATTACTTTAAATATTGGAAATTCACCTTCATCTTCGTTACCACTTGTGGTATATAGAAAACAATTTCCCTTAGTCTTAGTATTTGCAATGACTATTAATAAATCCCAAGGTCAAAGTTTCGATAATGTAGGATTATATTTAAAAAAATCATTATTTTCTCATGGACAATTATATGTAGCATTATCCAGATGTAAAAACCCTAATCAATTATTTATCCAAATTGAAAATGAAAATGATACTGAAATTGAAAATATAGTTTGGAAGGAAATTTTTAATTAATACAGAGTTTGTATATAATTTCTTGATTCTATATGATATATGGAACAAATACAAAAATAGTTTTACAGAAGATTTTATAAAAACTACACTGGGGGGTTGGCGAGCGTAGCAAGCAGGGGGGCGAAGACCCACTTTTTTTTTTTTTTTTTTTTTTTTTTAATTTTGTTTATCCGGAGAGTTGGAGGAATGCTTGATGCACCATGTCAGGAGTCGTGCGAGACTCCCCGTGTGTGGGACTCTCCTGACGAGGGACTATCGCCAGGCATACCCACTAAAACTCCACCTCTCATAGGGCCGCGAAAACCCCCCCGGTATCCACTTTCGCATTCCTTCGAGGGGTCGCCTCTCTTAAGCTATGCTAGCCGTCAACTAGTCTTGTAAACAACCATCATTGTTTTTCGCGCGGAGAACCGTTTCCACGAACGCCGTTATCTCGCCCCAATTCTGCTTGCTGCCAAGCATCGTTTCAACTACAATCTCGGGCGTGAACCCCCCTATCGTCAGTTCTAGTACTCTACGCTTTTCAGCCCAGTGGGGGTAGTCAAAAAACGTGTGTCTCACGTCGTCCCGTTCGTCACCGCAGTACTTACACCCCGGTGTTGCTACCCTGTTCATCGCGAACAGGTAGCTCCTAAAGTATCCGTGACTGGAGAAAAATTGGGTAAGGCAAAAGTTGACCTCCCCCCATTTCCTGTTCACCCACGGACCTACATCTTTTATAAGGATCCTAGTCCATCTAGCCTTTGGACAATCGGTCCACCTAGTCTGCCAATTGCGCATTGTTATTTCTCTTTCTTCCACGGCGATCGAGATGCTACTCGACGCTAAGCGAGCCTCGTAGATCCGCTTGCGTTCAATCGCAAGAAGATCAACGGGGATTACCCCCGCGATTACCATCGATGCCTCGGCCGCGACCGTCCGGTAGGAGCATGCTATTCTAAGGGCCCCCCTTCGCTGTACCGCCATAATCTTTTTCCGATACTTTATTCATAGTCATAGCGTCGGCCCACATCTCTGCTCCATATAACAGGATAGAGTTAGTGGTCGCCATGAGTAATCGCCTGACTGTTGGCCTAGGCCCACGGACGTTAGCCATGAGTCGGCTAAGTTGCGCTATCCTAGTCGTGGCTTTTTTACAGACGCGATCTAGGTGTTCCCCGTAGTTCAGCTTTGTGTCTAGAGTTATTCCTAGATACTTGGCTGATGGTTTCGTCGTTATAGTCTCGCCGCCTACCTTTATAGGTATAATGGTCGGTATCCGCTTTCCCGTCAATAGGACAATTTCAGTTTTATCAAGCGCCAAAGTCAATCCGTGGTTCGCCATCCACCATAGCACTCTGCTCATGATCGCGTTTAACTTCGCTTGCGCAATTGCTACATTCCGTGCTGTTATAACCGCGGCCACGTCGTCTGCGTATCCAACGAGCATCACGTCCCCCGGCATTTCGAGTTTTAGAAGCCCGTCGTATAAGATACCCCAAAAGTCTGGACCCAAAATCGAACCCTGCGCTACTCCTGCAGTTATAGGTCTTCTTCTGTGCCCTTCTTTTGTGTCATACTCGATAACCCGGTCCCTCAGATAATCTTCCGTAAGACGCATAATGTATCGCGGCATACCGAATGATTCTAAGGCAGCAAGTATGTCGGTCCATCTTCCTAAGGCAGCAAGTATGTCGGTCAATACTGTTTATTGGAAAGGTCTCCCGCTTCGCGTACGGCCCTTAGTATTCTCGGTTTAACCAAAGCTTCCCCTGTCTTTCCCATTGTATCTAAAAGATTCAGTGGTCTATAGGAAGTGTCCGCATCCACTTCTTTTTTCGGTTTTTCAATCAGTACAAGTCTTGCTCTTTTCCACCGCGTGCTAAGAACTCCCTGCATCAGGCACTGGTTGTACATCTCTAAAAGCAGTTCTGGCCGTTGAGACGCGACGATCCTGAGCATTTCCGCAGGGATTCCATCCAGTCCCGGTACCCTGACACTCTTAATTGACGAAGTTGCCGCGATGAGTTCGCCTTCTGTAAAGAGAGGTATTTCGTCTGCCGGTATTTCCGCCGCTTCTGTCTGGGGTCTGATAGGGTGTGTGGGAAACAGCCCATCGATTACTTTTTCCATTGTTTCAGCTTCCATAGGTTCCGTGCGTTTCATTGTAACGATCGCGTATCCATCGCCGAATGGGTCTTTCTCAACGTCGTCGATGATCTTTGTCCAGCAGTGGCGCTCACTCTCTTTTATCGTGTCTCTGAGAATTTTTCGCAATTCGTCCTGTCTTTTGGAGAGGTCTGGGGCTTCAGGCCTTTTCTTTTTCCAGGCTCTTTGAGCCCTTCTTCTAGCATGGAAGTTTTCTTTCCTAAGATCCGCAATGTCGTCTGTCCACCAGTACACCGGTCTTTTCTGGTGGCTGGTAGACACCCTGGGCATGGTCGCATCGCAGATCTCAGTAATCAGATTAGTGGTTCTCTCGACTAATATCTCTGCTCTTTCGCGTCTGCCTAATTCGTGTGAGATCCCGTTGAATGGGAGGTTCACCCTTTGAATTAACTGCGCGAGTGTCTCTCGGTTCATGCGTCGGGTATTCCATCTTGGCGCTCGACTATGATTTCTTAGAGTACTGGTTTGACAGTCTTCGTTGATATTGAATAGAATATACTGGTGGTCGCTAGCTGTATATTCTTCCGTGACGTGCCAGTCTCTTATGTTGCGGATCGCCATTTCGCTCGCGAAGGTTACATCGGGTATGGATTCTCCAAAGCCTGTTCTACGGTAGGTAGTGGTATTACCCTCATTCGCTACTATCAAGGTCAGCCTGGCTGCCATCTCGAGGATTGCTCTGCCTCTTGGATTCGTCGTCAGCATGCCCCATTCCGTGGCCCTCGCGGTGAAGTCCCCCCCAACCACTATTTCCCCGGGGACCTCTCTAATAGCGTCCTCTAATATACCAAGTTTCCTTGTAAACTCGGCTGCAGTTAGGTTCGGTGACAGATATACGCTAAAGAATGTTATGCGGCCCATCCTTCCCCTTACGTAGTCTTCTCCCGTATCCGTATTCACCAAGCCACGCCCGGGCACCCAAATGGCGGCGGTTTTATCGTCGTTTAACACCCAAGAGGGTGGGTCTAGGTTCTTGTATTGTTCGCTGATCAGTAGGACGTCCACTTTCTGCTCCCTAACGTGTTGGGTTAACAGGTCATGTGCAAGCCTACTTCTGTGCAGGTTTCCTTTGAGTATCTTCGCCATTGTCTTTGGGTCTTACTTGCATTTAGAGCCGTCCGGAAGACTGCGCACGCTCCGGTGCCTGGAGTGTGCATCGTCCTGACCTCAGGCGTCTTGGCGTCTTTGCAAAGAAAACACTTTATCTGTTGGGTTGGCACATTGCATGCCGCCGCTCTATGTCCGCCCACACCACACTTCCAACAGCTCGTGCTTCTGTCAGGGCCCTTGCATTTGGTTTTTACGTGCCCGTAGCCAAGGCAATGGTAGCATCGCGTGACACTTGCTCTCACCCGCACTCGGCAGTTTATCCAGCCGATGCGAATCTTTCCTTTTTTGAGCAGAGCGGCGGCCTTGGTCATGTCCAATTCAACTACTGCCATCCTCTGCTCTCTCGAGTTTGGCTCGAACAGATGGATTTTAACATCCTCTTCGCAACAGTCCGTCGCGGCCTCGATAGCACTGTTGACCTCTTCCTTTGTCGTAAGTCCATCGATGTCCCTGATCTCTAGTGTTATCTTGGAGATCTTGTTCTCAATCGTGCCTACTTGTCCGATTGCGTCTTGGATAGCTTTTTGCAATGACTTCATTTTGTCGTTGCTCTTACCTACTGTCCCTACTTGTCGAGGGAGCAATTACATCCTTCTTGTCTTTGTTGGCAGGGGTACCGCCGCCTCCGTCGGATGATGCTCGTACCCTCTTCTTCGACTTTGCCGTTTTTTGGGACTTTGCATTGTTCGCTCTCGGTTGTTGAAGGGGCTTCCTCTTCGCAACATACTCCATCTTGTCAAGAAGCGTGACAGCTTCGATCAACATTGATCCTATGAAGGGTAATCCATCTTTAATCTTGGAATTCACGCCCTTTTGCTTATCTAGGGTTTTGGTAATTTCCCTGGTCATATCTCTCACCTCTCTTATCTTATCACGCAAGCTGGCATGGGCTTGTAGCCATTCCCTCGTGGTCTGGCTCTCTTCACCTACCGTCCCACTCTCGTATCGGTATCTTGCAGCACTCATGGCGCTACCTATACTGGTACTGCTGCTTGATTTGTGGATCGGATATCCACCGTCTTGCGTTATTGGCACCCTTAAGGTTTCAACTTCCAGGTTTTCCTGTAAGTTTTCCCCGAGTTCGGTTGTAGATTCCATATTATAATCATTTTTTCTTCATCCCGACATGTGTCCGACCCCCTGGATCCCCCGTCTATGGGGGCAGCTGACATGGCCCCAACACATGACTGTAGTCGGTGCCAGACTGGGTACATCATGTCAGGGTATACTGACGAGGTGGGCGCGCGCTATCGCACTAGCCCACCTCTACTCTCTCGAGCCTCCCACTCCGAACAAAAGTGCTTGGCTCTCTGGAGAGTTTCCGGCGGATTTCCCACAATATCACGCACTCGCTTAAGCCGGTTGACCGATACTAGCTAGGTAACCGGCCTCCCGTCTTGCTGTCAGCGGGAGCCAAAGATGGTTCGGGTCACTTCGGCACGCAGCCGTGGGTCTTAGAGAGCCCGTTAAATCGCCTCTCCATCCAGGATCTCCTTTTGGCAGCTCACGGGTCGCACCGCACGGCAAACACAGCGGCCTGATTTGGTCCACGGAGCATATTTTATTTCTGCTCTACCCTCCGAGGTGTGTGCCTCGGCGAGCACTCCCCCATCCGCCACCCGGGGGACGCGCCACATACGGGGTGTCAGGCTTCCCCGCGAAGCCCCACTAGTGTATATATATATATATATATATATATATATATATATATATATATATCAGCGTGTGTGTGTGTGTGTGTGGGTGATTCTCTGTCAAATCAAAGATAACAATTTTTAATATTGCCTAAACTGCATATATTTGTTCTATACGATGCCCTTGACTCGCGGAAAAAATTTCAGTGGTATTTCTTTACTTGGCTTCGAGTTATAGCTGGTCAAAGTTAGGGTTTCAAGCAATTTTTGCATTTTTGCCTATTTTCAATGATTTCTAGCTAATGATGGATGCATTTTTAACGAAAATTACCCCGATACTTTTTTCTGTAAAATTTCCTAAATTTTTCATTGAAAATACTTTCAAAAATCCTATACATATGCTTAGGCTATCTTATTTGCAAAATCATAGAACTTGATTTTATTGTTACAAATATTCCTACCAAAGTAGAGGAATTGTAAATTTAATATATCTCTTGCAAAAATTAACTTAATTATCCACTGACTTTGAAAAATCATGATTAAATGTATTATTTATGTTTTAAATTTTTGCAAGAAATATAATATATTTACGATTCCTCCTCTGCGGTAGGAATATTTGCAACAATTAAATCGAGTTCTATGATTCTGTTTGCAATGATCCGAGTGAAGCAAATTATTTTTATATGCAATAATGTATTTCAATAATTTATTACTAAGGTTTGAATTTTTAGTCAATAATGGACAATAAATACCAATTTTCTTCTTTAGTGACTTTCTTTATTATAATGTTTGCTACTTCTGATTTTTTACGTAATAATCCAAGCAATTTATAAGCTTTACTATAGGCTTTAAATATGAATTCTAATTATTTTTAGCATGAATGTATGGTTATCTTCATTTTTAGCTTAGAATATAGGGCCTCTGCCATTCTGGGACCAATACTGCGACTTTCACTATAGAAAGGTATCTTTACCGTACAAAAGTAGTAGGAGTCAGGATCAAACCCTTAGATTTTTACATTCTAAGGTTTAAAATACAAATATGATCGCCTAAACATATATATAGGACTTTAAGAGTATTTTTATTAAAAAATTTAGAAATTTTACAAAAAAAAAAAGAATAAAGGTACTTTCAGTTAAAAATGCATCCATTATGAATTGAAAGTAGGAATAAAGATCTTAACAAAACTTTTGTTACTATTGCAATATATATTTTAACAGGAGTAAGGTAAATTGCGCTAGTTGCATATTATTTTATATTGCCAAGTATTTTGAAATTTTGCTTACTCTTCTAATAGAATGTAAAACACCTGTAAGAAAATTTTAAACCTCTATCTATACAACAATTTAAATTTTATGTCCAACATATCCCTATAAGGAAGGATATCGATTATAAAATTTAAATTGTTTTATAGCTAGGGGTTTGAAATTGTTCACAAATATTTAACAATCCATTTTTAAAGTTTCTACCTTGGAACCTTTTAATCCAGTCAATTGGTTCTGATTGTCACTGGGGAAACATGATGATTTTTCAAGTTGCACATGGTCCTTGTCAGATGTCTTGTAAAATAAAATCATAAAGCTTTTTATTATGGGCCTAAGAATACCGTGCAACACAATACTGAAAATCAACAAGGCTTTCGAGTCCTTCTTGCTAATGTTTGTGAGAAAAGAGAGCCGCTTCACGGAAAATCATCCCATGTTTCTCCAGTGACAATTCGAACCAAGAGACTTGATTAAGAAGTGCTAAGGCGAATTCTTCTTTAATGGATTGTAAAATATCTTTAAAAAATTTCAAACCTCTATCTATAAAACAATTTCAATTTTACGGCCAACTTATCCCTATAGGGAAGTATATCGAGCATAAAATTTAAATTGCATTATAGATAGAGGTTTGAACTTTTTTAAAGATGTTTTACAATCCATTAGAAAAGTATCTTCCTTGACACTTTATAATCTTATTTCATTATTTTTTTGATTTATTCAAATTTTGCTGCCGGTTGTGCACCAACAGTTTCAAGAGTTTGTAGGTTATGTAATGAAATCAAGGAACTCGAGTTTTGAATTCGTATTCCTAAATTCTTGTACCAGGCTATCAGTCATTAATTCGGTTTTACCATTTATTAATAAATTTGCTGCTATACCAATCCATGCTACAGGTAAAACACTTATTTTTTCTTTATTAAAAAGAGTAATAATTGTAATTAGTAAGTAGCTTTTTCCACTACCTCTACCCAGGTAGCAGCGAGAAAGTACCTGGAAACTACCGAGATTTTTCAAATCTAGCAGGTTTCCAGAGTAGAATCTAGATGAAAACCTTGATAAATCAGACATGATTTCTGGAAGAAATCTCGGTAGAATTTTTTCTCTACTATGATTTGTTCATATAACCTTACTTTTCACACCAATGATCCTGCTCTTCATTGACATTGTTTGAAAATATTCATAAATTGATGAATATATATATACCCTATAAATTCATCTATAATGTCTTTTAAAGGAGAAACATGATTTTTAAGATGCACATTAATAGTGAAAACCTAACCCTACATATGCATGCTCTCATACATGACAGTATGTACAGCATTGTGTACTGACTGACTTTGTATTATTCAAGTACAATTACTGTGTCAAAAGTGTCATCGATGGACTCAAAGTCACCAATGATGAGGTTTGCATAGGTATTTCAATCTCATCAGTATGCGAGCCAGTTACTCTCAACCACCAATTCTCTCATAATCATGGTAAATCCATGATATTAAAGGTGGATGTCTGTTCTATTGCGTTGAGACTTGTTCAATTATTTATAAACAGACTGCCATATCAGTTTTTACTTAACAGTCTTGGTTCAGCTTTGCACCCTGAACCCTATGGCTTTGGCGGCAAAAATACAGGTGGATCTATACACGAAAGTTGAATTCATATCAGCTAGAATGAATTATACTTAATAAACTGTTTCAACATGCTAATACAAATTAAATTACAAAATTTTAGCCCTCTAGGTATGATAGTTTTCAAATGAGAGCCAAAATAAAACTGTGAAAAAAGTAATCGAAATCAATAAAAATTTGATTTTGCTCTCACTTGAAAACTATCATACCTAGAGGGCTAAAATTTTGCAATTTAATTTGTATTTGCAAAGCCGAACCAAGACTGTTAAGTGAAAACTGAGATAGCAGTCTGTTTATAAATAATCGAACAAGTCTCAACGCAAAAGAACAGACATCCACCTTTAATATCATGGATTTACCATGATTATGAGAGATTTGGTGGTTGTGAGTAACTGGCTCGCATACTGATGAGATTGAAATACCTGTGCAAACCTCATCATTGGTGACTTTGAGCATCGATGACACTTTTCACACAGTAATTGCACTTGAACAACACAAAGTAAGTCAGTACAGCATGCTTGTACATACATATGTATACTGCATGTGTAGGGTTAGGTTTTCACTCTTAATGGGCACTTTTTGAAAATCATATTTTCCCTTTAAAATCATTCTAGATGAATTAATAGGCTAAATATTCATCATTCAACATTGACTAAAACTGTGAAAACTGTAGTTCTGTCTGCTATCCTATTCTGCTGTATAACATAGCAGACAGCCTCTACAATACTTCTAGTATGCTTGTGCCTGGCCTGAACCGAACGGGCATGCGCAAAAAATTAAAAGAACTTCTGCTACTCGGGTTTCAGCGTAGAAACTAGGCATATTTCTCGGCGGATTCTGGGTTTCATTTCTACCGAGTCGCTAGCGAACGGGCCAGAACTTATCAGCCATTTGCTACCAGGTTAGGTCTATCAATAAAGAAACACTTCACTTGATTAAATTTATTAATAATACTATTTATTACTACATCAAAAATTTCATGTTGTTTATTCGTTAAAGAGCTCATATGTATAATGAATAACTTTCAATTTTATTTGTTGCATAAAAGTCTTTATAATTATTTTCCTCAATATCCTCACTAAATTTAGGTCAATTGAAATCAGTCAGTGTATACCCGTGACTTGTTAAAATAGAATTGATATGTTCCAGTGAGATATTTTCACATATTTCTTTAGTTAACAATGGACTGTAAAAATGTGCTTTATATTATTTAAATAATTCTTTAACATTTACTGAGCGATAAAATACGCATATATAACCGAACAGGTTACACAGAGCTTTAGGAAATTCAACCTTGATTGCTTCTTCCAAGCATTTGTCCCATTCTTCATAGGTGGTTATTAACTTTCTAGCTACGCTCGTAGGAAATTGAGACTAATATGGCCACGATATGCCAAATTGTATGCCCAGTAGCCAGATTATGTGGCATATCGTGGCCATATGTCCCTGTTAACAGGCGACGGTAAGTGGGCATAATATGCTATAAAATTAAGGCGAACATTTTGTACATGGCAACCTAACCTTGCACATTTTTATGCATATGTACAAACATGACCACACTCAACACTCACATTGAAATGTACACATTATATGTGGGTTTAGATATTAGAAACATTAAGTAAAATTTGTGTGTTCAAGATTATCAACAATGAAGTGTAAAAGTGATGATCTTGATAGATATTCCCAACTCAGTGTTCAAGTAAGTTGCAAGCAATATTCATCATTATAGTGCCATATATACAGTGTATTCGTACAAGATGTTTAATTTATAGTGTAGATGCTTATTTTATTATGTAGGAACAGGCTAGCGTAACAATTTTTGCTTGTCTGTTTTAGACAATGACAAGTGGATATATTGTTTTAACAGCTTGAATCAAATCACCGTGCAAATTTTCAGCCCTCTAAGTATGATAGATTTTAATTGAGATCAAAATCAAATTTTCAATGATTGTACGATTACTTTTTTCGATTTTTCTTTTTGCTCTCAATTAAAATCTATCATACTTAGAGGGCTGAAATTTCGCATGGTGATTTGTTTCAAGCTGTTAAAGCATTATATCCACTTGTCTTTATCTCAAGTGTTGTAGTTTAAATTTCCATATAAACACCCATGTGTAAATTTTGCCCCCGGAGCCATGGGCTTCAGTGCGGATCAGATAGCGAAGACAGACAAGCAAAAATTGTTACGCTAGCCTGTTTTTACATAATAAAATAAGCATCTACATCACAAATTAAACATCTTGCATGAATACACTGCATATAAGGCTATATAATGATAGATACTGCTTGCGACTGACTCGAGATGATCTTGACAGATATTCTCCCAACACTGAGTTGGGAGAATATCTGTCAAGATCATCACTTTTACACTTCATTGTTTCTAATATTCACAATTACATAAAAATATGCAAGCCAGAATAGTATACATATATGTTAGTGAGTTTTGAGTGTGATTATATGTAAATTTCTATGTATAAATATTTAAGGTTAGGTCACTGCTTTTAACACATTGCCTTGTATTTTCAAAATTTATTGTAAAATCCTTTATTAAACGCAAATGATTTTAGAATTTACTGCGTTAAAAGAAATATGATTATGGATTTTAGGTTATAAACCCATTGGTGGAGTCAAGTACTCAACATAATTTTGGCATATTATGTTGACATATTATTCTAAGAAAAATATAGCCAGTAGTTATTCACCGGTCATATCTTATGGCGTATTTTCTACGAGGGTACAAATACTTTAGTAAATGTTGCGTATGTAATATTTTTGAATGAAAATCATTCTTTCTAAAAATTCTGCATAAGATTGAGTCCCTTTTACATGTAATAATAATAATCTAAAAAAAAATCAATCACGATCCTTTGGATTTAAACAATACATTCTACTTATAATTGGCTTCCAAACTCTTTTTCTTGGTGTCCATTTCTTTGTTATTTAATTAAAAAGGTAAAAATATGGTATACCAACATACAAGTACTGTCTAGCTTGTGGATCGTTTGCATTTAGTTCAAACGAAAATGTACAGCTAATCGGTAAATTACGTGTGATATAACGTACATTGCATATTGTAGTAGACGATACATTGTTTCTGGAAAGCTTACATATCTTGTTTTTAAATATTATTTTTAATATTTTATTCAAATATTGTTTTATTTTATTGTAGTTGAAAATTTCTTTTTCACATTCGTTTTCATTATTACCTTGACTTATTTTTATAAATGCACAATCATGCCTCTTATAACAATATTTGAATAAATATTTGACATATTGAATCTCTAAAAAAAATTAACTCTTAAAAAAGTAAAAGGTTAGGCGAGTTTGATATATTCCGCAACAAAATTACAGATAGAAAAGAACTGAGATCAATCAAACCAAGTCAAGTTTATTATATTTAATCGTAATGAAGCAAAGAACAACTCTCAAGATAATTACTACGTAACTTGTCATGCCCGTTTCATTGTAATTATAGTGTTTGTATGACGTTCTAATATATATAAAAAGAAAATTTAGTTGTTCACCAATAAACAAAATGAAACGGGCATGGCAAGTTACGTAGTAATTATCTTGAGAGTTGTTCTTTGCTTCATTACGATTCAATATAATAAACTTGACTTTGTTTGATTGATTTCAGTTCTTTTCTATCTGTAATTTTGTTGCAGAATATATCAAACTCTCCTAACCTTTTACTTTTTTAAAAGTTAATTTTTTTAGAGATTTCAATCCTTTTTTTTAATTGTTTAGAGTATTTCATATTCAAAGTCGTAAGAATAAAATATAAGCATCTTTAGCACCATTCGACCACAGGTTTTTGTAACATTTTTATTATTAAGATGAAATCACTGATTGTTCTAATATACATCACCCTCGAATTATTTCTACACCTAGACACCAAAAATCACGGGGCTAACTACCTAGACGTCGTTATCGGCCACCCTGTACCTCTAGACACCGTCCTCGAATGATTTTTACACCTAGACACAAAATACCACGGAGCGCGCCACCTAGACCTTGTCATCGGCTACCCTGGCAAGCTAGTTACTTTTACAGCTCCGGAACGCAGAGTATGCACTGGCAACCTCTTAATTCAAAATATCGTAATATATTATTATATTTTCTTGAGAAAGCAATTCTTATCTGTATATAGCTTTGTGGCCAACTTCACGGTCCTAACACTTCTTGCGGATAACTTAACGGTCCTTTCACATTTCGGGCTGAAGAAGAAATACGTAATTTTAGCATTTGTGGATTATACACTCACATATTATAAAAATGAGCAGCCTTTTCACTAATATTTTTGTTGGAAATCATAGTTTAGCTCAGAAAATATACTAATAAGCTAAAAAATCTTACGAACAGTAACAATAAGCATTTTGCTTCCTCTTAGAGGAAGCTTTGTAATAGTAAAATTTTGAGTTTCTTCAAAACTGTGTTTTAGGAAAATGTCCGTATGGATGTGTGTGTGTGTATGTGTGTATGTATACCGTAACACTTTGTCAATATCAATAAATTTGACATGCATATATATTTTTGGATTCTGAATTCGGGAAAAACAGTTATTTTTTTCATTTCTTAACTATATTTTTGTTATGGCCATTTTTTGATTTAAAAAAAAAACACTATTTTGCGTTTTTTCAATCATCCCATTGTTACAAACAATTCAGCTATAGTGCATTTGAAAGAGAATAAAATTACCTACTTTTCCTCGTTTGGTGCTCGGGATTGACCGCTTTGTTCGGCAGATAAAATGAAAAAGGCGATTTTTTTTTTAAATTCATATCTCTGAAACTAAACGTCATAACCTCGCAAAAAAATGTATGTCAATGGGTCACATGTCAAACTATACCCCATTAAAATTTTAAGTGATTTGACTACTTATTTTTTCAGTAATAAATCGAAAACTGAAAAAAATGAGTTTTTGTGCCTCGATTACGGACGCAAAAGGCCTATTGCACTTGAGATTTCGGGAAAAAGTAGATATTTTATGTGTTTTGGCTAAGTTTATTGCACAGCTTTCAAACACCTATGGTTGGTAAGATATCAAGGTTTCAATTTTTTTTTTAATATTTTTGATTTCTTATATCTCTAAAACAATGTAGTCAAATGCTTCAAAATTATTTATTTGTCGATTCACTATAAAAAAAGGTATCTGCTGTTAAAATTTTAAACGATTCTATCAAGCAGTTTTCAACTAAAGAGCTAAAATGTAAAAATCGTTTTCTTGAAAATTGTGCGAGCGACCTATCTAATGAATAACCTGCTGTTTTGGTGGTTAGGTTGGTTAGGAACACATGTAAACATGCGTGAATTTCTGTGAGAAAAAAATGACGACCGTGTTCGTATTCTATAACCTGAAAACAGAGGGGTCTGCAAACGTTTGGACAATGAACTATCCAAAACTTTTATTAAATTGTGTATCAAAAATCGCCTCATACATTAGCAAGCAGATATATAGATGTATTAAAACAATATTTTATTTATTGGACTTATAAATTTAGTTGAAGGAAGCTACGTGCCAATGAATTGGCAGCGGTTTTTTTCTGTATCATGAAAAATCCGAACACCAATATAGAAGTAAATAGTGTCACGGGCGCCGCGGCTTCGTCTGATTCTCAAATTCGCCTTCGTGGCGCTACCGCGCCACTTGATAGTTGAACATACTTCAACATGAATATGAAAATTAAATTTCAACAATAAATATGGATTGTATGGAATTACAAATCAATTATCAACTATATTTTTTATATTACAACAAATTTGTTTATTGTTACTTTGTTGATAAAGGGGATATCCATTATTATTCAAAGTAGTTTGCTAATCAAACAATTTCGGAAAGTTTTTGGTTTATTTTTTTGTTTTGTTATCCATACATAATTAATTTAAGTTATTTTAACCACAAGGACCATTAACATTGATTGCCTAACGATATTATGTAACTTTGGATATTATATTTCATCAGATATTTCTGAACTTATAAGTTTATTAACATTATCTGCATTGTTCAGTTTATGATTTTTATGAATGAAACAAGTGCGAATGTGGTAAACCTCTTTTCTGAAACCTAATAACATAAGTATATGCAATACATTTTCTAAAATGTCTTATTTAAGAATTTCATTTAATAATTCACTAACTTTTGCATTCAAAACTTTTGCTTCTAAATTAGATCTGTCGATAGCTAATTCATTTTTTCTCAAATTTTGTTCAATTTCCTTCATTTTGGGTTACATGTGATAGTAATGAAAAAATCTGGTTTACCATACTTTTGAACTATTGTCATTAAATCTAAAAAGTTTTGTTGTAACGATCGTGGACTTCCTGAAAATGTTGAAAGTAATATAACCATTTTTCTAATTTTCACGTTGTCATCGTTACTTTTATTTTTTAAAGAGACGGATACACCTTAAATATTCAAAATATAAAAATATATTTAATAGTTTTATTTATTTTTTAAACAATTTGGAAAAAATATAAACAAAAAATTGAAATTTTTCATTTTTTGACTATTGAAGGTGTATCTGTCTCCTTAAGTGTGTAACGGTCCAACTCATGCTAGCGACGCGCATGTAATGCGCACATGCTCCGTGAACTGTACGAATGACTTTCTCGGATCAATATAAAAAAAATACTGGAAATTGCCGAATCGTTTGCAAAGTTTGCAAAAGCAATTCCGAAAATTGTGGGGGTTGTAGTTTTTTTGTAAAAAATCAAAAACTATTTGAGCCCCGATAAACCTTAAATTCGCGGTTTATTCACCAGATGCAAAATAGTTCGGTGATGAAACTAACACCAATCGTTTGCAAATTAATTGCGAATTATGCAAATAAGTTTATTTTTACGTAATTCAACTTATTAATTGAGTTATAAATAAATTAAGTTTTTGCGACAATTTTTAGGCAAATTCCGCGGTTCCACGTTCCTCGTTCCAGTTGTCCCGTAGGTTTCACATTAATCGAGTCCAGTCCAATAATCGAGTCCAGCTAGTCTGTAGTCGACTGTGTACAAGTATACCTGCAGTCTACCGACAGCAACCCATGAA